>CM025790.1:34014826-34438705 GCA_014635995.1 Sarcophaga peregrina
TTTCTGCAGAGATCTTTCCTGTTACTTATAGCATAAAAATATTCGAACTTAGTCTCCATAAACACTGCTCCCTCTTTCCTCATTCCTATAATATATTTGCCTAGTTCCAAAAACAATGCCAACCCCTGAGTGGTGGTCGTATGAAAAAAAAAAAAAAAAATTAACAGCACTTGTCTTTGTTCTTCCGATGGTAATATTAGAAGCTATAATCGAATTTTTAAAATTGTCTGCAACGGCTTATGATAATTTACTTTTAACTACGATATTATTTACAAGTTAAAATTTTATGGGTTTTAAGGGATTAAAACGGTATAAAATACAGAAAAATCATCACAGGTATTCGAAAATAACTTAAAAATATAATACTTTACACCTTGTTATACAAAGCTTAAGGAACCCTTTAATGTACTTAAGTAAAGAAAGTGATGTAAATTTTTAATTGCTAAAAATCGTCAAAATAAGGGCATAAATCGTCATGTCGTCAAAATGATATTTTGGGTACTCAATATCGTCAAAATGACGATAAATATCAAATCTGGCAGCTATGTCCATGACCCACACCGCGAAAAATAATTTGTAATCGTCTTTGTTAATTTCTATGCTCTCATTACATCAACCTACTAAGGAAAACCCAGTTTTTATTAATAAACAGTTTCAATATGAAGTATGTATGTGTGATGATTTAATATTCCCTAGAAATTTCAATAATTTATTGATTAATATGAATTTTTCTTTAATAGAATTATAAAACAGTGCCTATTCTGACATTTAATCTTTTCAATCTGACCATTGGCATGTAAGCTAGTGACTGGTATCAGCACTACAAATATTTACTACAGTATTCGTTAGGAGCTGCCACTCTCTCACTCTATGAGTGTGTGTTGTTTTCTTTTCTTTATTCATAATTAATGGTCATTTATTTCAATATTTACAATTTTATTTTGTTTTTTTGTTTTTATGTATGTATGTACATACGTATGTATTGATAATTTTTGTTTTTTGCTTTTAATTTTGCTGATAGGTATGGTATGGTATGGTATGGTATAGTATTGGCTATTTTCAAGAGCTTACAACAAAAAATTTATATTTTTTTTTGCTTAATTTACACATGTGTAGACTTCTATTCGAAACAGGGTGTTGCTTTAAAATTGGCATTAAAGTTTTACCACTCACTCACTGTATTACCGAAACAGTTGGAGCAGTTTTTTCCACTCACTGTAGGATGTTTATTTAAGAATAATTTTCTATTCATTTTGTATTTGCATTTGTGTTTGTATTTGTTTGTAAATAATCTCTGGTTTGTTCTCTCTCTCTCTCTCTCTACTCGTTTATTCTGCAGCATGACAATCTATCCAAAGAGATTTAATTTTTACTCTTTCATCATATTGTGCTCCATCCATGAATGTCATTGAAAATTGTATGTGATTGCTGTTGTCGTTGTTGTTGCTTGTTTCAACTACAAAAACTTTATAAAATTGTTTACAACATTTCCAAGTTTAGCTTAAGTCAAATAAACACATACGCACACACACACACACACACTTACATAAGCATCACAACAGGCTTACATTATTTATAATACTCAGCCTCTACTATGTATTCCGGCATAATTATTATTTTTGCTTCATTCTCTCAATTCGTATTTGTATTTTGATGCTGATGATTGATGACTGATAATTCATTTAATAAAGAAGAGCAAATACACATACACGTATGTACGCACACTCGCACTCGCACTCACACTTACATAACATACATTTATTTTAACAGATTTTTGCCATACAGGCACACACCCACACCCATACCCACACACAAAGCCTGATAGTAGTCACTGGGTTTATTGTCAATCGTATTATGCTTGACGTTGTAAAGGTTTATCAATGTGTAGTGAAATTGTATGTGTGCATACATATGTGAGTGTAAATAATGAAAAGTATTATTGACACTCTAGTCATTCATTATTTACACAAATACCCTCTTAATGTACCATATTATTGGGTCAAGAATTTGTTTATACTCTAGCTTTTTTTCTGTTTTTATTATTATTTTTTCTCTTCTTCTCTTTTTATTTATTTTGTGATTAAAGTATCAAGGATAAGATATGATTTTCTTTAATTTTAATTTTAAATATTTAAGAAAATAGAATTTTTAATAAAAAAAACTTTGTTAAAACATTAATCCGCAGATGACAATTCAGGTTCGTATTCGGGAGAAGTGTGAAAAATTTTTCGATCATTTTTTCGAATTTACAAACAGATAAGTGATGTTTTATAGTTTCTGCTGGAATAATAGAGTTGCCATATGTCATTGTTTAATGATTACGTACAAATGTATTGGGTTGTACTCAATGCGTTGTATTCCTCCATAAAAGCTTAAGCTGTCCGACCTTCATTAGGAAAGAAATGGCGGCAATGAAGTCTCTTAAAATTATTTTTGTATCGTTTTTAAACCACTTAGGATGCTTGTATTTGTAGTTACGTGCTTTAGACGTACTTTCAGATTTCTTTTTCTAGAAAAAAACGAAATACGGTGGCTTCCTCTGAGCCGATCTCTGAAAATAAAACACTCTGTGGTATAAGAAGCTAGGTTGTAATCCTGGCTGAATGGTTATAATATCCAATTAAGTAAGTAAGTAAGTAGTTTTGTGGATAGTTTTGTAAACCATACATTGATTGCTCAATTTTTTAATATCAAAAGAGCCTTGCAGACATCCAAATGAAAAGCAATTAATCGTTTGTCCGCTACTCATAAGCACTCACGCAATTTTGAGTATGAGTGAATCAACGGAATTGAAATTCAATTACTCTGATTCATTCGTGCTCGTTACAACATTGATTTATAAGTATGAGTACCAATGAGTATGAGTATAATGTTGACATCAAACTCACAACATTCGAAATATATTTGATTCATACGCCTACTCATTCTGATTCATAAATTTCGAAAAATACTTATAATACTTATAAGTGATTCGAGTCGCTCGAATCGTTCATAAAAATTTACAGCATTTATTGTTGTTGCATATACAAACAAAGAAGAAAGGAAAAACAAAGACAACAAGCAAAGCAAACATACAATCTAGTACTGTTCGTACGCGAATCATAGTTATTTTGTGCTTCGTGTAGATGTTAAGTAGAGACGAGTCGAAGTCAATAACATCATGCGTATTGTTAAGTATGAATACGACGAATACTTCCAACTTTGAGTATGAATAGTGTGAGTATGATATCAAATAAGCATGAGTATCTGAAATTATAAGTCTGACTCGAACCTACTCATCGTTTTGAATACTTATTACTGATCCCTGGTGCAGACAACCACGGTATAGGCTACGTGTATCTTTTTATTCAAAAGCAAGTCAGTTTTGAAAGATCATTGTAATCGCTCATTTTTGACTTGATGACTTTAGGTCATTTCATCATCTTACAGAAGCACATTTTATACCAAACCCATTATATACTCTACTCTGGTAGTAGTCTGAAACTTTTATTTAGTTTTTTACCCCCCGAAAAAAACAAGTTTTACATTCGTATTCTTTAATTTATTATGTTTTGTTGTCAATATTTTTTAATTTTATTAAAATCTTTTGCAATTTCAAACAAAAATATTTAATTTTTACTTTTTTTGTACTCTTTTTCTTTCAGCATCCATTATTATATGTGGTCAACACTTAAAAGCTTATCGCAACAAAGATCAAGAAATGATAAACAGCGTGCTCTGTGAGGAGATTCAAAACAGAAATGTATTCTGATTACTTATAATTTTTGCACGTTCGCCACTAAAACGGCATTAATGGGGTGAGTACAAAATCTCTCTCTTATTTTTTTTTTAATTGCCTTTGCCATGTTGCTTTTGCTTTCTTTGTTTTTTAATACGAATTTATACAAAGCATTACCAGACTTAAAGACACCACACAACACATTTCAATAGTGTACTTTAGAAAACAAATACTTTCTTATAGGATAGCTAGTGACTGTAGTGAAAGTCTAGGATTTACTACAGTTTAGATGCACCGGAAACTGTAGATATTATCCAAAAGTTAATTGTATATGAAGGTCTTTTGATTTAAATGCCAAAAGTCATTTGAGAATAGTTTTGTACAAAATTTGGTACAGCGTTTTTGGGTTAAACCAGACTTATTTACTTGAATTTTTATCTGATTTGTTTTACAACTAGTTTTATCAGTTTTTCTTTTACTGAAGATCATCAGGGATTGTTTGCCAAAAAATTTTTTTTTGTTATAACACAGCAGATTATGCTTCAGTATGATCTGGGCTGTAGTTTACAATGTCGGCAATCACAGGGCAGATGTAGGGAGTACTTTTGTTATTGGCTTAAAACTGTTTACACAAGGCCGACTAATTCTGCCATGTAAGTGGATAAGCTCATAATTTATATTGGTCTGCAGCAGTGTTAAACAATGGAGAATATTCTGCACAATAATTTTTTCGTAAACTAGGCAATTGAATGGATTTGAAAGTATCTTAAGCTGATGATGTGCAATATCGGAAAAATAAAAATTATTTAGAAAGCATCTCTCGTAATTAATTGGCACAAATAACAATAACCAATGTTAATACGATGATATACTTTAAAATTATTGAGCGTAATATTGCTGTCCCAAATATTTTTACAATTATTCTATCATCCAGAACTAGTTTTGAGTGCCCTGTGAGTATTGTATTGAAAGTGTAGTAGTGGTAGAAGTGGTGTAGTGATAAAACTGCTTGTTCATAAACTACAGCAATCCAGGCTCAAATTCTAAATAAGAAGATAACATTTTAGCAGGTCCAACTGCAATCAATTAGCAGAGGGAATAAATTACAAATCAACACAGGCTAAATAACTTTATTAGGTAACAAAGCATGAGTTTGGTAGACATTCCTACCTTCGAAAGGTACAAAACACGGTTTTTTATTAAGATTTTTATGTACACCTCATTGGGATAGCCTACCGGTCACTTTAGTCTAGTAAGTGGAGTGTTGATACACTAGCAAGACTACCTTCTCTTAGTTCTATTTGCAAAAAGTTCATTAAAAAAAACTTCTAACTCTAACGTCCGAAATCGAATTACTGCCGCTATTAGTTAAAACTCCTGCCATTCGGAATGCAAAGACTCAAGTGGGCCATATACTACGTATTGGTCTTAAATACACATCGATGACTTGAGTGCAATGAGAGGTAAGGAATTGTGTTAGCTTTGCTAGGAATAAAGATAATTAAGGGAGAGTTCTAAAGAAAGCCAAAAACACTATGGCTGCTAGTCTCTCTGGGTAAGCTGTAGGTGACGAGACATACAATACAACTAAGTCGTTATCTTGTAGGCTTGTTGTGCGCTTACCTTTAAGGAATTCCGTTTCTTGAAGAACATTTCCTTAACTTCTTCCAATCCACTCCTCTGAGACCTAGTAAAGTTTGGTATGGTGTCACCTGCAAAATATTAGGATCTTGAGAGTATGAAAGCTTGACATAAGCCTCTAAGTAATGTTCGCTATAGAATTTTCTCATGGAAAATTGAATAGATGACTTCAATTCCGTCCTATATCTGTATTCGATATTATTCGAATATAGAGTTTTCTATTCACTTTTTATTATAAAAATTGCTTCCAGTATTTCATTTGCAATATTCTTATGAGTTGACGTATTGGCTGGCGTGTTCAGATAGAGCTTGAGCTCATTGTTATAAATAAAGATGAGCTTAGAAGTACCCCAGAATAAACTCTCGATGCCCCCATCACCTTTAGTGATGAAGATTTTCAAAATCAAATGAAATTTCATACAAAGCGTATGAGTAATCAAAACAAAAGCAAAAGTCTTGATTTTTTTTTTTGCCTGAATTCCTTATCAGTTTTGTATTTCCTTTATTTTATTTTTTTTAACAAAATTATTGTTTTTTTTTCTTCTTTTCTTTTTGTTAATTTGTTTAACAATTTTATGCTCGTATTTTGCTACTTTTTTTTTAATTCAATCTCTCTGTTTTTTGTTTTTTTTTTTATTTTCCATCACATAAATTCTTTAAAAGTTGACAGGTTTTGACACTATCACAAAATTTTTTTTTTAAGTTTCAATACTCTCACACACACACACACACATACACACTCAGCCTCAGCATCATATGCCAAAAACTAGTACAAATAAATTATTCAAGAGTATCATCATTTCATTTATTTAAATATTTATGCTCATATTTAATGCACGAGAGAGTGTTTGTGTTGGGTCATATGATGCATGTGTACGTAACAGACAGGGCACATGTATGGATGAGTGAATAATTGCTCCGAGGGTGTATGAGATTGACATTTACACAGGCAACTACACAAGTGTTGGTTTTTTTCCATTGTATCTGCAATTTATACCGTTATTTAAATAATAATTATAATTTGTTAATGAGTCAAAGTATTTAATTAGCGTCCATATAAATTTTACGCCATCCTGTATATGTAATACTGCATTGATGTGAGTATAGTTTACCTACATAAATATTAAATTGGTGAGAACAACTCTTCTCCACTAATGTAATGGTGTGTGTATCCGTGTATCTATGTGTGTTCGTTTTGTTTTTTTTTTTATTTGTTTTGTGTGATTAAATTTAATAAATTTATAGGTTCGGGTTTTGTTACGGTGTGTAAATAACAATCGTAATTAATGCGTAATTTAATTTTCATATTGTGAGTGTATTTCAGGGCATATAGCAAGAGACGATGAATATAATGGTAACCATAAATTATAAATTTATTTGAACTTGCTTTATCAAAAGTTTTTAAGAGGACTCATAACATTATACAGTCGACTTCTATAAATTGAATTATCATTATCCAGCAAAAAAACTTCAACTTATAGAAACTTCACGTTAAAGAAGCAAAAATCTGATAGAATTTCTCTCTGAAATGCTCGTTGCTTAGCTTCAACTTATAGAAAATTCAATTAATAGAAGTTCAAATTATAGAAGTCTGACTGTAGTTTGCATTCCGATAATTCAGACGTAAAAAAACATAAAAATTAATTTTATATTCGAATAAAATGTCTAAGTAATAATTATTTTCAAATGCCAATACCTTAATAAAGTATGTCTTAAATCATTTGTCCATCAAAATGTTGTTTAAATTCCCCCAGACTCCATTAGAATATCTGTACATAGTCCTTTAGGTTAGGTTAGAGGACAGTGTACTTGTCGGTTAAGTACCCGTAGTGCGAAATTGACCCATTGTATAATGTCCTTAGAGAAGGAAGGAAATAGAGGATATATGATGAAAGGAGGAAATGTAGGTAAGGGGGAGAGAACACACATAGTTTTTAAATTTAATTACTTTTAATTCCAAGGATTTGGTTGTGATAAGTCTTAAGACTTTCGGGTCTTAGCAGAATCCTTTGTATTGCCATAATACAGTCTTTGCAGAATTTTATGAAGTTAACATTCGACCGTTATATACTCAATAGGCATTAGAAAACCGTTAGAAAATTACCCAAAAGTTTCTATTTATTCTTCGGCATTACAATCTCTGTAGAATACGTTGCAGACTACAATAGATCATGAATGCCTAAAAATATTTTTTATATCCGGTCTCCATGTGTTGTGGAATTGCACAAAAAATTTTCCATTTTGTCGTCGTTTGTACAATTTCTGCAGAATTCGTTGTAGAGTACATTCTGGCTTTGTTTATCTTATAGCCAGTGTCTCCTTGTGAACAAATTGTGTTCTCCGCAAAGTTATAAAATGTAAAATTCGCCTGCATCGTCTGACCGAGATTTGGAGTCTGAATAGGACTGAATTA
Organism: Sarcophaga peregrina; assembly: GCA_014635995.1. Lineage (NCBI taxonomy): Eukaryota > Metazoa > Arthropoda > Insecta > Diptera > Sarcophagidae > Sarcophaga > Sarcophaga peregrina. The sequence goes on from CM025790.1 coordinate 34,022,599, forward strand.
GTAGTTCAATTGGATTTCACTGCGCTACATCATCGGGCATTCTTTGACAATTATAAATATGGTGCACGCACTTCCTAGGGATTTAGCAATTGCTTTGCTATCAGTGAATAAATGTTTTTTCTTTGTTCAGAATGCTATCAGATTAATATGTTCTGCGGATGTCGTTCTGGCTTTTATTTTCGCTTGAATAATCTTTCATTTATAGAGTATTTTAATGGAACGACCATTTGTGATGACCTTATAACGAATTTGAATATCGTGTAGTTCATACGGAAATTCTAATTTTAATTTTGCCTTAACCATACATAGCTTCTATTGGAGTATAGCATCATCTCCAGGCATTTAGATCTTAATGTTAATAGCCGATTTCTAATAAGTTGGCAATAGACACTTTAATTTCTTGTTTCTTGTAACTCGGAAAGCAATGTTAAATATCCACTAACTTTCAAAAGTTAGGGTGTTGAAATGATGTCATTGAATTCATACATTCATTAATTTGTCACTACAACCCTTCTGCCAGGACTGTGACCTAGCTTCAAACATTACTGATGAATGTAGACCCCGCACGACAGATTTTTAAGAAATTTTTCTTGGAAATTTTATTTACTCTCAGAGTTTTTACCTGAAATCCTCTCCTAGGCAATTACCAAGGAAAATAGTTTTTAATATTTCATTTTGTTAGGGATGTACCTTGGGGCTTGTGCTCTGGTTTTACTTCTAATAAACCTGCACACTACCTACTAGACGAAAGCAACTACAGTCGTAATATCGGACCATGTAAAATTAATAGAATTTTGTTACCATAAGTTTTAATTGCAAACAGTTTCTATGGTAACTATTTTTTTATATGATATAAACCCTGCCATTATTAATATTTTTGGGCCTCAGATGCTGGTGACAATTGTGGAATAATGTTACATCAAAGCATCCAAGCGAATGATCTGATTTTATTTTATTTATTGATTCGAAATATTTTTATTTGTCAGTTTTTCATTTCGGCTTCAACTGCTTTTGCAAATAATTATTAAATAAGTGCCATATTTACCTATTATTAGAAAAAAAAACTACCGATTTCAACATTTTGGCTTTTAAATACTTTGTTGCCATGTTCAATAATAATTCTTTTTATAATTTTAAGTTAAATAAAAAATATAAAATTATTAACAAAACAAAATTTATACTTAAACAACAAAAAAAGGTGTATGTACAACCAGTTTAAAAAACCATTATTAATAACATATTTTTATACAAAAATAAAAAAAATAAAAAATAAAATAAAAAAAATTAATAAATAAATATTTTTTATATGTTGTTTTATAGCGCTTTAAATGAATTATTTTATGAACATTAAAAAAAAAGTAAAGAATTATGGTCATTTAAAAATATGGCCACAGTTACTACCATCGTATACAAAATATTATTTTTTTCTCAAATAAAAGTTGTTACGAAAGTAATTACAAAGCTTAAAAAAATTACTGCACACGAGAGGGGAAAAAATGGTTAATAAATAATACTACAATTAAAAATGTTCAGAAATTTTTAACATTTTAAAATATGACTGCAGTAAAACAAAAAAAATTAAAATAAATAAATACATAGAAAATTAAATAAATGATAATTTAATGTTATAATAAATTATACTTTTTTGTTTTGTTTTTATAATTTTAATAATTTCAAAAAGTCACGTGTTTTTTGTCCTGCCTTCGAAAAAGTAGTCGATAATCCACTATAATATACACTCAGGTTGTCTGTTTTTTTATTTAAAAGTTTATACTTTTCTTTAATTTTTTTTTTCAAATAACTACAGCCAAACCCCATTGTAACGAACTCCATGGGACCAGAAAAAATAGTTTTTTATAGGCAAAGTTCGTAATAAACGGGGTGAAGTCATAGAAGAAAATATAAAACAAAAATTATCTTTTTCATTTATTAAAAACCAAAAATATTTCTTAATTCTTTTTACCTATCAGGGACCATTTAAAGTAGTTCCTTTTAACCGAGAATTCGTTATAAACGAGTTCGTAATACGCGAAATTTTTTGTATGAAAATTGTTCTTAAAATGTTGGGACTTGAAAATGTGTACGTAATAACCAAGAATTCCTTATAACCGAGTTCATTATAAGCTAGCTGTATTAAAAACGAAACATTCTGGGCAATTTTATTTGTCATTATACAGTTAATGTGATTATGATTTTACTTTTAAAATGGAAATTGTACGCTTGACTTTTTGGATAAAAATTTGTTAAAGAATTAATTAATTTGTCAACATAGACTTCCAATAACAGAAGATAACGGTCACCTTGCAGAAGCTAAATGTTCCAATCGTATCCAATCACCATGATGGACAGATTTATAACAAAAACCATGGACACGCTAAAACAAAAAAAAAAATTAGTTTAATTTCCTCGAAATATTTTCACCGATAAGATCCAAAGCAAGAATTGTCGAATTTCGAACGATAATAATCCATATGAGATCTACAAGCCATAATCCATATGAGATCCACTGTCTTGTGTGGATTTTAGGCTGACGGTGCTTTAGGCTCATAATCCTTTGAAAACGACTTTGCCCAGAGTATCACTGTCAACGGCGAGTAGTCTAGGCGGATGATTGCAAACTTCTATTGGCCTGAATTTGATATTCTAGACACTGTTGACATGCGAATTCAACACTGATCATGGATATATTGCACATGCCATTTAATGGCATTGTCATCTTACGTAGAAGTGTAGTGAACCGACCACTGAGATCTTGCGATTTGATTCTGTTACAAATTTTCGTTGGGAGTTTTCTTATGTCGCAAGCGTAAGTCTCAAAAGGTAGCGGTCCTGAAAGCTAATTTAATCCCTTGCTAACCTGTTCGATGTTCCAAAAGTAAAATGTAAAATGCTTCATTTTGAATGAAATCCCCTCCGAGAAGCCGTTGTTTACACTTCAACGTTGTTATGTTATACACATAATGGCTTTAATAGGTCCATTTAAAATTAAGGAATTTGGTTAGTTTCTCTCACACATTATTGGTTCTTCACTAGATCGTAATCCTGACCTAGCTTCTCGCACCACTTATGTTGAGTTGTTTAATTTTACACATTAGTGGCTGAACCTACAGTGTTAAGGCGATACTGAACGACAGAAACTTTTCATAACAATATGATTCTCTCTCAGAATTCGAGCCAGAAATTTGTTTCTGTAACACACATTAAATTTAAATATAGGAAACGTTTGGTGGAAGACACGATAAAAACAGTGCCATGGTAGTATAATGATAGCGTGAGTCTAGTAGTAGCCTTTTTCTGTAAAGGTCATATACTCCAATGCTATTAGAGACTCTGGTAGCTTACATTACACCGAGCCTATGATCGAAGTTCACCGAATGGCATAAATTGGAAAAATTATCTAAATTTTCAAAACTTTCAAAAGAGCCTTGATGACCTAGAGATTTCCAGTTTATTTGAGTGGTAAGAGCTGCTTATACCATGAATCTGAATTACATTAAAAAATAATCGCTTTCGAGATCAACAATCGTGGTAACAGACTGCTGAGATTTTAAATTTACACCGCTGTGCTCAGGCAGACGGATACTTTGAACTTAAGTGAGTGATGAGTTAAAAATCGTGAAAAGTGCCGAATAAATTTAGTACTTTTCACTTAGGCTGATGGTTAGTTAACTGTAAACTTAACTTAGTGATGAGTAAAGTATCGTGAAAAGTACCGAACAGATTGTGTCATTGGAAAAATTCAATAAATAACCTAAACTCTGACCTTTCGTTTGCGAAGTTAAACGTTTCTTTTCTTATCGCAATTCGTGTTTTATCGTATCTAAATATTTAAGGAAGACTGTAATGAAACCGCCAATATCAGCACAAATATATTCCTTAACAAACAAATATAAATTTAACCGTCAAAATCGTTTCTAACGTACGGTTAATCAATTTTCTTTTGTTTTGCCAGTAATAGTCTCGCAACTTGGGTGTCTGCTCAACTACCAAAAAGGAATTGTGCAAAGATCCGACAGATAACATTCTTAACTAATATTAAGGAAGATCAAAAAGTAAAAAATAAAAACAAAAAAACTATTGGACGTGATCATTAAAAATTAAACGTCAGTCGAAAACGCATAGCAATTTAACAGATTATGTTGTTTGGATTTGTCTGAGAAACTTTGGTTTTATTTTACATACAGAAGACGAAGAGTGAGAGAAAAAAACAAAAAAACGTTTAAAAAGACAAACAAATTAAGAATGTTTAACAGACAGACGGCCATAAATATTTATTTCTTGGTTTTTTTTTTATTGGATTTGTGTGTCAGTGCGTTTGTTTTGGTGTTAAAGGCAGAACCATCACCGACAGTGACCATAAAAATAAAGAAATTTTCTGATGACCCAGTTTAAAGTGAACGTCATTAAGTTCTTTTCGTGTTTTTTTTTGTTTTGTTTTGGTTTTTTTTTAACATACTTAATGAAAATAAAAGATAGGTTTTGATAAAATTTTCACCAAAAAAACAAGAGATTCTTTAAAACACTGCTTAAGCTCGATTTCAAATTTACCTTTAAAAGACTTCTTTGTTCTGTTGTTGGTTGTTGAATTATTTTGATTGAACGTCTAAAAGAGAAAGAGAGAATGAAAAAATAAGAAATTTATAATTGAAAGCTTAATTTCTGGAATTAATTTTATTTAATTAAACATTTAAAGTAGCTGTTGTAAACAGTAAGAAAGTAAAACCGAGGTAAAAAATTATTTTTAGCAACTGTGTTAGCGCGACATAACATGGCTAAATGCTTTTGTAAGCTTGTAAATAATAAAATGAACTGTCACTGGAATAAATCTGTCAGCTGTCAGACGAGCGGTTTACAAATGATAACAACCCGAAGTTGGTTGCAATACATATCAGCCACCCTGTATATACGTGTTCTTAATTTCCCAACATACTTGAACATTTTTTTTACTCATAATTCAACCAATTCTTTTGGCCTCTTTCGGAAAACATTTTAGTGGAATTTTTTTTATTATTTTAATTGTGAATTTTGTATGAAAATAATAAAATTTATCACCTCAAAAGTCAAATGATGTCACACCCGTTACAAACTAATCTTACTTTTTCAATTAAATAAAATAAGCAAAGTTAAATTTTCCGCAACTCAACTTGATAGAAATACAATTGGTGACACACCCGTTACACTTGTTGTGCTTGGAAATATTACAATCTGAAAAGAGTACAGCTCAACCGTACCCATTAAAGCTTTTTAGGAATTCAAGCTTGATCAGAGGCAGATGGGAATAACTTCCCTCAACTTAAGTGAAAAAACGAAAGTTTTATTAGAATGCTGAGGCCTGTGTCTGCCGAGTGTATCACTATCAGATTGTGCCTCTAAAATCTAAGCGCTAATTTCACAAAAACGCATTTCTTTCAGTGAGACTATTTGTATTCAGTTGGTAAAGTTGGTACTACAATGGAGGGTAAAGTATCGCGTTAATAGACTTTGTGGTCTGTTCTCAGTGTATTTCATTTTTAGGAAAAAAAAAATCCTTTAGTTTGACTATGGCGAACACTACCATGTCAGTATGCTACAAATGCAGTCTCTTTCAGAGTCTTTTATTTTGAATGGTTGCGGTTGAGCGTACTTGGTCACTACAACCCTTCAGTCAGTAATACGACTTAGCTTTTCATACCATTTGTGTTAATTTTATCTGAGAGTGGAGATAACTTACAGTTTGAAGTCGACTCTGAAAGACAGGTTTGTTAGCAACTTTTCATTGCAATTTTATTTACTCCAGATATCTGCTGAGTCGCCAGAAAAAATATTTCTGCTTACTTCGTTTTGTTCAAACTATCTGGTCTGCACTTACCATTTACCGCTGCAGGCTTATTGATCTTCAGCCGGTAAAATACCAAACTGATCTCACCTTATAAAAACGGTGAAAATTTATCATATTGCCTTCAATTACTGCCTCAAATGTATTGTGACCTCATTTCATATTAACAACTTATAAAAATATTATTTCCCTACTCTAAGTCCCATGCAGAAGCCGCCGTAGTCTAGTAAGTAGTGTGTTGGCTTATTATACTGGAGGACCGAGTTCAAACCCCAGGTCTGACATCAAAACGAAAAACATGAAAATATTTCTTCGACGACTTACTCTCTGCAGATTTCTGGCAAAAACTCTGTGTGCAAATAAAATTGCCAAGAAAAAGTTTCTCAAAAAATCTATCGCTTCGGGTTCGACGTTGGACTGTAGGTTCCACCACTCATGTATGAAATTAATGCATACAACTTAAGTGGTCGGAGAAGTTAAGTTGTAATCCTGACTGAAGGGTAGTAATGACCAATTATGTATGTGTAAGTATCTTGCAGCATCTGTTACTAAATTTTTGATGTACAGTCAGACTTCTATAATTTGAACTTCTATTACTTGAAGTTTCTATAACTTGAAACACATCTCGTGGCAACAGAATCTATATCGTTTGTAAATTTGCTTTCTAAAGTTGCAGTTTCTATAAGTTGAAGTTTTTTCTGGATAATGGTGATTCAATTTATAGAAGTTCGACTGTATATGAAGTTTTTTAACGTTCTTTAAGAAACTTTACTAGAGGCAATGGGATACATGATATGTTGCTCTAGCTAGTATGAAGTTCTTAAAATCTTAGCATATATGTTAGCTTCAAGGAATTGTTTTTAAGCACAATTTAACCATCGGCCATTTTACATCAAATGTTGTTCATCGACCTTCAAACTAACCGGTAGTTATTTAATATTAATGAAACGAAAAATATTTAATTGGGTTTGTTATGAAATCTTATAAAAACTATGCATGAAACCAATAGGTTTACCTTGAACGATATTATTTAAATGGGTTACAAATCGTTTAATGGTTACAATTTACATCATCAGCCAAACTACAAATAAATGTAATGAACAAAAAAAAATTTCAATTACAAATTCAAATACGATACGAATTCATGTTTTTATTTTCATTTAAAAAAAAAAAAGCGGATAGATTTCAAGGACTTTAACTACGTAGTTTTACTATTTTAAGTAATTGAGTTGGTTTTGTGAATCATTAAAAGAAATACACAAAATTGGGGTTTGTTGGGTGTTCGCTTGCTCTTTTCGAAATATTATTTAGTGGAATTGCATGATAATACGCATAAAAAATAAATTTTAAAATAATTTTAAAATAATTTTTTTGTTATTGTTTTTGTATAGCATTGGGGAATATGAAAGAAAAAATATTGTCTAGTAACAACAGTTGCTGTTTTTCTTGTTTTTGTTTTTTTATAGGAATTTAATTAGCAGTCAGCAAATAAACCAAAACCACATGTATGTGTGGCTTAAATAATAACACATTTGGTTAATAGCATTTAAACACCTTTTTTGTGTTAAAATATTAGTTTTTTTTTGTTTTTAGTTTGGTATTTTGATTTGTTTTTGTTTCATGACCTTAAATAGATGTCGCAAATATTTTTGAAAAAAAAAAAAATTTGAAATTTTGTAAAATTTTTCGTGTAATTTTTAATAAACAAAATTTGTTTTTGAAAAAAAAAATTAAAAAAAAACAAAATTAGAAAAAGAACGCAATAATAAAATAAGTAATATTCTTATATTGTAAATTTTTGTTTATATTGGTTTTTTGTATAACTGAATACAACAACCTAATAAATAATTGAAAATGAAAACTTTCAACATTTTCCAACGAAATAAAATATTTACGCGCTGTGCTCTCCAATGAAATGCAAGTATATGGGGAGCATACTAGTATGTCATTTGCCATCTCCACCATGCACCCTCTTGATTCTATTTTCACAGCTCTTTTCCAATTTATTTAAATTTTGTTTATTTTTTTTTTTTGTTTGTTCTTTTTTTCATTGTTTTTATTGCCATTTTTTTTTTTATTATAAAAGTTCATTACAGTTCACTTGTATTTCGTTTGTATTTTTTTTCAATTTTTTTTAAAATAAATTTTTGTGTATTGTTTTATTTGATTTTTTTTATTTTTTTTTATTGTATTTTTTTTTACTTTGAAATGTTCAATAATTTATTAAATAGTTTAACTTGCGTTATTTATTATTGTATTGAACATTGTTTTGGTATTTTGTTATATATGCACATACAGTCAAACCCGGTTATAAGGAACTCCGTGGGACCAGAAAAAATAGTTCGTTATAAGCAAAGTTCATAATAAACGGGGTGAAGTCATAGAAGAAAATATAAATTAAAAATAAGTTTTTATTATTTATTAGGAACAAAAAGTTTTTTTTTATTAAAAACCAAAAATATGTCTTAATTCTTTTTACCTATCAGCTGATTAAAGATACTGAGTTATAATTTAATGCTGCCATATCAATTAAAAGTAATTTCATAGTTATTTCTGCATACATAATACATAATTGGCCATTACAACCCTTCAGTCAGAATTACGACCTAGCTTCTCACACCACTTATGTTGTGTGCGTTAATTTTTATACATAAGTGGCAGGACCTACAGTTTAAAGTCAACTCCGAACGACAGATTTTTGAGAAGCTTTTCATGGCAATTTTTACTCTCAGAGTCTTTGCCACAAATCTGCTGAGAGGAAGTCGCCGAAGTAATATTTTTCGTTTTGATGTCTGTCCTGGGATTCGAACCCGGACCTTTCGTCTAATAAGCCAACACACTACCTACTAGAAAACGGCGACTAAAATATTATTATTATTCTAAGTGTTTCTAAGGGTTTGTTATAAAAAAGCTAAAATGTATTAAATTTAATTGAAATTGATATCAAAACATTGTGACTTGAAAATATGTACGTAATAACGAAGAATTCGTTATAACCGAGTTTGTTATAAACGAGTTTGACTGTAGAAGTGTATGTCTTTGCATATCTTTTTTTTTATTTTTTTATTAATAAATGAATATTTTTGCTGTGTGTTCTACATACGAATTGTGTTTGTCTCATGAATTTTTCATTAAATATTTCAATATATTTTTTGGTTTTTTTTTTTGTTCATTCAAATGTTTTATTTATTCTATATGCATTCATTTTTTTTATTGTAAGTTTATTAGAGTTTTTAAAAATCCAAAATTAAACAACGCAGAATCAATTCGTTTCTCAAATTCATATACATTTTGATCAAGTTACTACTCCAACTTACATAATTGCCATATTACCATACTTTAGTTAAGACCACAACCTAGCTTCTTACACCACCACTTATGTTGTATTTGTATTAACTTTATTTATGAGTGGCTAGAGTTATAGTTTAATGGCGATTTCGAATGATAGATTTTTGAGAAACTGTTTTCATGGTAAGTTTATTTACATAAACAGTTTTAGCTTGAAAACTGCTGACAGGAAGTCGCCCAAATAATATTTTTTAGGCCTTAGATATCTCATAAACTACATTTTCATAGAAATCAAAAATAAAAATAAATTGCGATTGTGTTAGTTGTGGTTTCAATCTCCATCAAGAATTCTAGCGTAATACAACCACTGCATTGCATGAATTGGGAATGAACATTGCCCTGCCAATTCTTCTCGGTGAAAAACTGAGTTGTTTGACCATAAAGGTGCTTTAAAAAGATAACAAAAATTTCATTTTGCATTCCAACTGATCCCCAAACCCACTTGTCTGGTAACTGAATTTCAATGCGGTAAATATCGTTTTAGTATTATATACACATAAAAAACACACAAAAAATCCTGAACACAGGGTGGCTGATATACAATGCTAACAATGTAAAGCGCGAAATTTTTTTTATTTTTTTTTTTAATTTTATTGTTCGAAAGCAAAAAATATTGGAAAATAACATTAAATTTTAGAATCAGTTTCGATTTATTCGAATTGGACAACTTTTGGTATGAATTATGGCCTACAAACTTCCGACAAAGCCATCACAGGCTAGCCGCAAGTGGCTCTGCGGTATTTTGGCCCATACTCGGCGAAGCGCCGTCTTCAGATGATCGACACTTTAGTATTTTTTAGTGAGAACCTTACTTTCTAAAATGTCGCAGGCGCAAAATTCCAACGGATTGGAGTACGGAGATTTTGGTGGCCATTGTGCGGTAGAAATGAAGCGAGGAACCTCCTTTTTAAAGCATTCTTAGTTGACGCGTGCTGAGTGCGGTGGTGCTGAGTCCTGTTGGAAAGTCCATGATCTGCGGCAGAAATGTTTGTCTGCCCAGGGCTTCAAAACTGTCTTTAAGACATTTTCCCGGTAATATTCGGCATTTATTTTGACCCCACGGTCGATGAAAACGAGCGGGGAGTGACCATCCGCCGTTACGGCGGCCCACCCATTACCATAGGCGGCGCTTGAGTTCTGGTAGCCAATCGCAGGTGAAAATTTTCAGCTGACCTCTATGGCATGTAAACCCGATCATTTTGTTTGTTCACAAACTGCTCAATTTGCAATGGCTTCCCTTCGGAGAAAACCAAATTCGGTAACTGGCCAGTTTCGTGAAAGCGAAGTAACTCTTTGGCTCTTTCCAGTCTAACTGATATTTGTCCATCAGTGAACTCTTGCACTTTTTGGAACTTCAATGGCTTTAGTCCAAGTTCATTTTTCAATATGTGTTGCAAACGTTTTCACGATATGTTCAGCTCACGAGCCTTCACTTTTCGGATCATTTTTTTCTTCGTCCATTTTTTGGATGCGATGCAACACTGCCAGTATCACGGTAATGAGCAATGGTACGAGACACAAAAGATTTATTCACATTTAAATGCTGGAGGGGGCTCTAACAATAGCCACCTGTGCTTTTCCAGCCAAATATAAAGTAATCACGCTTGAATTCCATCACGAATAACTTTATTTTCTGAATGCCAGATATCAAAATGCTTTTGTAAGTTTGTAAATGATTAAATGAACTGTCACTGGAATAAATTCGTCTGCTGTCAGACGAACGGTTTACAAATGATAACAACCTGAAGTTGGTTGCAATACATATCAGCCACCCTGTAATCACCAATTAAATATAGTAATTTCTGACTGTAGTTTGTGACAATAGGCTTCAGCTGGCGTATGAAATTTTAACTGGTCCTTAGTAAAAATCCTTAAATTTAGTTGGTATTTGACTCAATTAAATTTTTAGGACTTTCCTATTTTCTAAGCTGCATCTGATTGCTATCCATATTTTAGAACGTAAAAGCCATTACGAATCACTTGTCATAACGTATTCTTATACAATTGAATTTTATTTCTTCTTACATTTTGTTTTTGTTTTTAGTATTTTAATTAAATTTAAACTTCTCCGTATTATTTTTCTAAGGCATAATACTAAAAAAATTGACCAAAATATTTTAATTAAGTTCACCTCAAGGTTTTCAAGTGAAGCAAACGATCCATTTAATACAATTCCCACTGGCGTTTTTTGTTTTTAATTTTTTAATTTTTTAATTTATTTTTCCGCATTTCACAACATTCACTCACAAGGTTCCATAGTCCATATGGGTGTATGGTATGTTCGGGTATGGTATAGTTTTTTAAGTGTTTCTCTTGATTTTTTTTTTGATTTTTATTGATATTAAATTAAAGTCTATTATTGTAGTTTAATTGTTAGTGTCAAAGGTGTTAATGGCAGCAACTAAAAAAATGTTTTTACTTAATTTATGGCATTTTAACAAAAATTCATACTAAATTTTTATGTATGAATGAATGAATCATGAAAAATGGTTTGAGTTTTTGTTTTTTGAGAAAGGAAATTAAAATAAATTGATTGGAATTTATTGTTGTATTTGTAGGCCATTTAAAAGATGTGTAGATTTTACTTCCTTATTAAATATCGAAGCCATTAAGTTCTATTAATTGATTTGGCATTTCCATGGTTTACATCACTTCCACTGACTGCCATAATTAACCCATCAGTGCATAACTCAATAACATATTGTTGTAGTGGCAAATACATGCCTTAATATAATGAAACTAACAGCATATCATAAATATTTTGTAGGGATACTTAATAAGCCAACATACTGCAATATTTTAATAGTACGACAGTTTGTGTTAGATGAAGACCCATAAGTCTAGATGAAGACCCATAAGTTCCCAAAATATTTCTTTCGGCGGCCTCTTTTCAACAGTCTTCTGGCAATAGATTTGAGAGCGAATAATTGCCATGAAATTCATAAATTTATTGTTTGGAGTCAACGATAAACTGCTGCTACATACACTACATGGGTGTTGGGAGAAACTCGGTCTCGGTACTTACTAAAGCTGTAAGCAGTAAGGAAGGATAGCAGGGACCTTTACAAAACAAATTTTGAAAATATGAAGACATGTTGTACTTTAGGTTAGCAGATATCTGGAGATTTTTTAACCGAAGATTTTTAAAAATTTTCTGAAGGCAGAATTTTGTCTATCTCTAATAGCTCGGCTAATATTAGAGCTTTAATGTGAGCTACTAGTAGCACGATTTTATTTATCTGAAGTAAGGAGAGAATAAAGCTCCAAAGAAGTTTGGGTATCATATAATCAAACTGCTATCCCTCCTACTTAGGCATTTACTGTCTTACGATTGTCGTCAATGTGTTATTCTGAGTTCTAGCATCCCTTGTGTTTTCTGGTCTTTATACGTCAGGGGCAAAACACTCTTCCTCCAGCAGTTCATATTTAAACTCTAGGCGTTGTATACGAGCCATTGGACAATCAGTACGAACGCTGTGAAAATGGATTTAGCCTTCAGTCTTAACATGCAGAAATTGTTATACGATATCTATTGAAAGAAACTACATTCTAGGTACTTCTTGAGATATATTTTAGATGTTAGGACTTCCCCTTAGTTTTCTTCCCCTAATCCCAACAGTAGGATTGTTAATAGTATCAGTCTTATGGATAAAATTACCACACAGACAATATACAGGCTAGCGTGAGAAGCTAAGTGGTAATCCTGGCTAAAGGGCTGTAATGCAATGAAGATGAGTGAAAATCGTGGCTGATGCTGGAAAACAATCAAATTCTAGCATTTACAAACGATCGAGGAGACAAAACCTTCAAACTCCCACCACACATAAACCTTTCTTCCTTGGTAGTTGGCAACCCTATCATTAGAGAAGCTAAGTGGTAATCCAATTAGAGAACAATTGAGGAGACAAAACCTTCAAACTCGTACCACACATAAGGCTTTGTTCCTTGGTAGTTGGCAACTCTATCATTATAGAACCATTTTTAGACGACCAATCACCTGTTTTGTTGAAAATGCTTTATTAATGCAATAAAATTAAGGAAAAAAAATACAAGAAGGCAGACGAGTTTCTTCGTTTGTATTGAAATTTATTTCGTCGCTCACAAAAGGGTTAAGCAGCTAATCGAATTGAAAAACCACAAAAAGTTTATTATAGAGTAGAAGGCGAGAAAGTTTTAACAGAATCATAAAACTGATTCTTTTTTTCTTTTTTATTGTCGATTACAACATTTGAAATCAAATACTGTAGAAGAGAATCTTGGGAATCTTGAAATCCAATACATGCAAAGGAAAAGAAAATAGAAAAATTAAAAAACAGGAATGAAAAACTCATTAAATCGACATTAACGGCTACTTAATGGCGACACATCAATCAAACCGCATTTGGTTGCAAGCAGTTTATTATTATTATTATAGCCAATGAACCATTCAACCAAGCAACCAGCCAGCCAGTCAGTCAGTCAGTCAGCCAGTAAACTAGCAAACTATTCATGCATCCAGCCATCCAGCCATTCATCCAGCAAACCAATAAATGCATATTTCCAATGCACATTTCAAAGCTTCAGGCCCTTCTGTTTTATAACAATAAGATGAATAATGTCTGCACCCCCTCATCCACACTGTTTTCTATCTACGGTCTCCCGTCATAATCTCTGCAATTTCTGTGGGGAAAATTAATAAAAAAAAAAGTAAAGAAAACCATGAAATAAATTTTATAAAATTCAATCAAATTGCTGTGGCTTATCGGTGAGTGTCAGTCCGACTGACTGTTTCTCATCAGAATTCTAAAAAAGTGGTAAGAAAAAGATACTAAAAATTCGTCTTCAAGTGCTACAAATCGTCCATGCGTCCATGCGTACATTTGGCTATCTGACTGTCTTTCAGTCAGGTTAATGTGTATGTGTGTGTGTGTGTGTGTGTGTGCTTGTATAGAGACTAATGATCGTAATTTGATGCGCATTAATTTTCATTTGAAAAGCTTCTTTCTATGCATACGAAATGTAAAATTATCTGCCTTTTTCATTTAAGGTTGTAAAATGCTTGCTTGATAGTTAGTGTAGTGCAGAAGAACACAATACAAGGGATAAGGGGGCAGGGCGGGGTGGCAATATAGGACAAATAGAGTTTCAATGAAATCAATCTATCGATAAGCGTTGTCAGAGAGTACACGTTCAATTAAATAATTATTCTGTTTGTGGTTTTGAAATATAAAAAAAAGTCCGTAAAAAATATAAACCAAACGGTGAAACTTTTTTACCGTATATTTGTGTTTTTATTGTTGTGAAATTTATATTTATAACAACAACAACAACAACACCAACAACAAAACAACTAAAGTACATACATAAATTACATTTTATAAGTTGGATTACATTTCACATTTGTTGTAGCAGCATTTGAATGACAGTTAGAAAAACATTTTTATTTTCTTGAGTTTCAGCAGCTCTGTTGTTTGTTAAAACCGTTATTTTTTCTATGTATATACAATGAATCTGTTATTGTTGTTTTTGTAGTTGTTGTTGTTTTTCTATTTTTATATTTAGTTGAACGAAAAAATATAAAAAAAAAATTCATTTAAATAAGTAAAGCCGGGTAAAAGTGTTTATAGGCCCTTCATACATAACAAATAAAAGGGTTTCCCAATTGCAGTTTTAAGTAGAATATCTTAAGAACTAATCGGATGGTAGGTGACTCTACATTGAGCATACATTGCGGCCGTTTGTAATGCCACAGGAAGCCACGATCCAGTGCTAACTACCAATACCAGTTTAAGCGATCTCAACGATCATCATAATCAGGACCGCATTAAATTATGGTTTCCTAAAAATAAAATGAAAATTTGTCTGAGAATTAAATCGATAGTCCGATTCTCTCTACCGGTATTAAAGCTTTCCTTGAAGTCTATGATCTATGCAACTCCTAACTTAACTATTCATATTGCAAATGGTTTCATTTCCTTTTGAGTTAAATCTTGGAAATCTTGTGCAGCCCTTACGCTGACCAATTTCTTCCTTTTCCCCGATTTTGATGGAACTTGGTTAGTACAGGAATTGCATTCACCCGTGACATCACAACGGGCCGCTATGCGTGCTCAAGTGAGCTTTGTGATATCGAAGCTACCACTCCGACCTAACCTAAGCCTAACCTGGGCCTCGAAACTTAATTTATTGGTCTACTCTGGCACTAAGAAATCATTAAAAGAAACACTTTTTATTGTTTCCTACCAAGATCAGAGTTTTTGATCAGAATATATGATTTATTATAATGTCTTGCTTCTTTTTTCCTGGCTATTGGCTGCGTACAATATTTTTGATGCAGCAATGAAGTTCCCTGCGATATGCAGTTGTAAGCAACGGTTTAAATTTATTGGATAAATTTATTTCAATCCAACAAACACTTTGTTTTCCATTAAGTATTTATGTTCGGTCACAGTGAGTTCTGGTATGAGCTCGTGTTCTACACTATTTTTGATTGCTTACAGTGAACTTATAATGGATTGATAAAGTTTCGTTTAAAATACGTTTCCCTAAATTTTGATTACAAACTGCTTGTCAGTGCCAGTTTTGCCACAGCGCTTGAACACTTTCATTACATACATACATAATTGGCCATTACAACCATTCAGTCAGGATTACGACCTAGCTTCTCACACCATTTATGTTGTATGCGTTAATTTTTATATAAAAGTGGCGGGACCTACAGTTTAAAGTCGACTCCGAACGACAGATATTTGAGAAGCTTTTCATGGCAATTTTTACTCTCAGAGTCTTTGCCAGAAATCTGCTGAGAGGAAGTAGCCGAAGAAATATTTTTCGTTTTGATGTCTGACCTGGGATTCGAACCCGGGCCTGTTGTCTAATAAGCCAACACACTACCCACTAGACCACGGCGACTTCATATATTAATAATTTCATCAGTTTGTCTAATTACTAGCAGTTAGCAGCGAGGTACGGTTTTGATAACAAAATTCCTGGTTTGTAATTAAGAAAACCTTACACCATTCGCAATGCAGTACTGTGTAGCTTTGCTGTTTGTTTGTTACAAATGTAGCAACCCATTATCTCCACTCTTCCTATTTAATTTCCAATGCCTTGCCCTCAAAATACATACATAATTGGCCATCAGGCAGGATTATTGACCCAGTTTCTCATACTACTTATGTTGTGTGTGTTAATTTTATATATAAGCAGCGGGACCTACAGTTTAAAGTCGACTCCTAACGACAGATTTTATTTTATTTACTCTCAGAGGTTTTGCCAAAAATCTGCTGAGAGGAAATCGCCAAGGAAATACTTTTCTGTTTTGATGTCTGGGACTCGAACCCTGGCTTTACGACTAATAAGCCACGGTGGCTAGTATTCTGTATTTAATAACGTGTAAAAATCTCTGCTGGATATAGTGGTAAGTAACTTTTTTCATTGAGTGTTACTCTCCAGCAAAAGGTGGCATTGCCTTATCTTCAATATGGCTTCTTTATGATTTTTTTTTACCTTTAAGGATGAGAATTTTTGGATGGATTTGTTTACAAGTTTTTTTTTTATTTTTATTATATTCAAGAATTATCTTTAGAATTTTCCAAGTTAGAATCTGAATTGCTTGGAATTATAGTCAACCCCTAGGCTAAGCTAGCATATTGCTACTTATGCTAGGAATTTCATTTTTTATTTTTAAAACAATTTCAACCATTCTGATGAGAACATTCGAAAACAGATCGAAAATTATAATTACTTATTATAGTAAAAAATCTATAAAATTCTAATAATATTTGTATAAACATAGGCCCTATAAATATCGTCTTTTGATTTTATTTTAGTTTTTGACTAAGTTTTTACACTGAAATTCGCAGCGCATATGGGATTTTCGTAACAAATGAACGCAGAGCTTTTGCGCCGCATTGCAGATTTTGAGATATCATATTCCAAATACCTGCTCATTTGATGTAATCGATGGCAACGATTTATGGACACCTACACAAGTCGTTGCCACTGTTACTTTTCTCTAACCCATTAGCATTTTACCTGCGTGCAGTGGGTTGTTAAATGTTGAATTTGCTTTCATTTTATAAAAAACCGTTTAAACGGGTTTTCTTTTCTTCTTTTTTTTTAGCCCACAATCAATTTTTAGGCTTTTTTTTAGATACTCAACTCTTCTATTTTTAATATCGTAGTTAGAGCATTCAACTAATTCAATTCTATTTTATTGTTATTAAACGAAAGCTGATATAATTTGTAAAACATAAAATTAATCCAACAACTTACCGCAATGCATTACAAATTCAATGCAAACGACGCATGCATACGATTAATTCAAATGCGTGAAAAACAAAGTAGGTGCAGAGAAAAACATTTGAAAGTGCAATAAAATCAACACAGACAAGGAAAATGTAAAAAATTAATATCATTATACACGTATATACCTACATAAATACGTACATAGATATACATACGAATGATTTTAGTGGCTAAATGGCTAATAGCTGGTTAGTTGAGTTTGTCCTAAAACAAGTTAAAAACTCATAAGCGTTTTTGTAATAAAAATTATCTCGTTATTGTTGTAAATACAAGAAGAATATAAAAAATTTCTTTCGTTAAATTGGTATAAGAAATGTTGATTTAATATTCGTAGAATTAATCGAATTTCTTGAAATGCGTAATGGCTTGCTGGCTGGCTACCTAAGCACGCGTCTTATGTACGCATTAAATGTAAAAACATCATGAAAACTGATGGGTTTAGTGCTTTATATTCTAGAGATGCGTTTTAAATCATATTAAACTAAAGATTGAACCAGATACCTGCTGAGAAATAAAACCTATTTATGTCAAACGTTTTCTTGTCTTGCATACTCCAAACCCTTCAGTGTTAATCTTTTGAAAACCATAGTAAATCATGGAAATCATTTCCAATGTAATGTTTGAAATTTGTTTTTGCTTTTAAGCCAATTAAATTCAAACAACAAAAAAATCAAAAAGAAAGGAAATCTCAATGCTGTGACCTGGGCACTAGTAGTTCCTTCGTCCATCATTGTGTTTTTAATTGCATACAATATCTTCGTGTATCTATTAATTTCAGGTGACAACTCATGATTTTATTGTGTTACTGACCTATCTACCTGTTTTTATCTATCTTGTTTCTCTCTTCTGTTTAAATATTCTTTTGTCTGCTGTTTTGTTATTATGTGCTATTGTTTCAAGTGAGATAAGTTTCTTTAGATTGTTGCAACTATTTGTGTTACCTGTTTTTTCAAAGAGAAAAATTATCCTTTGAGTTATTTTCTATACAGAAAAGAAAAATTCTCCAAAATATTGCTTAAAGTTTAATTGATTGAGTGAGTTTCTTTGCAATTAAGGAGTGTGCACAAAAAAAAAAAAACTGGACTTACACTTTTCGTTATAGAAATAAAACTAGGTGGCGAACTTTTTTCGTTTTATATTTCAATTAAAGTAAATAATATTTGAATTCTTTTGTGTATAAAATTTCTTTCTGACAAAGGTCTCAGAGTATCCAATTTTTTGAGCCACTTTTCTTCCAGACTTTTTAAGGTGTTTTTGGAAAAATACGAATTATTTTACTTGCTTTGTTTTGGTCGGCAAATCCTTTTTTTCTTCCACTTCCAGGCTTTCTCTCAATACTCAAAGACTCCTTATATTGTTTCACTCTTATTTAGAAACTGTTTTTTGGTTAAAACCTGCGAGCCTAGCAATCGTTTTTTGTAAGAGGCGCGATTTTTCATTAAAAATTTCAATAATTTTTTTACAACAATCTTGTTGGGTGCCCATTTTCAAAAAACTAATTTCGCTATTGCAATGAAATTTAGCAAAAGATGAAATTTTGGAACAGATGACTAACAAAAACAATGTAACCGGTATTCATTTTTTTTAATTATGATAAAAGTTATAAGCTTAAAAGTAGTCCCATTTTTCTTTGTCCACACTCCTTATATTTCTAATGTTTACATGTTGCATTTTTTAATTTGGAGATTTATTGCTGAACGAAATTAGATTTATAGATTTAAGTAGATTTAAACAAGACAATTTATTAATTTATGTGAGGGTATTCGATGCATCCATCCACTGCTGTTAACCCCTGGTTATCCACATAGAATTTTCTTGAAGGTTTCGATATCTAACTGCAGTCGTTGTTCAGGCTTTCCGGAGGTTTATAACGACTTTGGGCTCGCTGAAGTGTGTGCATTCATCCTTGAGTAAATTATCCCTTTTGCTTTGTTTTCTTTGACTATCGCCGTATTCTAGTGGGTAGTGTGTTGGCTTATTAGATGTAAAGCCAGAACTCGAGCCCTAGATCAGACATCAAAACAAAATACAAAAAGTATTTCTTTGGCGAGGAAATTGCAGCAGATTTCTGGCAAAAACTCTGAGAGTAAAAATAGAATTGCCACGAAAAGTTTCTCCAAAAATCTATAGTTCGGAGTCAACTTTAAACTGTAGGTCCCGCCACTTATGTTTAAAATTAACACACACAACTTAAGTGGTGTGAGAAACTAGGTCAACAATCCTGACTGCAGGGTTGTAATGACAAATTATGTATGTATTTATGTATCTCTATTTCCTTCCCTTTTTAAGATGATTATAAAGTGTTCAAAAATATCTGTCACTATGGCTATATAAGTCATCAAACTTTCCTACCATCTTTGGATTGTAAAAAAAAACAACACAATTTATTTGTATTGAGTTTTCTGTTGCAAAATTCATTGCCCCATATCATTATAATCTAGCCAGAGAAACTTACTTACCTTTTGCTATCTTTTAGTAAGGATTCAAACCTAGCTTTTCGCACCACTTACATTGTGTGTGTTAATAGCTATGGGTGGTGGAACCTACAGTTTAATGTTGACATCGAGCTAGAGTGGAGTGAAACTTTTCAGGGCAATTTTCTTTTTTATTTTCAGACTTTTTCGCCGGAAGACTACTTTCGACTAAAGACAAACATTTTTTTAATAGTTCCTTTTGTTCGAGACACCTAAACTGGGGTTTGAACCTCAAGATCTAAGCTAATAGTACTTGTTATCTAGTCATAGTAGTTTTGAAACAATTTCTTCCGCTTTAGAAAAGAACATCCAAAAATATCGAGTATCATTAGCAATTCGTGATCTACTTCTTCATTTTGCATTCGATCATTTATTATTTCACAATGTCCGTATGTCTGCTAATGTTTTCATCAATTGCAGATATGCTGGTGTATCCGTGAGCAAGGTAAGCCTTTGTCATTTGCTTGGATTTAATTAAAGCATCATTGCCATTGGGAAACTCTATTTAGTAAAGCAATTTTCAGATGGCATTTCTAGATTCACTGTATACACAAGGTTTATGGGTAGTTTTGGATGATGATTACTTGGTCCAGAAGACACACAATCTGTCTCACATATGTACGTACATAGGTATTCTCAAGAAAGTCCAGTTGAACACAAAGAAACACAAGTATTTCATAGAATTTTATTTAAATTTTCACATTAAAAAATGTTGACATACATATTTTAGGCCCTTAAATAGAGACATTATTCATGATCCTTTACTGATCCTTTTTGTTGATACAATAACTTTTACAAAAGCTATTTAATCCGATATTGTGTCCGTTTTCCTAGTTTTTGCTATTTTAAGGGACGTTTTTATTATTTGATTGCTTGTTTCAGTTTTATAATTTAAATTGAAAAGGTCAAGGGTCACAATGGTTCAGGTAAAATTGTAATTAAAGAGAAATTATTGTACATTCTTTATGTGCTGAAATATAGCATAAGAAGACTAGAATAGATTAAGAGATTAGAAAAGGTTGTATAAATAAAAAGATTTCGCTTGTTTACGTGTTTTTAAATTCCTTAAGTGACAATGATTAATGGATGCATAATCAAGTGTTATAAGTCAGCTCTGGGAGAGCACAATTTAACTCAATGTTTGTGGTAAAGTACTTGAACTTTAAACTTACAACAATTACGTGTTCCTTATGATTTTTGAAGGTATTTAAGTCTTATTATCCAAAAAAAACTTTTTTTTTTCTTAAAATCTTTAGTAAACATTATAGAAAACAAAAATAAATGGGGGAATGAATTGTACTAGTCGCCAGTTCGTAAATGGGACCAGATCTCCTTATGAAAGCTTACGAATAAAATTTATTAGCCTTAGAACCATTGTAATAAGGGCTAACATTATTAATAGAAAATTGTGTCTAGTTTTCTTTTATTGCGTGCCAAATGTTGGTTTATACTGTGATCTTGCTACTAGAGCAAAAATATCCTTCAAAACATAAAATAAAATGTATCAACATTTACAAACGCACAAAATTTACACTCACTTTTGACTACACTAATGATCTAGTCTTGCTTTCATGCTCTCATGCTCTCACGCTCTCACGCTCTCCGATATTAATAAAATTGTGGAAATAAAAGTGAGTGTGTACCGTACATGTGTGTGCATACGTATGAGTAAAATTCAGTTTTTTACCACAAGTCCATACCAGGGATGGAAAAGTTGGTACAATTGTACTTTTTTTAGCACTATTTGGAAGTCAAAAACACCATAGCACCTCAATGACTTATTTAGCACTATTGAAAAATGTTCTCCACTTTACAACATCACTCAAATATTCTGTCTCATTAGTGTATAAGTTTTTTTTTCGTTTCATTTGTATATGGCAACTCGTTGCTAACTTGACATATTAAGAGTCATAAAAGGAATATTATCCGTTCCACATTAAATCTGCAAATGTAGAAAGGATATTTTCATACCAAAATTTAATAAAAAATCAAAGGGACAAATGGACTGTTTCCATTGACTGTCTCTAATTTAATCCAAACAAGGGATTTATTGAAGTCATTTAATTAGAGTTGCTACAATTTTGAAATAACAAATAGTTTGCTGATACAAAATTTATTACTAATAGTGATCTAAATTTATCTCATAAACTCTTTTATTCCTTTGTAGTTAAGTATTAAAGTAAGTTGTTAAGTTTACCTATTATAAAGTGCTTTTCATAATTATAGCACCACCAGCATTTCAATAATAAAAAACAATGAATTGTCTTCAGGTCATATTCTCCAGATTACTATCGATACTACTGTCGTGACCTTAGAAATTAAAATTTTGGGGATATAGTCTATTGCTGGAGGGTTATTTCTTTAATTGGTTGCCTCGAATTTCAGTTTCCATCTACGCGAATGTATAGTACAGAGTACTTTATTGTTCTTAGCTGTAGTTTGCCCTTCTTGAGAGAAAAAAATGAAAAAATATATACACAACAGGACAATGCCAGAATTCATGTCAGCAGACAGAGGATGAAATGGTCCGTCGACAATCTATTGCGGTTTTATCGTTGCCAGCTCACTCTCCTAATATGAATATTATTGAAAACGTTTTCCCAAACGAATTCCCCATTCTTGTCCGAAGATTATATTCAAAATAACAGGCAATTTACCAGTGCTGAAAATTTGAAATTGAAAATGATCGAAAAGTGGGTGAAAATAGACGGAGAAATATTAAATAATCTTTATAAGAATATCAAGGACCGAATATTTACATTAATAAGGGAAGGTTTACTAAGTTTTAAGTATAAATATTTTTGGTAAATAAAGCTTCCTATTGAACAAAAATGATGAGACTGGTGCTATAATTTTGCAAAAACTAAAAACCTTAATTTCTATACTAAAGTCAAAACTGCGCTAACAATTTGAAAAAAATGCTGTCATTTTTGTTCTTTTACATTAATACATGAATTGTCATTTATATTTTTATTAATTTATAATAAAAAAAAGTTTAAAAAAGCAAAAAGTGAATTTAGTACAATCGGTCTGAAAAAAGTACAATTTGTTGAGACTAATTTCCCATCCCTGGTCCGTACGTATTGTTCATGTTCGGTGCATAGGTGTTTGTAAACATTCATGAGAGTATGTATTTGAGATTTTTAAAAAATTCTAATTTCCTTACAATACTACGGCAACAACAATGAACATTTTTTTTTTTAAATTTGACTCTCTTCCGTTTCTTTGTCGTAAATACAGGCCACGGCGGATGGATGGTGTCGATCTTTGGGTCGGCTGTTAAATTCTACAGAAAAAAGATTAAAAAATTTCGTTTTCATTTGTGTATGTGTATGAGTGCGTGTGTATGTGTGTGTGTGAGTAGAAGAGTATATTTGAATGTTGTTTTTGTTTGTATTTTTTACTCAATATTTTTTTTTGATTTTGTTTTTGTTTTGTTTTTTTCGGTAGTATTTTGATATTTATTTTGTTTTTTTTTTTTCGTTGTAGATTTCTTTTTTTCTTAATTGTTTCTTCCAAATTGTAAGTGTTTCAACAAAAATGAAATACTTGTGCTCAGTTTGTATTCAGATTCCATAGATTTAACACGCCAAATACAGGAAAAATAGAACAAAAAAGATTTTCCTTTTAAAGAAAACAAGTGTTGATTTTTCCTAAAAATTTAAATTGAAATTAAAGTAATGAGAACAACTTTCGATATATGAAAACATATGATAAATTAAAAATGAGAATATTTTTATTTTAAATAAAAGATTTATGATCTTAAAAGTTTATTAAAAGTGCCATAATATTATCAAATACAAGCCATACTACCAAAGATCCTAAAAAAATAAATAAAAAAACAAAAATTTTATTGTGAATAAAAAAAAGAAGAAAAGAAATTTTAAAATAAAAAAAAAAATAAATTGAAAAAAAATTTTCCAAAACAATTGTTAAATCTCAAGTGATTTTTGACAC
The DNA here is from genome assembly GCA_014635995.1 of Sarcophaga peregrina. Lineage (NCBI taxonomy): Eukaryota > Metazoa > Arthropoda > Insecta > Diptera > Sarcophagidae > Sarcophaga > Sarcophaga peregrina. The sequence goes on from CM025790.1 coordinate 34,046,482, forward strand.
TTAAAGAAACAACAAAAATATAAAAAACCAAAGAAAAAAAGAATTATTTTGAAAGAAAGTGAATATTTGTTTGCAATTATTTTAAGTGCCATAATTTGTTATTTTTTGTTTTTTGCTGTGAATTTTTTTAATTGAAAACTTTTTTTATTGCTGTTTTCGTTTTTAACCAGTAAGTAAGTCTTGTTTTTATTATTTTTTTTAATTTTTTCTTTAAGTATCTAGAATTTTAGGAACTATGTTTTGAAATTTTCTTGATAATTTATTGTTTTTGTTGACATGATTCTAGTTTTGTTTTTGTTTTTAGTTTTTATTTTATCCAATTTTATAATTTATTTTTGACTTCATTTGCTGTGTTCAAATGTTGAGTATGGCAGTGATAAGAATTCAAGGTTTTTTTAAAACAATATTTTGTCGATTTATTCTTTTCGAAAATAACAAAAAAAAAAAGAACAAAAAAACAAGAAAAACATGTGTATTTAAGCATTTAATTGATATATTGTTTCCATTTAGAAAAACAATATTTAATTAAAACGCACATTTTTTTAATGGAATTTTAATCGAATCAATGAAAAATTTTTTGTTCATTTGTTTTTAATGTTGTTGTGCTAATGATTAATGCCTAAATTATACGTGTTCATAAGGGAACTGCGTTTTTTCGGAAAAAATTAATAAGAAATTGATAATAAAGGATTTTTTATTCATAAGAAGTAATTTAAAAATTTAATTAAACGTTTTTAAGATTTGTTATAAATGCATACATATGTACATAATTGGTCATTATAACACTTCAGTCAGGATTAAGACCTAGCTTCTCACACCACTCATGTTGTTTGCTTTAATTTTATACATGAGCGGCGAGATATAAAGTTTAAACTTGAAACTTATAGTTTAAAATCGACAGATTTTTGAAAAACCTTTCTTGGCAATTCTGTTTTTTTTTACCAGAAATCTGCTGAGAGGATGCTGTCGAAGATATATTTGCTTCATATTTCGTTTTATTAGAGATCTCGGTTTTAAATCTATGTCTTCAGTATTTTGTATAACAATGTAGAATAAAATACTTAAAAATTCTTTTCATATTGACGAAAGACCTATGAAATAGTCTTACAATCTGGATTACAATCTTAATGAAGTTTATGAGAATTTTCTTTAGAGACGGGTTTAGTCAAGAGTACTCGCCGTATAAACATAGCATCATATACTAAGGAATCTTAGGTGGTATAATGCTAAGCAATGCTATAAACTTATACACAGTTTCCCTATTTTTTCCAATAATGTTGCCTTAACAGACTTTGTTTGGTATACCGTTTAGTGGCTAGTGCCTTATGTTCACCCAAGTGTATCTTTTTGGGTATATTAATCTGTCACAAACTTCAAGTACATTTAACAATTCATTGCTTTCTCTACGGCTTCAGTATATTGGGTTTAAAGCGACTCCTATTCTTAACAAGTGTTTTTTTCAGCTTTGTCTTGAGATTGTCTAGTTTCACTTGAATTGTTACTCAGTTCTTCAAGTTATATCTAAGAAACCTTAACAGCAATCGAAAATGCGAAAACTATTAAAAATAAAGTAACAATATTTTAAGTCTTTATTTTGATTTCATCCTATCGCTCGAGGACCATATATAATAATCATAAGATCTGGAAAAAATGGGCCAACAAATTCTGGCTACTAAAATAAGGAAATGAAAGTTGCGTTCAATCCGCTCTATCACTAGAATGGTAATTGTCTAGAACCCGGAAGGGAATAGAAGGAGAAGTCGTCTGACTGATAGAGAAACAAAGAAGAAGATGAAGTGGTAAAAGTTGTGTAGTACTAGTACTAATTTTCAAGCCTTATGAAGCCTTATGCTCCTTGAACGATGGTAACTCTTATGTACTTGTTCTAATATGCATAAATTCCACACAATAGAAATCGCTACCTAAAAAAACAGCAACAACATTTAATCGCTATGTTCTTAAAGCCAAGTTAAGTAACGCCGTACTCTACTAAATGGACTGTTGGCTTATTAGACTCTCGGAGAGAAAACAGAATTTCAAAGAATTGTTTCTAAAAATCTGTCGTTCGGAAGCGACTTTAAACTGTTGGTTCTGCCACTCATGGGTACTGTTAACACACATGTTTGGTGGGAGAAGCCCTAAAAAACCTGACCATATTGAGTTATAATGACCAAATAAGTAGAATTTAGATGACATACGCGAATAAATTGAAAGAAAATGACAAAATACATAAGCGATACAGATTTCCTATGAATTTACACACCAAGTTTAGTATCTAATATTTAGTGAGCTGTTTAAATGATTATTTTTTGACTTTAACCCATGTACCTATTAGCATCTGCCATAATTTTGCTATAGTTTTAGCTAGACGAGCTGTAAGTCGCCGTAGCCTAGTAGGTAGTGTGATGACAAAAACTCTGAGAGTAAATAAAATTGCCGCTAAAAGCTTCTCAAAAATCTGTCATTCGGAAGCGCCTTTAAACTGTAGGTTCAGCCGCTAATGTATAAAATTAACGCACACAACATGAGTGGTGTGAGAAACTATGTCGTAATTATGATTGAAGGGTTGTAATGACTAATTATGTAGTATGTATGTATGTATGTTTAGCTAGACGAGAGCTAACTAGAATTCAATTTCTATCAGGAGTTTGCCGACTAAAAATCCTTTCAATACACTTGTTCGGGATCGACGTTATAGGTTATTCAATTCATTGATAAAATTGACACATAAACATAGGTCTTGTGGGCAGCTAGACTGCAGTATTAACTAAATTGTAGTGATAATGCATGCAAGTTTTAAAATTTCTTTCGTTTTACCATTTCAATCCTTAATTTAAGGAAGAATGAACGTTCATTCCATTAAGGTATCAAAATGGAGTGCTTTTTGTATTAAAGGCCCTTCTGTAGTAGTGCCTACTTATAACAATAAAAAAAGAAAATACTTTAAATTTAATTATTCTATCCAAATGAAGTATTAATTAATTTGATGGGTTATAGAAAATCAATTATTTCAAGTGTTATACTCATCTAAGGCAATGAATGTTTTTCATGCCGAATAGCCATTAAAAATATTGCCCAATCCATTCTATGGCAATGTGTTTATCTGATCGAATTAACTAACTAGCAGATGATAGAGAACACAAACATAATAATTCTGTCAATTACAAATCAAAAATCTCCTAAAAACAAAAAATTATTTTCTTGGCATTATTTTCTAATTGTTTGTTGTTGTTGCACTTCTTTTTGTTTCTTCTTTCAAATAAAAAACATTTCAATTTCTAACACGTTTTTTGTTGTGCAAGTCCATTTAATCAGTTTGTTGTTGTTTTTCTTGATTTTGGGCATTCAAAAGAAAAAATGAAAGATGAAACTAAACAGCCGAAATTTAAATTCTTACAGCGAGTGCCTGTCTACATGACAATGAAGTAGAGACCCTGCTCGAAAGAAAAGAATATTTTTTGTTTAAATTAAAAGTATTCGAAATAGATTTTTTTTTTTTTGATTTTTGAAAATGTTTTCAGTTTGTAAATTATACCATCAACATCAAAATGTTCGCGGAGTATATTCTTGAAGCTTTGCCCGGCATAAGAATTGGTTGTTCGAGTTCGAGGTTTTATTTTTTGTTTTTTGCACAAAATTTTATAAATTTTGAAATATTCATTTTTATTTTTTTGTTGTTATATTTATTTGTTATTTAAGACAACCGCATCAAAACACTGAGAAAATTAAGGAGTGAAAAATTTGTAAATTTTTAAAAATTCTCGTTTCTTGTTGCTCTTGATAATTTTTTTTTTTTTTTAATATTAATTTTAAATGATCAATCATTCCATTTATATTACCTCGCCACCTGTTTTTATATTTCATTTTTTCTCAGTGTAAAACTCCAATTGTTTTAACAAAACAAGTGGGAATTTCTCTTATTTGCTTAAAAATTATAAAAAAAAAAAAATGTAAAAAAATATAAAAAAGTAAACCAATGTGCAGAAAATATTATAAGAAGAATATTACAGAGAAAAAAACAAAAGTAGAACCAACAAAATTTATTGAATAAATATTTAATAAACAATAATACGTCTTCAGTTTCCCTGGTTTTGTACGTAGTTTTTTTATAGAAAAAATTATTATTTTTATTAATATCATATAATGGCAAAGGACTCTATTACTTTACAGCATTTACAAATTTAGCCTAAGAAGAAAGGATCCTCGAAAGAAAATGTTTAGACATACATACGTCATAATGGTCAGTGTGCTCATTGTAATATCATAAAGAATTTTTCTACCTAAATCTGGAGTCATAGCGAAGCTCATAAAAAATAGTTGAGATCATAATTAAAGGCTCATAATCTTCTTTCTTCAGTGAGATAATCCTGAACATATAAGCGCTAAATCAACTGCAGGACAGAAACTTTTGTTTTTCACATAACGCTGGGCATACACCCAGAAGTTGGAGAATAGTTTTTCCTTCTTATTCGTCTCTGAAACTTGTGCAGAAATCATAGATCAGTTAACCGAGTCTAATATGGTCTCGCATATGTGATAAATAAGCAAGGTCTAGTAATGTAACTTAGGCCAGATTTGCTTCTCTATCTTAACCAAAACCTATTAGCACTTTATCAATTCTCACATTTTGAAGGTTTCTAATGGGATACTGAATATAGAAAATATGCTCAGGAGTATGTCATGTATAACAAATGGATCTGATCTGCAGGTTACCGGACAATAATTGGTACTCGTTACTCATTTATTGTGAATATAATACCTTTCCACGTTTTAGTTCACATATAGGGATGTGCAAAATGTATTTAAAACTGTTGTTAAGATCATCATGAAAAAATTTAGTGATCTTACAGTCACTTGGCCACCCGAAAATGTTTTAATAACTTTTCTCAAGAAGTTGATCTATGCAATAATTACCACAACCACTCGTATGGTTGCTATATTAGCTTGGATAAGTTTCTCAAATATCTATCATTCGGATTCGACTTCTAACTATAGATCTTCCTGCCGCTACACATGGATTAAAATTAACACAAACAACATTAGTAGTGAAAGAAAATAGGTTGTAATCCTGGCTAAAGGATTTTAAATGACCACGTAAGTGAGTAAATTAAATTTAACACTGAGTTTATTTCATTTCATCAGAAAAACTCATGAGCTCTTAGTCTTTAGATTCCTAGATTTTGAGTCTGTAGTCCTAGGATGATAGGGCCCTCTGCTTTAATGATTTTATGGGAACAGAAGTTTGAATCCTACTCTATTTGCTTGATGTTATTTGATCTATGTCCTCAACAGTCTAGAAAGCTTTCTGATTGTATAATATACAGGGGGATTAAATACAGTCAACCCTGCTATAACGCGGTTTCCATATAACACGGGGCTGAAATTGCGACAGCCCTCCTATAACTCGGTACTTCATCCCATTAGTTCCTTCCGCACAACCTATGAATTAATGGTAACTAGATATTGCATGAGGGTTTAATATAAGTTTTCATTTTCGACGCAAAAGCTCAGTCGAGCTACAGTACCGTGCATAACAATAGCAGTTGGATTTTCAATTTAAAAAAACAATGATTGAAGATGAACGAAGTGAGAATGAATATTAGAAAATTACATTATTTTACAAGTCTTTCTTAATTTTGTTGGAAACCAGTCTTTTAGTTTCGTTTTCATTTCATTTTTTTATGCAATCCTTATATGAACTCTTGAATTCAATAAAAATAATTTATAAAATATCTGGCCTTTTGTATTTCTTGGTCCCCATATAACGTAGTGATTTGTACTAATTCTGTGTTTCTTATGGCAGGGTTTCCATACAACGCGCTACGAATTAGCCTGGTTTGTACCTGAAATCCAAGTTTCTTATAGCGCGGTTTCTATATAACGCGGATACGCACTCACCGCGTTATAAGAGGGTTGACTGTACTCTTCATTTTTTAAATTCGGAAACAATATCGAAATATTTTACTTCTTGCCTTTGTTTAGAATCTGGATACCTTGTTAAGCACTTTAAACACCTAACTCGTACCGAAGTACTTCAAACTTAATCGTTAAAAATGACTCCCTTTTTTTTTAAGTGTACGCTTAAAAAAACATTTTGAGTGTATTATCATGTTTATATTCCACTATGTGTTCAATTCAATTCCATTCATTGTTTATTAATTCGGCACGCGTTTGTCTTACTTACTTACATACGTATATTCATGCAACAATTCTTTCATTCATTCATACATTCATTCGCTTTTTTATGATCATCATTGTAGTTGTTGTTATTGTTATTTCTTATTTTTTTTGTATTATTTTAAAATATACACAGAAAAAGAAATAAAAAACAAAATAAAAAGAAGAAAATCTAAATATTATTATAGAATCTGGTAAATGAATATTGATTGTGTGTGTGTGTATGTTTTCATCAGACAGATGAAACTAAAAAAAAATAAGAAAGGGGAGAAATATTGCATGAAATTCCCCTAGTTTCCCATTTTGTTCATTCGGTTCGTATAGCGATATTATCGGAACATGTTATTTGCACTCCGCATATTTTCGGAATTCTCTGTATAATGGCATGTAGTTTATGGATAAAGCAGCAGCAGTACTAGTACCAGCACCAGCACCAGTAACAAGATGTTCCCGCTTTTTGTATACGCTGCTGGGATGCAGCATAATGTTGCAATTGTGAATAGAATTATTATTATGGCATCCAGAAACGAACAACGAGAAACAAGGAAAAATGCACATTTTCTGTACGAGTATTTGTGAAAATCGGTTTTATTTTTCATGTATTCTGTGTTAAATTGTTTTTTTTTTTATTTCATTTTTATTTTCTTTATTTCTATATTTATTTGAAATTTGAATTTTTAATTGTAACATTTTAATGCAGTTCATAAACAAATATGTACATGGAGTTACAATATACATACCCACACTACACTTGCACATGTTGATGCTTTTTTCAGCGAATGACTAGAGAGAAAAGTGAATGTTTTTTCTTTCTTTCTTTTCTTTGTTTGCTGCTTTATTTTAGCCAAAATACAATTGTAAATGGCTTTCTAGTTGAAATTTTTATGATTTTCATTAGTTACATTCACACGTTCTGTTTGTTTATGTATAACAACGTATATAACGTAACATACAGTAACAAGCCATAACCCAGCAAACATTTTATAAAACTTCTTCCTTTTTTTTTGTTCGAAAAATATTTAATTCGAAATTTTATAAAATATTTCTTTGAAAAACGTGCCATAAATTGAAAACCATAAGGCAAGTCAAAACAAATCTTTATTAAAAAGCCAATGAAGGAAATTTGTAAGCAACACAGCCAGCCTCCCTCATCTGATCGAATGTGTTGGAATATAGATGTTGCCACCTTATGCTCTTTAATAAAGCAGTAGTTATCGGTATATACTACAACACATATTATATACTCTATATACAAAGGGTCTTTAATTAAGCGCTTCCTATATTTAAATTTAAATACAATAAAGCGTATGCGAATTATTATTAAAAGTTTATACTCGTCTAAGTACGTTTAAAAGAGGTCTTGATGTTATTTCGTGTGGAATATAAAATCGTTTAGATGTCTAGCATGGTTTTTCTGTGTTAACCACAGGCGAAATATCCAATTTTCAATGACTATCATGCATAAATATGATCGATGAATATGATCGATGAATTAAGTTAGCTTTGAGGACCCCTGGACTATGTAGCGGATTCTCCTTATACGCCTGTAGCTTAAGAAAACTCCACCCAAAAAAATCCAAGTGAGATTGCAATGCCCATAAATTGTTCGTACAGTATAGCTGTGCGTAGGGGTCCTATTAAATCCTTATATCACTGATATACGAATCATCAAATTCAGTCCAAATAAAGTTGGCAATCATCAACCTCACCGTTGACAGTGGTTACATAGCTAGCGGCGGTCTCAAAGAAATTTAGAATTTTAGAAACTCGGATCTGATCTTGTTTATACACCCTCCCATTCATCTACAAATGTACCTTATTGATGGAGATGATTGTGAGGTTTCGATGCACATAAGGGCCATTATCAAAAAACATTAGTTCTAATAAAACAATTTTATTATGGATTCGTGTAGTTTTGTTCCCTTCATCCGTGTATAATGATTGGATGAAATAGACATTTTATCTGCGACAACAACCGGGTCTTTTTATCGTACTCGTTGTTATTTTGTGTCCCTAGACTGCGATGCAGTCTGTTGCAATACACCAGGGATCGTAGGGCATATAATAAATGGCATCCAATTATATGCAACGTTCTAATACCACTCCAGTTTAGATGAAGAGAAACTCTTTCTCTTCCTAATTATCTTCTTCTAGTAGTGTTACTAGATATTATAGAGTGTAACTCTCATAATATCTCTTTCGAGCTTATGCAGCGTATGATTGTATTTAAATCTGGAAGGAATGAAGCCATCTGACCTTGTTTAAATCCTGTATGATTTCATAAATAGCTTCCATTACTAGTGGTGTGATTTACTCTTCAAAATGTTTGCCTAACCTTTCCCTACTACATTTTCTGTTCTTTTCATATATTTAGTTCACTTTTTTCCGTAAAGTACGGCATTTGGATTATATTTCGCACGAAGCGTGCTGAATATTTCTCCCTTCTACCAATTGTTGTAATTTGAATGTAATTTTTTTTTGTTTTAGTTTTAGTTTTTGTTCTGTTGTTTATTTTTTCTTTCATTTCCAGTATGAGAAGGTGTTAAATTGCAACAAGCTTTTATTGTTACAAAAAAAAACTGTTTTTTCCCTCGTCTAAGGCCATTCAAAACCTAACAGCATAGCTACTAGTCCCTATGGCTCACATAAATTTTTACACTCACGATGGGTGTGTTTTTATTTGTAAATATCGATTAAAAATAAAATTCTTTCAATAAAATTTTTATGTTTTTAGAAAAAAAAAAAATATTAAAATTTCACAAATAAAATAAAAACGAAATGATTTTCATGTTTTAATATTTTGTGAAAACAAAATTCTAACAATCAATTATAAAATATTGTATAACGATTACAAAAACAAAAACAACAACAGAAAAAGTAATTATTGAAATCCTAAACGTAACAGCATTTGGGGAATTTGTTTAATCCTTTTGTTTTTAAAATAAATTCTATTAAATGAACAAACATCACATGATGATTGTTATTTCCATTCTTTTGTTAACAACATCGTCCTCCCTCATCACCTTACCTGTCACAACTCATGATGACCAGGATGAATTTTATTTCTTTGTTTTTAACAAAAATCATGCATGAAAAGGAAGGGAATCAATTAAAAATTTCTTGATTTATTTTACCTTTAAATCGATTTTTTTTTTCTTTAAAATCTTTAAAATTTTTGTATAAGAATTGTAAAATTGATTATGAGGGATTATCGCCAGGGAAACTTAGGAATAAAATAAGTTTCACTATATTCTAAGGCGATAAATCAGTATATTTTCAGGGTGGTTGATGTTACAGGGCAATAACAGATGCCAAACGTATACCACAGTACCTGATGCATTACGTACCGAATAAGAAAATTGTTCGAAAAGGGAAAACTCCAACATGTTTAACGACTCTATTGCTCTTTACCGGCGTTCCTCTGCAGGATTAAAAGTATCACTTTTATAAATACTCTCTTCTCCTATTCATTTTATTTTTTGTTAAAAGAAAGATCTTCTTAAACTAACTTTCTTCATTAACTGGCCATTACAACCTTTAGTCAGGATTACACACCGCCTATGTTGTGGACTCCAAACGACAAGATTTTCGACGAACTTTCCATGTCAAGTTTATATTACTCTCAACGTTTTTGCCAGAAGATTATTAAGAGGGAGCCGGCAAAGGAAATATTTTTTTATGTTTTGTTTTGTTCCAGATGTATCAGCTGTAGACTACGGGTGATCAATTAGATTTTTCGGGATATTTCGAAATGCCCGATATCCCGGGATATTTCGGGATCCAAAAATCCCGAAAAATCACGGGACAAGTTTACGTCCGTTGCATTTAGACTTTTTCAACTGACAGCAAACTAAGAATGTTGTTGCCTCCATACAAGCAAAAATATGGAAAGTATTTTCATCTTAAAAGAAAACCTTTCTCGTACAATATTTCTTCTAAGAAATTTCAATCTCTTAAGAAGTTTGACAATGATAATCAAATTATCAAAAGTATTGTCATATAAGAAGAAAACTTTTTAATGATTCAAGTATTTAAGCATGGAAAATGAAGTATTCTTAGAAAATATTAAAATCATACAATTTTCTCAAGTACATTCTAGATTATTTTTCAAAACAAAAAAACTTAAGTTTACTTAAACTAAAGATACTGAAGAATAATTAAAATTCTTTTATTTCCATGGTCACCTTCTATTTCTGTCTGTCTGTCTGTCTGTCTATGGTAAATGTCAAAGTGAATTAAAATGAATTCATTATTTAAACTACACACCTACTTTTAATGCTATTTCTAGTGGTGTTTATTACATTTACAAAACGGAGAAAAAATGTTATTTAACTTTATCAAAGTGGGGATATATTATAGCTCACTAAAGGTAACCATAGTAGGTAAATATATACAGTTGTGTTCGAAATAATAGGAGTACCTTTCATTTAAAAGCAAAGCTCAAAATTAAGAAAAATAAAAAAGTAAATATCAAATTTTTTTGATTTAAAATTTATTTCTAATTCATTTTCTAATTTTTTAACACTTAATTATTAGTTAAAACTATGGAAACAAAAAATATTCCATGTAACTAAGGCCTACTCTCAAAATTAATCGTTTATAATAATTGGGGTGTTAGCACACAATCGAATAATTTTTAAACAAAAGGCACAAAAGTTTGAAATTGTCTTAAAATAGTAAAGCTATTTTAGTATTTGGTTGAATAACTTTTGTTGTTTATGACTTCAGCACATCTACGAGGCAGTGAGTCAATAAGATCTTGGCATCTGTTTAAAGTAATTTGAATAGTTCTTCTGCATTTGAAGTTTATTTCTCTGCAGCGTACTTTTCAACATCTCCCCATAGTTGTTCTATGGGATTAAAGTCAGGAGACTGAGCTGGCCATGCTATAACCTTTACCCCATTAACCCGATATGTTTCGATTCATTATCTTGCTGGAATATCCAATTTAGAGGCGTGGAATATGGTAACATCACTTCTCTCAAAGATGTAGGCACTTTGACGTTCCTATCCATTATGTCTCTACCATTCACTTGCCAATTTACTGGTGTGTTTTGGGTTATTATCTTGCTGGAATATCCAATTTAGAGGCGTGGAATATGGTAACATCACTTCTCTCAAAGTGCCGACATAAACGTTCCTATCCATTATGTCCCTAATTGGATGTATTGGGCCTATACCATTATATGAAAACCTTCCACATATCATTAGTTTTGCACCACACCATCTTTAACTGTCTTTATTGTACACTGAGCTTTATAATTGGTGTTGGGCAGACGTCTAACATACCTTCTGGACCCAGTGCCACCAAATAAAACAATTTTGCTTTCGTCGGTCCACAGTATATTTCTCTATTATTCTTTTGGATATTTGATATGTTCTTGGGCAAACTTTAAGTGTCTTGCCATGGCACTTTTTGTCAACTTCTTGCGAATAAATTTTTATCCATCAGACGCCTACGAATAGTAGGGCCAATTACGGCAAGATTCAGATCCTTTTGAATTTTTTTAAAAACGCCGAAGGATTTATTTTGCTGTATCGCTCATTGCGCCCATGCGTTTCGGGCTTTTTTTTATATTTTAATGCATTTGTGATCATTTGATCAGAGTAACTTAATATTTCCTTAATTTCTTTGTAAGTTTTGCCATTTTTTTATTTCAAAGATTTTTAATTAGTTCTCTCTTTTCTTCAGTAGCATGCTTTCGTCGTGCCACTATTACAAAAATTTATGTGAATCACTGTAGAAAAAGTTTTAATTACTTTTTTCTTTAAATTATATGCTAACACTCCTATTTTTATGATCAATTCAAATCAAGGGCAAACACTGAAATGAATCAATTATTATGAGATTTTTTTTTTTTGTATTTAATTTCTTAAATAACGTTGTGTACTACCATTAGAAGAAAAATTTTTAACTTTGAAAATATTACAAGGTAGCACTCCTATTATTTTGAACACAGCTGTATATAAGCATGTAAAATAATATCTATGACTGCAACTACAATTTCAATTACCATCACTGTTTGTAACAATAATGTGCCCGCCACACATACAATTTACTAGAGTTGCTAACAATAAATGTTTAAATACTTGGTTGCTGTTGTTGCTGTTGACTTTTGGCTGAATTGACGTTCAGTGACCGATAAATAAATACCACAAATTATCATAATAATTGTGGTCTCCTCTAAAATACTAAAATTTTAAATGTTCGCATACATGTTTACCCACAGCGGCATATTGTTTGCTGTAAATATTGAACACCCTAACATGTTGGACGAGTATATTGTACGGGTATGTATTGAAAATATTAAACAATTTTGGGTATTTTTTCTTTCATACATAAAGTGCTCTTTATTCGTTTTTTTTTTTTTGTGTCAAAAAATCGGTTAATTTGTATGAGTGGACATTTATGGATTTGATAACTAAATTACCTCGAAAAACATGGAAACACAAAAAACACCTGTTGATATAGGCAGTTGTAAAAAAAATGAACTAAAATTTGTTTGTTTTTTGTATTGAAAATTAAAATTATTACCTGTGCCCAAGTGCGTACTATAATTCCATTGATTTAATTTTTTTTTTCTCAATAAAGTCCATTGACCTAGAATTGTTTCAAAACCATCACAACAGCACTTGGTGTTTAGTTTGTTACATTTAATATCATTGAATTGTATTGTTTTGTTTTTTGTTTTTTCCTTTTTTCATTAAAAATAATATTAATTTTGTTTATTTTTTGTTACGTTTTGTCTGTTTTCTATTGAATTTCCATTTAATAACATAAAATCTCTGTTAATTACAGTGAATTATTATATTTTTTTTATTTTGCATAAAGCTTTACATCGTCTTTTTTTTTTTTAATGTATCTTTATTTTCAATGTGTTTTTGTGTAATTTAAATTGTAAATACATTTCTTTGTTTAGAAAATTTATGCCATTAATGGACAAATTATGGAAATTTTCAAATACTGTAATTAAGTTCAAAACATTACAACACAAATAATTTATTGTGTTCATTCTGAGAATACAGCAACAGCAACAGCAACATAAATTTTTTAATAGGTTTTTAGGCGATTTCAATTTGATAAAAATAAAATTTAATTATCTTATATCATGAACATTATTAATGAGCCTTATTTCATATACAAACGTTAGAATAAAAAAAATATTATTTTAAAATTTCTATTCAACGACTATTAAAAATGGAATTATTTTATTTAATTTATTTATAGGATGGTTGCAAAAAAATTAAAAACCATTAAAGTAACTAGACACATAGCTTAAATTATGTCTATTTCTTTTTCACTTTTTCAAAAAAAAATTTCCTTTCTTATATTCTAAAATCTTTTTTCCACTCTTTGAAGGAAATTGCAGGAATCTTCCTTATTTTTTGTTAATCTTTGGCATTGTTTCAGTTTCTACTTTAAACATTTATTTTAGCTAACCAAAGGATTCCTAAGAAATAGTTTTTGTCGCCCTAAGGCCAGTGTCCACAACCTAACCGTTCTCTGTGAACGTCATGTTAAGCGGCTATGACACTAGCGAACTTCGCCTGACGATTCCTATCGTATTTGGCTGAGGTGTACATATCAGAGATCAGCAATAAGTATTCAAAACGATGAGTAGGATCGAGTCATACTTATAATTTTAGATACATATACTTATGGAGGTCGCCGTGGTCTAGTAGGTAGTATGCTGGCTTATTAGACGTAAAGCCAGGGTTCGAGACCCAGGCCAGACATCAAAATAAAATACAAAAAGTATTTCTTCGGCGATTTCCTCTCAGCAGATTTCTGGCAAAAACTCTGGGAGTAAGAAAACCTGCCATGAAAAGTTTCTCAAAAATCTGTCGTTCGGAGTTGACTTTAAACTGTAGGTCCCGCCACTTATGTATAAAATTAACACACACAACATAAGTGTAGTGTGAGAAACTAGGTCAATAATCCTGCCTGAAGGTTTGTAACGAGCAATTACGTATGTATACTTATATTCATACTTATTTCGATATCATACTCATACTACCCATACTCAAAGTTGGAAGTACTCATCGTACTCATACTTAACAATACGCATGATGTTTTTGACTTCGACTCTTTTCTACTTAACATTTACACGAAGCACAAAATAAGTATGATTTGCATACGAACACTACGATACTCACAAGAAGACTGTATGTATGCTTTGCTAGTTGTCTTTGTCTTTCCTTTCTTCTTTGTTTATATATGCAAATTTTGATGAATGATTCGAGTCACTCTAATGACTTATAAATATTATAAGTATTTTTCTAAATTTATGAATCAGAATGAGTAGGCGTATGAATCAAACATATTTCGAATGTTGTGAATTTGATGTCAACGTTGTACTCATACTCAATGCAACCTGTACTTATAAATCAATGTTGTAGCGAGGACGAATGAATCAGAGTAGTTGAATTTCAATTCTGTTGATTCCTTTATACTCAAAATTGTATGAGTGCTTATGAGTAGCGGAAAAACGTTTCATTGATGATCTCTGGTACATATACATACATATCTACAGTCGTCCAATTCTTGAAACTACATTGGTATAGTTTCATAAACAGAAACTGTCATAGCAATTCTTAGTTTTTCTTGGTAAAATCTAGCTACTGGCAAAAAAAAAAAAAAAGAAGAAAAGGAAAGTTTTATTAACCCTATATTGTTATATATATCGATCCCTTTGCTATATTTCTGATGCCTGGTATGTGCAGTTTGATAAAATAATGAAAATCTTCAATATAAATTGTTAATGGGCAACAAAAATTTGTTGTTTGCTCTTACAGTTGCCAAAAGCTTGACTGATTCTTAAATCCTCTACCACTTTACATTTAAAGGCATGCTGCAAGCTTGACAATTTACGTTTTTCTTCTTTAAAAGTTGTCTGTATTAGGCTGCCAACATATTCGCCTCAAATGAAGTAAATTTTTTGACGGATTTTATGTAAACAAATTTTAAATAAATTTAAAAAAAAAAATTGATTCTAAATTTAATTAAATTCCTGAAATATTGTTGCTTGATTTTAAAAAAATTTTTAAAAATTTTAGCAAAAGGAATCTGAAACTAAATAACTGCATGACACCTCTCGTTAATTGTATTTATTTATTCTCCAATTTTTTATTTTTTTTTTATTTGTTTCGTAAATTCAAATATTTATCGAATGTAATGAAATTACGTTTTAAAAATTTATGAAAAATCTCTTGTTGCGAATCACAATAAAATTAAAGTAAATATTTACACAGTGAGTGGAAAATTTATGCCAAAAAAAAAATTTTCAAAAAATATTTTCAAAACGATTAATATTCCAAAATTTGTTTAATTTTATAAAACAAAATAGGAAAAAAAAATACAAAAAAAACACCACCAATTAATATCTTCATTAAATTGAAATAAGTAAACAAATTGAAATATTCTCAGCAGCGCAATTGTTTTAATAATTAAAACACAACTGATACGTTAACTATCCTCCATTGAAAATCATTGTGAAATTTATGAGTTTTTAAATTCGATTCGAAAAAAAAAGAATTTAATCGAAATATAATTTAATAAAATTTTATATCAAGAACAACAATAATAACAACAAAAACAATAAAAGAAAAATAAATTAATACAATAACAAAAATATTTACAAGGTCAATAAGAGCGAGGAGGAGATATAAAACAAACATCAGATAAACAAATAAAGACAACAACAAAACGTTACACAAAATAAAACAAAAAGTATTGAAATGTTTAGAATATTAAAATCAAAACAAAGGAAATTAATTTTGTTTCTTTTTTCTCAAAGCAAAACTATTTAAACAAAATTTTTTTTCGATAAATTAATTGATAATCAACAGAACTATTACGAGAATTTAGTGGAAATAGTTGCGCGTTGTAATCAATTATGGTCAGACAATTCGACGCGCTCAATACAAACAAGTGATGATACATGGATAAACAAAATTGGATTGCCGATTGCTGTTTTTCGCCGAGGACAGTATTTGGCATTGTAAAGAGATCTGCCATATAGAAGTCTATAAAAGGGGATAGGCCGAAAAACCAACCAGAAATTTATTTTTAAAAATTTATTGTAAAAGGTAGCAGTGGCTGTCCGCTCATCGGGCCACATGCAGGGCCCTTTGTGATACCACAGTTTCATCCTTTCCCCTATACCAGAAATCACTCGGAGCTTTCGATGAAGCGACTCAGACTGCCAATATCCATGCATGACAGTTCATCTAGGTCTTCCAAGTAGTAGGCACCCAGGTGTTTCTTTCTCCTCCGACCAAGTGCCGGGCATGTGCACAGTATGTCAAGAATAGTTTCATCCTCTTCCTCACCTCCACAGCTTCTATATAAATCATTCGCGAGGTGTCCAAGACCAATACGACTCGCAGGTGTCCCTATAATACAATGCCCCGTAATAACCCCGATAACAGCGCTTAGTGTCCTTCTTTGGCGCTTAAGCAGAGTCGCCGTGCTCCTTCTATCCAGCCTTGGCCAGATTTTATGCGCCGCTGTGCCTTTATTCGATGCAGCCCACCTATTGTTGACAAGGTCCACGATTGCATTCTCAATCATAAGGTCACAGGTACTTAAAGGGATCCACAATGTACAGAATTCATCAGAGAGCTCGATGGTCGTGCCTTTTCTGGCCAAATCATCCGCGTTGCAGTTGCCATAAATGTCCCGGTACCCATGTGATACAAACATCACATCGGTTCGCCATCTCATTGAGACATCTGCGACAGTTGTACACTGTCTTGGAGTTTATCACACTAGAATCCAGCGCCCTGATGGACGCTTGCGAACTTTTTATTCGCAACAATTTTCGCCGCAGCTTGAATTGCCGACACTTCCGCCTGAAAGACTCTGCAGTGATCTGGTAGCCTCATAGATTTGGATATTCCGATTGATCTCGAATAGATGCCAATACCAACTAATTTGGAGCCATCGGTGTAGAGAGGTGCGCCACACCCTTTCTCCAATCTTCCGTTTTCGGGATGGGTGTCCGAAAATTCATTGAGAAGTCATATCGCGGTGTCATATAGTCTATGCTTCCGACGATATCAGTTCGCTCAAGTATCCTTGAATGACCAATGCTCGATGCATGCCATTGTCCAGTCGCCCAAAGACGCCTATTAACCCTAGCCGCCATATTCCTACAGTATATTTCAAGCGGAAGAAGTTATAAGACCATCTCCAGAGCGATCGTAGGAGTAGTGCGCAGGGCACCACTAATAATTATGCAATCAGATCGTTGTAACTTGCGTATCAGGTTCAAGTTCGTTGTAAAAGGTAGATACTAAAAAATGGTTGCCAGCGTTCAACACAAAATTTAAAAGGTACGCGTTTATTCACAGCTGGAAATTTCGGTGTCTGTAGCACGTCAGACCAATTCATGCATTCTGCAGTTGCACAAAATAACACTGTATCGTGGTATCCCATATGACACACAATAATCGTAAACCGTCTGCGAGGTCATGACATAAGAACCCATTTGTACTATGCCGCCAGGCTATCGTAATGTTCTATAATATTTCCATCAGAGTTTTAATAATTTTGTATGGATGTCAATGTAATGTTTCGGCAGCCTTAGCAAATATCTCTCTATCTTCATGAATCATACGTAAAGATATGTACTGAGCCATTAACAATATGCATCAATCGAAATATTCGTCCTGAATTTCCCAAATTCGTTAGTATTTCCAAGTTACTAATATTTGATGTGCATCACTGTCTAGTTGCCCGGAGCCACTGAGGTCCAGCGACAAGAGTTCTAAATTATTATGTACTGCTGCTCAATTTAATTTTTAACCTTATAAAGGTTAAATTTTTCATTATTACATAATTTTTTGAATAAGTAACTGACAGCTCTTCTAATTCTAATTGCCTAAAAAACTGGAAATTGTTCGTTACTTTGAAGAACTTTAAAAAAGTTCATACCACCTGCCAGTCATTCATTTCATTAATATTTTGCCCCCCATTAGATAGGTTTAAAAAATTTATTTCGAAGCTAGGTAAGTAGATTCTAAAAGTTATGGGAAAATAATTTTTTAAAATTATTCTCAAAAATTTATAACAATAAGAGCTTAGCGTAAAGTTGGCAAGTAATTAAACAAGAAAATAAAAAAAATTATTTAAATTGTTGAATAATTTTACTGCATTGTTTAGATGGCGTGGAAAATCTTACAACGAGTTGAGTATGATTTTATTTACATACTCACACTTCCCATGGAACTGAATTTAATATGAGTTTTTTTTAAATATTTTTAATAACAAATTTTTTTTTTACTGCACTTTTATTTATTTTATTTTCGGTTTAAGACCGTAAATAAATACATTTTGTTGTACAACAATAGCAACAAAAAAGTAAAAGAATTTTAAAAATAAATACCGTGTGTTACAACGTAACATAGCATACAGTTACTACGTAACAATACCTGCCATATTTCCATAATAATAATAAAAAATTAACATAAAAAACTAAAAATATGTTAAAAGAAAAAAAGAAAAAATAACAGAACAATGTCATCATTATTATGGATTTAAAAGTGTAACTATGTAGGGTAATACGATATAAAAACGTGCAACATCATACTACTGATCACCATCAGCATCATCATCATTGACAGCAACCACTAGCTACTGTGTGTGTTGGATTGTCTTTTAAGGCTGTCAATGAAAAGATATTGGCTAAGGTTGAAGAAGGTTGCTGTTGCTGTTGCATGTTGTACTTAAAGTCTCTTAAAATAATTCTTTGCAACTCATAAACCAACCAACAATTAAGATTGTATCTATAGGAACGAGAGAGCGAGAGCGAGGGACCCGACCCTCCAGTATTTTTTATCTTTTCATGATGTGATAATTCTTGTTTCTTTTATTTAATTTTTTCCTTCATTGCAAGTACAGTCAATCCTCCTATAACGCGGTACTCTCAGAACCCTGTTTCCATATAACGCGGGGCTGAAATTGCGACAGCCCTACTATAACGCGGTACTCTTATAGAGGGGTTTGCGTTCAACTACATCCCATAAGTTCCTTCCGCAAAGCCTATGACTAGATATTGTAAGAGGGTTTAATATGAGGTTTTTTTTTCTACGCACAATCTTAGCCGAGATACAGTACCGTGCAAAACAATAGCAGTTGGATTTTCAATTTAAAAAAAAAACAATGAATGAAGACAAACGAAGTGAGGATAAATATTAAAAATTTACATTATTTTACAAGTCTTTCTGAATTTTGTTGCAAACCAGTCTTTTAGTTTCGTTATTATTTCAATTTTTTTTTATTAATTCTTATATCAACTCTTGAGTTCAATAAAAATAATTTTGTAATTCAACCTGGCTTTTGTATTTCTTGGTCCCTATATAACGCGTGATTTGTACTAATTCTGTGTTTCTTATAGCGCGGTTTACATACAACGCGCTAAGAATTAGCCTGGTTTGTACCTGAAATCTGAGTTTCTTATGGTGCACTTTCCATATAACGCGGTACGCACTCACCGCGTTATAAGAGGGTTGACTGTCACACATTTTCGAGTGATATTTATTTATGTTTCAAAGTATGTGTGTGTGTGTGTGTGTGTGTTATTTGTTTGTAAACGTTCTGGTTTCTGAATTATGTCTAGGTTAACTATGTATCTGACTGCCTACTGGTTTTTTATCTTCTTTTTTTTTCCTTTACATTCTAAGAATGTTGTTTGTGATGTTGTAACACTTGCGTTCACTTTTTCATAAATATTTTTCATTTTTTTTTTTTTGTTTTTATTTTATTCTTGCCTCATAGTAGTTCTCTTTAACAAAAATGTTAAAATGTTTCTTTAAACAATAAATCTACATTGTCATTTATATCATCGTATATCGTCTATATATGTATGTACTTATGTATGTATGTATCTTCTTTTGCCTTCATTTTTTATTTTTGTTTTTTGTTTATTTTTATTTAAGAATTTTTATTTTTATTTTTTTATCTTTATTCACGATATAACTTTAATGGTTTAACTGTAAATATGGTAACTGTGCTGAACAACCTGTGCATACAATAAACCGAAAAGAAAACCAAAAAACAAACACAAGTCAAGTTAAGTGCTTCTCATCATAAAATTCTTTTTAAAAAATTCATTTTCAATCTCTTGATGCTTTAAGAGCCCAAAACAACAGGTAGATTTGGGGAAAAAAATATCTTTTTTTAAATTTTTTTTTATTTCTATACCCTACACCATTTCAACTTTGTTGTTGTTGGGGAATGTGACACCCAATAGAGTTTGGTATTCAATACTCTTAAGATTTATTTCAAATTTTTAATAATCAAAAATTATAATTGTACAGGTAATTTGGTAACGATACACGGCATTTTAAGGTCCTTTTCAAATCCTATACGAAATTTTTTTCGAAAATCTAGGAAAGCCAATAAGTTCAGCCATGGATGACATAATGACTGGTTAAAGCTCTTGGCTCAGTTTTCATATTTCATATAAAACTAAAATAATTTTCCTTATATCTGGTCGTTTACTAAGGCCATCCTATAGTCATAGAAAAAAGTCTACATACACCACCACCAGTAGACTTTTTTCCCGGAGATTTTTATCAAATTGAAAAACGTGTTAAAGTTAAAATTAAGATAGTTTAAATATAAAAACGAATATAAAAAATATCACCTAGAAATTAAAAAAAAAAAACATTAGCATACACTGCTCTATGTAGACTTTTGTCTGTGACTGTATCTTACTTACTTAAATGGTCATTACAGATCTTTTGCCAGGATTCCAACCTAGCTTCTCATTTATGTTGTATGTGTTAATTTTATCCATAAGTGGCGAGACCTACCATGTAAGGTCGACTCCGAACGATAGGTTTTTGAAAAATCTTTCATGCTAATCATCTGGGTGTTTGCGAGACGAAACAAATATTTTTTTACATTTCATTACGTTCGAGACGTCTGAGTCAAGGACTGAACCAAGAGCTTTCACAACACAACATTTTCTACAGGCGTTTACCTTTACTTCCCGGTTCCGCTAGATTTCCGGCTTAATTAAATGACATTATTTAGGACAGTATCAATCATTTGCAGTTTAGGCTCTAGAGTGACCATATCTGACTAGATAAACCAGGATCGTTTATGATTTATTTAGAAGTGGTAAATGGGTCGCGTTGCACATGGTTCATCCCATTGCTCCGACATCGTGAGCAAACAACAACTGTCAGGGACAGTCTTCATGTAACAACTCGGGGAGTAAATTTAAGCTGGAATGAAAAGGTTCTTAAAAATCTTTGGTTAGAAGTCGATTGTCAACTGTAGGCCTCGAAACTCATGAATAAAATTAACACACACAACATGGGTGATGTGAGTAGCTAGGTTGTAATTCTAACTTAAAGGTTTGTAATGAGCATTTAAGTGAAGAAGTAAGTAACAGCATTTTCTGTAGATTTTTATTAGCACAGATAACGGTGTTAATGAATTTATTTTAACCCCAACTTAATTTTTTTAATTATCTTTTCACTTTTAGGGTCATTTTTATCCACAAATATTAGCAATTTTACTTGCGTTGCTGCCAAAGCATTCACGTTTTCTCGTTAATACACAAAAACACAGGGGGTAGACCTCCCCGATTTTCGAATCACAAATAATTATTTGATTGATTTCTTCCCAGCTTTTTTTTATTTTTATTTATTTCTTCTTCGATTTAATAGACATTCTATGATATTCAATTTTAACATTTTCCTTTTTTTTTATTTCCATTTCAGTTTAAAAAGCGGAAATTAAAGGAGAAATCAAAATATACAACCGAAGGAGGAATAACCACAACACAAGAGCAAAACGCGTTATTAACACGCAGGCATTTCAATGTCTACGAAACATCATAAATCGAATCAAGTTTTGCCAAGAAAAACAGATAAAAACCCCTGAAACATAAATAAACATCAGCAGAACATACGATTTACAAACGAATAAATCGAATCGAATCGTACAATAGGGAAATCAAAACAAAAACAGAATAAAAATCCACAAACTTAACACAAAACCTACCGAAAACACAGCGAAAATAGCGAATAAAATAAAAGAAAAACTCGCTTAGATAGAGGAGAAAGACAGCACAGAAGCTGATATCAAAATGTATTTTACACCCACAATATTTGTGGCACAGCTACTGGTGGTTGTGCAAGTGTTAATGACACTCACTATGATGCCCTTGAGCACAACGATGGCACTGCCAGTTACATCGAAGCCCATCGAAAGTACGGTGGAAAATTTGGCATGGCAAGCGTGGATTGAATTGCCACCGGAAGAGAAACAACAAGTAAAATCACGTAAAGTAACACCAAAATCAATATTTACTTTACCGTTGCGCATAGAATGCCCGGAGGGCCATAAACAGGTGGACACCAAATGTATACCCCTTGTTATCGGCTCCAATGCTGTACTAATCGATTTAAATGCACTCGGTTTGGTAGTGGGCAATACACCCTCGGATGAACTCTACGATTATGATGACATCGGCGAGGAGGAGGAGAAAATGGCGAATCCACGGCCACACTTTGGCTCTGATAAGCAAATGGGGGATGTAGAAAAATCCATGGAAGGTTTAACGGTCGAATTGAGGCCACCCTCTAAGGATGAGCCTTTAAAATTTAATATATTCGAGAGTAAATTTGATATACTTCATGAAGAACCACTGGAAGACTATTCCGCATTATCGAATGAAGGTGGCGGCGGTGAAAAGGCAAGCAATGTTACCGAACAGCAGCAGCAGCAGCAGCAACAGCAGCAAACACTAGATGCAACAGATGCGGGCAAAATTTTAAGTGATTTAGCCAGCGAATCGTCAAATATTTCAGAAAATAATTTTGCATTGGCAAAACCCTCAGAGAAAACTTCTACCGTTGATGCTAAAGAAATTAGCAGTACCTCTTCAACGACTTTGGTGGATGAGGAAGATTTTAAAATCGATGCCATTTCATTACCAGTTGGTAAATTGGATGCACAAAACAAACCACAAAAATTGGCAATTTTTCAAAAAGATACGGATGATGGCATGCAATTGGTAACCACAATAATGGACACTGAAGCCGCCACCACTGCAATAGATGATGAAAAGCCACAGGAGAACGACATACAAACATTGCTACAGACTGAGTCGTTTTTGCCGTTACAACAACAAACTAATGCCACCGCTGCTGCCCCCACCATTTTACAAAGCCAGCAGGGGGTACAGGCAAAGAATTCTTCCTCGTTGCCAACAAATGAAAAAATGGAAAATACACCAGAAGTCTTAAACCTTAATATTGAAGAAGAAATGACCACCTTGCCCAGTGCTATGGAACCGGAGCCACCGCAGAAAAGTAAACAAGAATTTACACGTAGTGTTACCATGATTCCTTTAATAGCGGAGGAAGAAGGCATTGCTAATGATGATGATAATGACCGGGTTAACGATTCAACAACCTTGGAAACGGAAATGATTGATGAACCCAATGCAGAAACCACAACACCCATACAATTGGATGATACGACTGTAATTGAAACATTTTCGTCTTTGTCTTCGACGCCAGCAACGTTACAGCAACAGCAACAGCAACAATACGATTTACAAGATCTGCTTATGCAGCAAGAACAGGCACTTAAGGATTTTGAAGAATTACAGCGCATGCGTAGCAAAGGCCAAACAGATCAACATGCTGTACTACAGAAATCGAAAGTAGAACCGGTTGAGGTGTTGGCCACCGCAACAACAGTCAACAATTTGCCAACAACAGATGCTGTGGAGGCAGCAGTCGAAACAGTGACACCGTTACTTACGTTCGATAATGAAAACGACAGCAACGACCGGTTTTACTATCAACATTTTGCCAACAAACAAGATATTAAAGAAGCACAACAACAACAACCACAACAACTACCACCACTAACAGTGCCCACAACATCTGAAACAACAACGGTAAGAGCAAAATTATCAGAAATTGTGGCGATGCCATTAACAACAAGTGAAATTGATCGGACTGAAGAATTGCGTTTAATTAACGAACTGGTGAAGGGCATAACACCAATGCCAACAACAACAACAACAGCAACAGGAACAACAACGACGACAACAACAGTAAAACCAAAAACAACATTAAAAATAGAAATTCCAACAAGTTTATCTTCTGCTTCCCAGAGTGAAAGTTCTTCTTTGGCATCAAAAACTTCATCAAACAGCCAACAAATATGGTCGAAAATTATGCCCCTACTACCTTCCACAACAACAACGACAACAACAACAACGACTACAACACCAAAATCTATTAAAACTGTTAGTAACAGTGAGAAAAGCTCAATAGATAGTTCAACAGAGTATACAGAGAACATATCCAATGATATACAAGCCACACCAGCAAAAGGCACATCTTCGGAGGGTGGCTTACTCCTCAGTAGTAGCTCAACACGCAATAATAGAAACAGTAAAATCACACACATACATGCAGCTGATGTTATAGCATCTGAGACAACAACAGAGCCGCATTCCTCTACAGAATCTTTCACCACTACTAGCAGTGGTAGCAGTACCGAAACTGCTACGTTCAATGAGACGTATGAACCGTATTGGTGGTTACCGGTGGCTTGGCGTTTTGATAAGCCCAACGAAGCGGCCAGCAGTGAAAGGCCCAATGAACAGCAAGAACCAGAGCAGGAGCAAAAGCAAGATCAAACGCAAGAGGTAAAAAGTGAAGAACCTTCTTTACTGTTACGATTTTGGTCGACCTATCATGCTTCCAAATCGAGTTAAGCTTTTTTAGTTGCAATTATTTTTGTTCGTTTGTTTGTTTATTTTTACTGTATTAGTTTAAATGTTTGTAGGAAATTAACCGCCAAAACGCCTTAAAAGTATTAAAATAAAAACTTTAAAGTTTTATTTAGTCAATGATGGGATTAAGAAAAAGGCCATAAAGCTTTTACACCGAGATCTGAGTTTGAGGAGTAGATTTCTATTTAACGTTAATATTATAACGTTAACGTTTCAGATAGACGTTGTAACTGAAGAAAACATAAGCTGGTAAGTTTGTTGTATACTGTAATGAGTGGAGCCTTATAAAGCTTTCGTTTTGTAAATGCTTCTTTTCAATATTTTTGGTTGAATTTCAAAAATCTTGTAAAAGTTAAAAACGTTCAAAAAGCTTGGAGTAAAACTTTCTTTCTTCAAAAATATCCAATTGAAGATTTTTTATGAATCCTTTTTATATTTTGCATTATCACAGGAAGCTTTTTGCATAGTTTTTTTTTTTGTTCTATAAGCTAAACTTTATAAAAGTTTTCTGAATATATTTTTTTTTTAACTCTAAGTTTCCTTTAAATTCCCTTGATTTTGCTTAAAACTTGGAGAGATATTATGGATAAACCTTATATTTCTTACAAAGCTTTTTAAGATTTTTAAGGTACTAACTTTGTAAATTATTACTTTGGCTATAAAAAACGTATAAGAGTATAAAACTTTAGCTTTCAAAAGCTATAGAAGATCTAGAAAGCTTTTAAAGTAGTAAACCTAAATACGAAATTATTTAAATGAAATTCTCCATTTTAAAAAAGTTTCAAGTCAAAGTTACAAGAAAATTTTCTTGTGGTAGATGTAATAAAGTGGCTAATGTGTTGGTTTACTGAGTGGGAACTCCAAGTTCAAAGTTTTCTGACATCTTGCAAAAAAATAATTAGAAACTAAGAATTTCCTTTCTCCTGAAAGCAAATAACTGTGTTAAAAACACCGTGTTTTCTTTTTAAATTATATGTGGCTCCACTCGTGTATGAAATTTATGTACACAACACATTGATGGTATACGATGAAGAGTACAAAGTAAGCTTAACAGGTTCACCCCGGCCGGGCATTTCGATATGCACCGTGTTACTTGTCGGTGTGAACGTGGTAAGTACAAAACTTTGAACAAGCTTTGGTACAAATATTTTTCATTATTTTAAATTGTAAATACTTAAAAGCTTACCCCAAATATGCTGAAATCTGCAGCTTCAGGTGAAAACTTTGAAAATCAAAATATATGGCTATAAAGCTTTCAAAAACTTAAACAGTTTTGTTCTAATCAATTATAATTTCTTTTTACGGTGTTTAATAAAACATATTTAAAGTACATCTTAATATTAAAACAAAGCCCAAAATTTTTGAAAAGAGTTCTGTTTTTTTTTCTGAAAAATTTTAGTTCCAAATTATAAATTAGAAAAGTATTTGAAGTTAAATTTTTATTGCAAATTTAAGATTAACCCATTATAGTTTTTCAAATCAAAAGATTTTTTAAAAGCTTTGCCATAAAAGTTTGAATTGCTTTAAAGCTAATACAAGTTTCTTAAAGCTTACATGATAGCGTGGATAGAATAGTAAAATCTATGCAAAAAGCCTTTACAATTAAATAGTTTTTAAACAAAATATTTAAAGAAATTAACAGAACTTTCCATTATTGTTTGTTAAACAGTACAAAACTTGTGAATCGGGCAAAGTTTTATGCCTTGAAATCCTATCATCATTTTAAATGCCTAAATACTAAGTTTACTTAAGAGATTTTTTTATTCAAATATATTTTCTTTTCCAAAATATTAAAAAAAATTTCTATTGGAAAATTGAAAAGGAGAAAATCAACTATGTATTCTTTTTTTATTTTTTACTTTCATAATTTTTTTTTGTATGTATATACGTGTGTGTTTGTTATTATTTTAATTAATTTAATTTTATTTTTTTTATTATTTTTATAATAATCTTAAGTTGTTGTTGTTTGTATGTGTAAATAATTAATTTTAAAATTTTTTTCCCCCCCTTTACCTCTATATATACAGTCTATAATAAGCATTTAAGAAAAACAAAAAAAATAAAATAAAAATAAAACGCCAAGAATTAAAACGTTTATCGTAACACTGTGCAGTTGAGTCGTTGTATAAGTAGTAAGGAAAGAAGGAGAGTAAAACGTAAGCATAAGGATAAGCATAAGCATACATATGTAATCAACCAGTAGCAATATTAATTTGTGATTTAATACAATATAGAAGGAAAAGAAAGCCCATAAAATATGAAATAAAATAATTACAAAATTCTAATCCCAAAAATTATTAATTAAGTATTTATGTATATGCGATATGCAATATGCAATATGTATGTATATTGTAACGAATTAAAAACAAAAACAAAAAAACAAACAATAAAATCATATTTAATCCTAAATGTATAAATTTATTTAAGTAAGCTTCTAATAAAAACAATAATTAATTGTGTCCCTACTATAAATATTTACCATAAATAATATGTAAATTAAAAATGTCTAGTTCTATAGTAAAAATAAATGAATTCCCTTTTCTCCCCCTGTTAATTGTAGTGTGTATAAAAAATATCGTATTTAAATCATATTTATGTTAGAGTGTTTAATTCGAATCTGTTTAAGTACCTTTATTTATATAAGAAAAATCAATTCAATATTTAATGTACAAAATGTTTTTTTTTTTTAGTTTTTATTATTTTATTTATAAATTAAGTCTTTCCATAAACGAATCTCCGTATGTGAACTAAGAATTTTGTAATACATGCCTCTTAACAATGAAAATATTACAACTTGCCCCAAAGCTCTGCATATTATTATTATTATTATTACTGTAAACGAATTTTAAAATTTGTACACTTTCATTTTAAAAACATTTTAAAACTCGTATCTTTCTCTTTGAAATATTTTTTTTGTTTTTTACCAGTTGAAAATTTATTTTTTAAACATTTTTATTAAATTAATAAAAATATATAAGAACGATTTAATCTTCTCCTTTCCCCTTACCCTTACCATTTTGCTTATATTATGTGTAAATAAATTAATAATTTTTTAATTTAGTTTTATAAAATATTAAAGAAATATTAAGAATTCTCGTTGTATTTATTGTTTATATTATGTTTTCTTAATATAAATTAATAGACCCCACTCCCGCCCCGCCCTCCATATCATGTTAATGTTAATCAATAACGCATTCAAAATAAACTCAATTACAAATACAAATATTTTATAAAATATAGTTTTTTCTTTCTTTTTTTTTATAATTATTGTATGTATTTTCTTAACAACAAAAAAACAAAAAAAAAAAGAAATCGAAGCTAAAAACTTAATAAAATCCGAAAATTTTCAAATAAAATAAACCAAAATTTTAACAACAAAAAAAATGTGATTTTATTTCAAAGGACATTTGCTACTTAGGAGGACATGGAATCTCTTGAATAAAAATTCTTTATTTATACGTAATTCTAGAGGACATTGACTTTTTTTTTTTAAGCAACGTTAGGTTCATCAAACTTAACCAATTACTCTACCATTTTTGTACACAAACAATGTCGGTTAGGTCGGAGTGGTAGGTCTGATATCAAAAAGCTCACTTGAGCACGGATGGCGGTCCGTTGTGATGGCACGGGTAAACGCAGTCTCTGTACTAACCAAGTTCCACCAAATCAGGGAAAAGGAAGAAGTTGATCATCGCAGGGGCTGCACAACAAAAGCACGACTAGCCCGCACTGGAAAACCAGCCAGAAAGTTTGATGAACGCAGCTATATCCTTGATAACAATAGATGATAGCTGCGTTAAGCTAACAAGGAATGGGAGAGCCAAATAACCTAGCAAAAGAAGGGCACTGGCAAAGAAAGTGAATAACACCAGCATCCACGGCAGAAGTCGTTAAAAGGGAGCCTCATTCTTTCCGCGTATCTACCCATGATGCAATGACCTGTAAGCACGGCCACTATAGTCGAAATGATATCACGACCGAGACAAAGTAATCGGTTGGTACGCCTTCTATCCATCTTGAGCCAGGTGAGTCTAGCGTTGGAGCAGGACTCCTCATTAACCCAGGATATATTTTCGTCCGGAAAGAACCTCCGCGCAATGGTCAACTTGACTACGGCAAGTGGCATACTCAATTCAACAGAAAAAGATTCCGGAAGAAGCGCACCAACTCTGACGAGCTCGTCGGCTCTACGGTTACCTGGAATGTCACTGTGCCAGGGGACCCACACCAGGGAGACACTGGTGAAGCACCCCGAGAGAAGGTCGAGACAGCGGGGACATTCCCTAACGATTCTACAGTTAATCAGGAAACCTGATAGAGATCTTATCGCAACCTGACTATGAGAAATGAGAAAAGATCGAGACGCGACTGAAAGGAGCATCTTTGACGACAATCCATTAAGTGGCCCGGTAAATTGCCATCACCTCCGTAGTCTTGCAGACGAAGAGAAATATTCAAGTCCAATTTCTCAGAATAGACACCGCTTCCAACCCCATTATCGAGTTTAGAGCAGTCGGTATATATATCCAGGACTTTCGGGGCGGATGATCGCATTAGGATTCTAGTTATCCCTACTAGGAATGAGAGAGTGGAAATATCTGTCAAGACAATATTCAGCCGGGAAATAGGCCATGTTCACAGGGACTACCGCATCAACCTCCAGAATAGTGGAGTAACCAGAAGGTACAATGTGCCAACGAGAGAGACCATTAAGTCTCTTCTCTGTGCTTATCGAGAAGCACCTTAGGAAATCAGTTTAGCGAACACGGTATTCGTAGGGGTGGTGCGTAGAGCACCTTCTTACCTTGTCAAGAAGTCTGACGTTGTGTTATTTGTTTAGACCAATCCACCAAATAATGGTAGACGAATAAATAAATTTAGTGGGTTTATGATTCGACAAAAAAAAATATCGGTTTAGTTTCCTAAGAACTCTACACACTTGGTCTAACGTGATACGAATTTTTTTTATAACTTTCAGAAAATAAGATTTGTGGACGTCGTTATAGCTTTTTGTTAAGAAAAATTCATATCTCAAGTCAAATCGGTTAATTTCTTACAGATATAACTAACTTGCATACTCTTCGGAGCTAAACCTAGAGAGTAGAGTGTACACCCTTGAATTGCCTTGAGCTTCTTTTCTATTCTTCATTGACAGCGGTCCTAATGACCGCTTAGACATCTTCACTTCAAATAAAAGCTGCTGAAACATGATATAAATTGAAGATCCAGAGATAGTTGGGAAAACAGCGTGTGTTAGATAGCAAATCAACAACTATGATGTTAGATACTCTTCCTGCTTCCTAGAACTCATGCAGACTGCCGCTTCTTCCAGGTGGAAATAGTTGTCAGCTTAATAGAAATGAAATTGTTGCTTAGTAGTTGGCAAGGCTGGCACTACGGTCTTTTCGAAAATGATGTCAACACTGTGAGTGTCACGTGTTTCTCCGAAAAATGGCGTATCTCAAGACATAGGCGTACTTGGAAACTAAGCGACTATGTTCACTATGCTACTGTTAAACAATAATTAGAATCTTTGGCTAAAATTTCCTGGGTAGAAGTCGAGTCCAGTTGAAATGCTCGAACCTTAACCTAGGGAGCAGGAAACTGTTTACTATGCGATGTTAGTACCCTCGCAATACTGCTTAAGAGTTAGGAGGCATGTCCGCCTCGTAGGCGCTTTTTCTTATAGTTACTGCATTCACTTTATATATTACTATCCAGCACTTTCATGAACATCTGCGTGTACAGTGGATACCATATCCTGACTGTCATTGCACACTATATAAGAGATCATTAGTTGAAGGATCCCAATCTGTTCTAGCCTACACTAAACAATAATTTAATATAATTCTCGCCTTGGATTATATTATCCTATTGAAGATAGTCAATGTGGTTTTCATAGCATGCATGGAATGGAATGCAGGGCTAGTGCTACATCTCATTATTTTTGTAAACCTTGGTTTCTGTTCATTTTATTGAATATAATCAACTCATTACCTATGATTTCTCTTTAACAAGGGATTGTAAATGTGATTTCCTTACCTACAGAACGAAAGTTTTTAATTTTTAATTTAAACTTTGGTTGTTATCACTTAATGCCTTTTAAATAGTACTGTCCCAAAATATAACGTTTGATATTAAGTTTACCTTCCCCCTAAATACTTGTAATTAATTTGAAGTTTTCAAGTGTGTGGTAAATACACGAACAAGGCCACAAAATATTCTAACGATGTCCGAAAATACTTTTTTTTAATGTTTTTTACGTCGTAATCTTTATTGTCTGTTTATCTCTCTATCAAATCCTTAAAATGACCACAACTAAATACCTAACAACACTTAAATGTATGCTACAGTTTTTTTTTGTTCATGTTACGTACCGTTCGAATTAAGTGAGAATGTGTTAGTGTGTGAGTTTGTGGTCATGAATACTTATGCACTATTGTACTCGTATGTATGGTATGAGAAAGGACTATAAACGAAAAATATTTATTTGAAGTGTTATTTGGCAGATAATTGTGGTGTAGCAACAGCAGTATTAATGACGTTCAACAATATAGTAAATAGAGATGCCGGTAAACTCAGGTTTTTGATATTTTCTTTATAAGTTTACGGTAACATCTAACACAACAGAGCAAACTTTTAAACATACACACACACACAAGCTCAAAAGAAAGAAAATAAAAGAACTCATAAATACATGTTAAGGATAATGAAATACATTAATCTATAGATACACACGTACACGTATTAGGCTGCGTCTATTCCTCAACCTTAGCGTTTATCCCTCTATCCCTCTCTGTCGCTTTCTCCCTTTGTCACACACTCTCTCTATTCACTCTCGTACATGTTATCGATGAAAATACAAAGTGTTGTACTAATTTGCTAAACACACACGCATATTTTAACATTCTACACATACCAACTTGTACGAGTGAAACGCATGTACGTGTCTAATGTGTGTGTGTGTGAACATATTCTCACACAATGGGGGAGGGAGCATTAAAAGTAATCCCTATAATCATGAAAGAAAATTTTATTTCGATTTTTTTCAGATTTTTTTTTTTTTGTTTTTCACACTTCCTTCCACCATTTTCGTTGTATGTAGCAAAATACGAGATAAAAAGAGGCGTTAGGTAACCAATTATCTGGGGAATACGTTGAAATACATACATAAACTTGTAAATTTGGAAAACGTTTAAGTGAAGAACGCTTAACCCAGGCACTCACTCACTCACACACACTTACACCCACATCGTAATAAAGTCTGCGTAAACGTTCTATCATAAAACAATTGAGCATGAATTTATTACAATATTACAGGAGGAAATAACAAAAAAAAAAAGGAAACACAAATTGGCAGAAGCAATAAAATTTAATATGAACAACAATTTTAATAATCCATAAATTAATCTTTTCATAAAACATGCCATAAATTCGTAAATTAAATTGTACTTTTTAACTTAACAGGCGTTGTAAGTTAAACTTTTACAAATTGATAACGAAAGATTTTCAAGAGTTTTTTGGTTTTTGATTCAAAATATTGCCTTGTCCTATAAATAAATCGTTTATCAGAAGAACTTTACTTAGCTTAATTAAAAGACTACACGAAGCATTTTACAAAGTTTAAAATATGAAAGGATTTCCGTAGATTCTTATCCTTCCTAACAATGTTATTTCAATGTTAAAGGAACAGTATTTGGGAGCCATTAAAGTTGTTGCAGAGTGAAAATGTAACCTAAACGTCATAACTGCATATGAAAGGCGCGAGTGCCAATAGTGAGCCCATCAATAAAACACAGATGTTCGCGGTCTCACACTGATTGATAGCAAACTGCATAAGGAACATGTTTAGATAGTAAAGAATATTAGAAAAGTTTGTTATACCGAATATTCAGGCATGGAATATATTCCAGTCTTGAAGTACTGAAAATCAAAGGTAGTTTCTAATAAATCATTTAAAACCTATTACAAAAAAGCTTACCGCACAAAAGATAATTAAAAAACAATAATTCACGGACCGTATAATTCGGGCCTCTATCTTCTATGAGAATTCGAAATCAAGGCTCTGCTTAACACTTCACATTAGAATTACAGATTTTCGCAGATTTTGAAGGAAATTTTAACACGATATCCCGTGATAAACAAAGGAAAACGGGATTTGTAAATAAAGATGCACTCTACGTATGATGTATTCCAGCAAAGCCTGGTACAATAAAAACAAAAATGGAAAATTAATTTATACATGAAATTGACATTCCTGTGCAGAAACACAAACAACTGATCTCACAAAAAGAAAAGACGGCATAATCAATCGAATCGTATTCGAGATCAGACAAATTTGGTCTGCCGTATAAAATATGTCTTAAATATTCCTTTCCAGCAATTATAATGGGATACTCATACGTAGGTTACGAATATCTCACAACTTTTATTATTCAGAATGTAGTTTGATGAATGTAGACACAATAACTCATATGGTCAAATTAAAAACATCAATATATCTCTACACCAGAGATAAGCAATGAATCGTTTTTCCGCTACTCATAACTCACTCATGCAATTTTGAGTATGAATGAATCTAACAGAATTGAAATTCAACTACTCTGATTTATTCTTACTCGCTACAACATTGATTTATAAGTATAAGTAGCAATGAGTATGAGTACAACGTTGACATCAAACTTACAACATTCGAAATCTGTTTGATTCATACGCCTACTCATTCCGATTCATAAATTAGAAAAATACTTATAATACTTATAATAGTGATTCGAGTGATTCGAACTATTCATCAAAATTTACAGCCTTTGTTGTTGTTGCATATACAAACAATGAAAAAAGGAAAGACAAAGACAATAAGCAAAGCAAAGCTCACAATCTTCTTGTGAGTATAGTAGTGTTCGTACGCGAATCATACTTATTTTGTGCTTCGTGTAAATGTTAAGTAGAGACGAGTCGAAGTCAATAACATCATGCGTATTGTTAAGTATGAACACGGCGAGTACTTCCAACTTTCAGTATGAGTATGAGTATGATATCAAAATAAGTATCTGAAATTATAAGTATGACTCGAACCTACTCATCGTTTTGAATACTTATTGCTGATCTACAGTAGCGAGCACAAAAAATGCAACACTGTGCCATATGATCTTTAATAAGATCTGTTTCAAAATAACGGTAACTAATTTATCTATTTTCTTTTGCTGTTAATTCTTTCAATTATAAGTTTTCAAAGTAACCACAGTTTATTCCAAATTCTGCTTTAAAAAGTTAAATATCTCTGAATTAGTGAAAAAAGTGCATATTTTTAGCGAGCAAAAAAAATGCAACATAATAAAAAAATAGTTAAAGTAAGTTATTTATTTAATTATAATTGAAAATTTCTTAAATAAGTTATACAACATGTGTTTTGTAATAGAAGCAGCTCTCAGCTGACAGCAAAACTGCAATCATTAAAGCCTTAGAAGAAGGAAAATCCATGCGTGAAGTTGGACACCTCTTTGGTGTAAATCAATCAACCGTATGTCGGATTAAATCTCGATTTTCCTTGAGAAATAGTGTAGAAAGGAAACCAGGTAGTGGTAATCCTCGAAAAACTACCTCTCGCCAAGACCGCCAGATGATTGCACTGGTTAAAAGAGATCCACGAAAGACCGCAGTGGACGTTGCAAATTTCGCAAATGAGCAAATGGGAGTCTCTATAGGCGTTCACACTGTTCGCCGTAGGTTGAAAGAGGCTAATTTGCATGCGATACGACCCGCAAAGAAACGTCTCATCAGTGCAATCAATAAAAAGAAGCCCCTGGAATTTGCAAAACGTTACAAGGATGGGTCAAATGAACAATGGGCTAAAGTCTTGTGGAGCGATGAAAGCAAATTTAATTTGTTTGACTCCGATGGGATAAATTTTGTTCGAAGACCGCCTGGACAGTGATATTCTCCAAGATATCAACTTCCAACCATAAAACATGGCAGTGGATCAATAATGGTGTGGGGTAAGGAACGATATGTTTAAAAAAATTATAGATTTTACGTCACGTATTTACAGGTGCATTTTCCCGTGATGGGGTAGGTCCCTTAACTCAAATCGAAGGAAAAATGGACGCCAAGAAGTACTGTGAAATTCTTGGAGAACACATGCTTCCTCATCTGCGGGAAAAAATGCCTCCTGGTAGCATATTCCAACAGGATAACGATCCAAAGCACTCAAGTCGCTTAGCTCGAAACTTTTCAAGCGACAATGATGTCAATGTTTTGGATTGGCCATCACAGTCTCTCGATCTAAACCCCATAGAAAATCTATGGGAGCTATTAGATCGGGAAGTTAAGAGGAAACATCCGTCAAGTAAGATGCAATTAGAAGAAATTTTGAAAAGTGAATGGGAGAAAATATCCATTAACACATTAATAGCTTTAGTCGACTCTATGCCTTCTAGGTTGCAAGAAGTCATAAAAAATAAGGGCTACGCCACTAAATATTAATTTTAAGATTTTTTTTGTAAGAATTACTATTTAATTTAAATAAACACATTAAAATGTATGCTGTTGCATTTTTATTGCTCCCATGAAATTCGCACTCTTTTTAATAAATGACAAAATAATATATCATTTACTAAAAATATTTACATAATGTTATTGATAATAGGTATCTATAACTGTAGGGATTAATAACCCAAAGAAATATTTTGAACTGGTCACCATTTTTTTAAAATTATCGCACTTAAAGATAATTTTACTCAACGTTGCATTTTTTGTGCTCGCTACTGTATACTCTAGACAAGAGTATGTAATGTAATAGCGGAGTGTGGAAGTTGCCGTAGTCTAGTAGTAGATAGTATGTTGGCTTATTAGAGGTTATACCTGGTAACGTACAGCAGTCTTTTTACAAAAACTTTGAGCGCAAACAAATTTCACGTAAAGGTTCCCAAAAAGTACGGAACCGATTTTAAACTGTAGATAGCGCCATACATGTATAAAATTAACATACTCAGCTTAAGTGGTATAAGAAGCTAGTTCGTAATCCTGACTTAAAGATTGTAATGATTTGTATTACAAATAAACTTTTTATCAAACCAGATTGTGCGACCGAAGACAAATTTCTAATCTTCGAATAGCAGTTATTGTCGCCTTGATGACTTTTTATTTTGATTTTTTTTTGTATTACGTTCGATATGGTTTCACGGACTTTACAACTATGATTTCATATTCAACTCTGAAGCAATAAGGAATTTGATCCGTCCGAATATAATTACATATTCCACAATGTAAGCAAGATTAAAGTTTCAAACTAGAATTTAAGAAATTTTCAAATGTTACCCTATGGCATGCGTCTATTTGCAGGATTGATGGACTTTAAAATGTTTGAAAGAAAATAAAAAAAAAGTCAAACCAGCGGAGTAGAAACAACATTATTTTAACATTTCCTGATTAATTTTATACTAACAGTAAACAAAAAAAACAGAAAAAAAACAGGAAGAAGTTAGAACAGAACACATGTTCAACGTCAAATAAGAGCATAAACTAAGCCTAAAATGAATGAATTTGCATTAGCGCCTACGGGAGGCTTTCTTTCAAGGAAAAAACACACATCAGAGCTACATTCTAACATTCGTTCCACCTTTTTTTATTTTGCATGCGCTCGTCTAACATAGTAAATTCTATCTAAACAAGTTAAATCTATAAGAATACTATTTACCTTCCCTCATATGCAAACTAAATTGTCTAACTGTGTGTCTATTTGTGTAGAGGCCCGTCCGTCCTTATGTCTATTTGCCTATTTACGTTTTACAACATCTGTCTGTCTGTCTGTGCCTGTTTCCCTGTTTGCCAGGTTTGCTTGTCTAACGTACGAGTATTAAAAAGAAATCCAAACAAGCTAACAAACAAAAATATTAACAGTAATACTCAATGAAATTTACATTTCCCCACGAATGCGAATACAACACGGCTGGCATCCATAGAAGAAAAAACCATCATGTGTCGACAAAAATAACGGACGTTTTTAGCGGAAGTTTACACAGGGAAACAAAAATCGTATGAACAGTTTTTACATCACTCACCTACATACACATTCAGACTTCTTCACACGCCTTCTGTGCTAGCAAAATGGCAAAAAAAAAAACAATTCTTTACATTGAAGGCCTTCATTTATCCTTTGGTTGGATCGCTGTAGCGAAAAACTTACAGCGAATATTTGATTGTGTGAAACAGAAAAAAAATTTTGATTTTTTCTCTTCCTGCCAAATGTTGGTTGGTTGGTTGATTCAAGCAAATTTCTAAGGATACTTTAGGTTCTCCCATCTCTCCGATGATGCTGATTGAGGTACAAACACTTGAATCCACTGTGCCCATACATATGTTTTAAAAAATCTATGTTTGTATGAGTTTTTTTTTTTTCTGTGCTTGTATTACTAAATAACGTGGGTACATATACTCCGTCTGTCTATGTTTAAAGAGTTTTTTTATTTTTTATTAGTGTAATAAGATTTGTTTTTCGTTGTTGTTGTTGTCGAATTACCTTCACTCGTTGAGAATTATTGTGCGGTACATTTGCATTTGTAATCGCTTACGATTACAGCAGAGCTATAAAGGTATGCGTTAATGGATACATAAGTTGGAAGATAGTATCAGGCTATAACTGGTATTCACGACGTTAAAAATGGTTTAAAATCTGGGGCTGAATTCACTCATAATTCATAACTCAGATTTCCAGCCATATTATTATCATTGTCGTGGAGAAGAGCCATAAATCTGCAAACTATTATATTGTACAGTTCAGGGTATCAATTTACAGGGGAATCGCCTTGGTACTGTCGACTCACTGACAGAAATTTGTCAGGGGAATGGTTTTGGAGGAGGCAGTACAAAGCATTAGGCAATACCAACGAGTAGAGAGTATCAAGGAGTAGAGAACATCAAGAAGTAGACATTCTCCTGACAAATTTCAGGACACTGCTTAAAATAGTAGCTTAAAAGAATATGTTCTTATGTTTCATTCTGGCCATCAAAAAATATATTTGTTACACTATGTTCAGACATGCACTTATATTGCGTAAATCGCAGTAAACGCTATTATTGATCTCAATATTTCATATAAAATTTCAATTAATTATTAATCAATAAATTCATAAATTGTTATAATATTGATTAAAACTTCAAATACAACACTGTCAAAAGTACGTTCAGTGAACAAATTACATTTTTCCGAACACTTTCTATTGATATTTGAAAAGCTTTCGTTTCTGCTAGCTATCCAATATTATCAAATTTTTATTTCTCATCCTTCTGAGGAAAGCCACTTTAGAGTCACAAGCAAAATCTCGGCGTTTCGGTCAAGTATTAGCAATACCTTTTCAATGTTAAATTGTTTTCCATTTTTTCTAAAAAATATTTTAGGCACTAATTTTCGCCGATTAAATTAAAAGCAATTTTGTTGAAGCAATCAGCTGTTTTATTTACCAGCTGTCAAATGAATTTTCGTATATTATATGTCTGAACGCTAAAAATATTGTTCTCAATAAAACGAATATTGATTTAAAAACGTACATGTCTGAACATAGTATAAGGCTCGAAACGATGTCTATATCGATGAAGAGTTCTTTGATTCACAAATTCCTGGTCGAAAGACCTCTACTAACCTCAGGAAATATCGCATGTAAAATCTATTCAGAACAATTAAACATTTGATCGTCCCTTACCACATTATCAATAGTAAAGCTGTCATTAAATCTCTAAAGATTTATCGGATCTCACAAAAACTCCTTTCTTGCCAATGAACTAAATTGGGATAATGAAACCGCTTGTTGGGATACGACGCAGATTCTACAACCTAACCAACTAATATCAAAGGAACCTCATAACACGGAAAAGAGCACATTAACCATTAGACATTAGGGTGTTCACGCTAGGAGAATGGTTATACTGCAATGTCGACACAGATGGGAAGACCATTGGAACATCTTGTCTGACTTTGGAAACCTAAAAAGAAGAATTCTTAGACATCCAGAATTTAGTGACAAAATATGTCTAGCGCAATGCGTAATAAGAAAAATTTTCACGGGAGCTTTTAGGACTCAGGTGATAGAGAAGGCTACCTCCCAGTGCATCTCTTCCTAATGTTAGTTCCCAACAAAATTTTTGATCGCTTCAAAGTCATTCGGTATAAAAAGTGTCTTTGTCTTCCCGTTATTATGATTACCAAAAAACTGTCTCCATTCATCCCCTCGATGTTCATCCATCTGCTTATTGCCGAGAAATTCCACATAATCTGGGACCAAGCTGATTAAAATTACCCTGATACTCCAATACTATGTTTGAGTTAACCTTACGATATCTGGATCTTGGTTATACGATTTTAGTCATTTATTGGAAACTTGCTAAAAGATTTGCCTAAAATTTCGCCTATTTTGAGAGTTTCTCAATCACTGCTCATAATATCGTTCCGCTCT
The DNA here is from genome assembly GCA_014635995.1 of Sarcophaga peregrina. NCBI lineage: Eukaryota > Metazoa > Arthropoda > Insecta > Diptera > Sarcophagidae > Sarcophaga > Sarcophaga peregrina. The sequence goes on from CM025790.1 coordinate 34,085,882, forward strand.
TCATATTTTGGATTTCATAGTTAGCCCGGTGTTTAATGATCTCACTCCTTTAAACGTCTTTTCATTAAATCCATATCAAGTAATCGTAATCGTAGTCGTATTTAGAAATGTTCATTTAAAATACCGTAAATTACTTTCATTTTTTTTGTTGCTTGTGAGTTTCTTTTTAATCGTAAATTCCATTTATTTTTCTTGTTTTTCTTCTGTGTTTGGTTTTTTTCGCTTTTCAATGTTAAATTAACGAGTCCAATATGACAGCCGCATCGCTTTTTCTACATTATTCCCACAGGTGGAGAGAACAGCAGAACACCTTAAATGTTTTTTTTTTTTTTTCTGATTAAAGTACTTGCCTTCGTTTCATATGGCGGTAGGTAGAGTAACGTGTGTTTTACGGGCGTTACTTCTATTTAAAAAGTCATTATTTTGTTTTCAGTCCTCATTTTTTTCCTCGAAATGAAGGAGAAAAAAAAAACAACTTATTGGCGTTTATTAAAGTATATGGGACTTTAAGTGATAACCCAGCAAACGGAGGAAGGCTTTACGAATTAAAATTAAACAATTTTTAAGAAATTTGGTGCTTCCACACCTCTTATTTCAATGTTTTAATACCTTGGATCCCTTTGTTTTTGAAGCCACGCGGAGACTTTTTATAAATTTTTATTCTCCTTAAGCCAGAAGACTTACTGCAACAGATTACAACAACGACATTAGAACCTTTTTATAAGATTTTCTCTTGCATCAATCTCTTGATCGTAACAATTCGATGTTTTTTGCTTATTGATTTATTAACATTGAGAAAGCATTGACGCTTTTCATTCGATGCATTAAAAACAAATCAGGTGCAGTTGAATAAATAGGATAAATAACAGAGGCCATGACAATAAGAGTCTATCCTTTAATGCCGTGGTTTTGCTGGATTTAAGTTCATTGGACTAGTGCCATGGACACTATAGTTAGGGTATTAGAGGCAACATAATGTTATAGAGGCCATCGTGACCTAAAACATCGAATGGCTGACAGTACCATCTTCAAATGGTCCCTAGATCATAAAATCAACGATTTTGGGAAAAGTTTTGTTGTGAGATTATTTAGATTATTAAGAGAGAATCTATATGTATTCCCCCTGTGTGATTCATAGGACATATGGTGGGACAGCCTCACAGAAAAATATTTAGAATAGATGGGTACACTTTCGATCAATACTGTCTGATATTGAGCTTTTTTTGCAAGCCAATTCTTTAAGGCTTACTCCAGAGTATATTGCAAATTTGGATCAATTAGACAGAACGACATCTTTGGTCATCAATTAATTCACCTCAAAGAACAGGCAGTTCAACTTGCAGCGGGGATTGATTCTATGTGTGTGATGAAACCAGAACCTTAGAATAGAAAAGGAAGCGCTTTGACCATCGAAAAGTAGCCAGAGGACTTGTTTTACTACAGGCAATGAGGATTTATATACGTCCCATATACAGGGCCCCATGATAGGAAATATGTATCTCCGTGAACGTACTTGAAACCTATACGACTTATGTAATTGCATTTCTGAGTGACATATCTGGCAGTTATCATGAAATAGGCCAGGAGAGATACCTACGAAAAACGTTCAGCGCCCTAAAGAGCATGAGAGGGACAAGCGGGTAAGGGAAGAACAACATATCGCGGTACTCTATATATTCTTGCCAGTAATTAGCACTTTTTTTTCTTTAATATTGGCTGTTAAGGATCGGATAGATATAGGATAGATAGGAAAAAGAAACGTATAATCAGAACCGTAATATTGCGTTTAGTAGTGATGTAGACAATCTATGCATCAAACAAAAATATATGATGCCCTGAAGAGCTTTGGTTTGGTAATAAGCAACTGAAGAACATAACGAGCCTGGTAGTCTAGGTAGTGTGTTGGCTTATTAGACGTAAAGCCAGGGATCGAACCCCAGATCAGACATCAAAACAAAATACAAAAAATATTTCTTCGGCGATTTCCTCTCAGTAGATTTCTGCCCAAAACTCTGAGAGTAAATAAACTTGCCATGAAAAGTTTCTCAAAAATCTGTCATTCGGAGCCGACTTTAAACTGTAGGCCACGCCACTTATGTATAAAAATTAACCCACACAACATAAGTGGTGTGAGAAACTAGATCAATAATCCTGACTGAAGAGTTGTAATGACCAATTATGTATGTAAGAACTATAAGGAATCAAATTAATCGGAATGTAAAAATGGAATTTTCAAAATTCTTTTTATTCTTCTTTTCGTTTTTTAGCATTTTTAGCAAAACAGGTGATGGCATCCTTTAAAGGTCCTAGCAATAGGTCTTAGAAAGATTGTGGAATGTATTAGATTTAGTTTTTTGTTATTAGTGATAAATTTTTTGCTTTCAGGGAGATTGAAGACGCTGAATTTTGAAAATGCAAAAACCATAATGAAGATCGAAGATTGATGCACAAGATCTTCTAGTTGGACGTGTACACCCCGTTACGGCAATTACCAGTCAAGGTGACAAAGAAAATTTGGTTATATTTAGTTGGAATATAAAATAGGACCCGGAAGTGGATGTCTTAAATAAAAACTTGCTTGTAAGTCTTAAAGAAGCCTAAATTTTTTTTCCACTTAATTTGAAAGCAATTTCTAATCAAACATAAAATGTTTGCTGGGTTTTTAAGACTATAAATATTGTATTTGTTATTTTGGCAATGAAAATATCTAGATTATGGGGAAATGTACATACCTTTACTCATACTCATACTCACACTCCCTTCCTACACTCAACACATTCTGCCGCTTAAATTCTCTTACATACATACATACATACATATGTACGTGTATGTTGTACATACAATTTTATGACTTTATGTTGAGAAAAAAGAAAAGAAGGGAAGAGAAGAGAAGAAAAAAATGAATTCTTCCACTTACATGTGTTACAATGTATTGTTATTATAAAGGTAATGAAGTAAGTCCCGGTTCTGCATATGTAAACTTTCTTTAAAATCTATGGGTGGGTGATTTCTTTTCATTTGCACACAAACACACATAGAAGCGAACACACTCAAACCTTCAGTTTTAAATACTCTTTCAAAGAAAGGTAAAAAGGTAACACCCAGCGAGTGTGTACATTTCACACGCCAGCAAAAGAATGGCAGGAAATAAAAACAAGTCAAAAGAAAATAAAGAAAAAAGAAAAGATTTTATGGCCTTTAGGGAAATCGCGAAATTGTCTGTCATAACTGTCTGTCAGTATTTTCTTTATATTTTTATTTCATTTCATTTATTTTCGTTTATTTTTCTTTTTTCTTTCTTTACTTTTGAGGTTCTTTTAAAAAAATTATTTCTTTCGAAATCTTGTGGATTTTGTCCCAAAGCCATGTGTTGTTAACATTCTTTTATTCTGGGTTCTTAAATTAAAGTGTTGTTGTCGTTATAAGTGTGGATATATCTTTTTTAAAAAATAATCAAAAAGAGATTTTAAAATTTATTATTTATTGGATTATAAATTGTATTAGATTTGTTGTAAAAAAAAATAATAAAAAAAATATGTTTAAAGGAAATGAGGGGTAAAAAATTAAATTAAAAAAAAATTCTATGCATAAATATGTATGCTTCGATTTCTTTTTTCGTCAAGGGATTTGTATAAAGGCCCAAAAACATAAAAAAAAAATTTGCTTTGTAAAGCCTTTTTAAACTTACCTCGTTAGCCTTAAATTTGCTCTTTTTATCCCTTTTTTTTGAAAGTTAATGTCAGGCATTCAAAAAGATGATGTCCACATTTTGTTAATGTCCTTTTGATTGAATAGTTTTTCCTTTCACCATATTTCTGTAATAAAAACGAACAAAATAAATACAAAATTAATCGAATAAATCTATAATCTATTCAAGTTAAGTTTTATGGAAATATTTCTTTTTGAAAAAAAAGGATAATTCGTTCTAAAAATTAATTTAATTCAATGCCTAAATGCCTAACAGAGTTGAAATACCCTGGATTTTAAACAACTCAGAAGATATTTTCAAATGTTTTAAGTCTTTAATATGGAGCATTAGAACACAATTTGTAACTTTAAAGGATAACAAAGTTAAATTGGAATTTCCAATGCTAGATATTCATACATGTTTTGACTTTCTTTATTCTTTACATTCTTATTTCTTCGCTTAAGGTGAGCAAATTTCATTAGGACATGGGCTGTGTGTCGTAGTTCATTAAAGCAGCGTAATGCATAACAGAACTGTCTAGGTCGTGTTCAAATTCAAATATGTTGCTGTTTCTTTCAATGAATCCTAATATTTCCTGACAATCTTCAACGTTTTATACAATCTCTCAAGAAAACTACTTTGTTGCCACCCATTAAAGCTATTGTTTCGGAGCAGGAGACAATCGAGTATTTCGAAACGATTTCAAATACAAAATTTTTGTTATCCAAAGTACTTGTCAATTTGTTTTCTTTTTTTTTATTCCTTTAAGGCGGTATAGAACACAGAATTTTTTTCTCACTATAATTTCATTTTACAGACTTTTCCAAAGTCCTGAGGCTAATTGACAACCAGCCATTGTTGTCAGGAGAAATATTGCACGTTGTGAAATATAGTAGTTAAGTCCGACTTTTATCTTTTATTAGTAGCGCTTAAGATGGTGTTCACTGTGATCAATAGAATCCAAGGATTTGCAAACAGAACTGTAGCAACTAAGCCAGGCTCTGGGTATACTTAGTAAAGGATGATTTTTTAGCTATTTTTTGGCAACACTGGTTTAAAAAGCTCACGCACGTTTTGTGTTTTGTTTCACTATCAAACATCTTCAGTTTGGTCTATAATATAACCATGAATTGTCTTACAAATGAATAACGCTTGCAAATTATTGAATTTTATTATCAAAATGCGTACTCTGTTAAGTTCAATCGCGCGCTTTTTTCATTTTATGGTCAGTAAAAAGAGGCTATTGTGACTAAATTTCGAACCAAATTTACACTGTTGGACCCTCCCCTTACCTACATTCCCATATCCTCCATTTCCTTCCTCCCCTAAGGACAATGGGTCAATTTCGACCTCCGGGTACTGTGCGTGTCTTGACCGACAGGTGCACATCCTCTAACCTAACCTAACCTACATTGTTGGACATTAAACGACCAATACGCTTACGTAGAGTGCGAATTAAAGAAAATATCGCAATTGTATCGGCCAGTGTTAATGATGATCGTCAATTATCGATTCGTCGCCGTTCGCAGCAATTAGCAATTTGGCCTCTGTTATTCAACAACGTGGAAAATTTTGCGGAAGGATTTAGATGTGAAGCCTTTCAAAATACATCTAGTGCTAGAATTGAAGCCGCAAGGCAGAATTTTTGGTAAATGGGCTCTTGGAAAGTTGACCGAAGATCAACTTCTTTATCGATAAATTGTGTTCAACGACGAAGCATATTTTTAGCTCAGTGGATACGTAAATAAGCAGAATTGTCGATTTTGGAGTGAAAATCAGCCAGAAGCATTGCAAAAGCTACCAATGCATGTAGAAAAAGTTACAGTTTGGTGCAGTTTATGGGCTGGTGGCATCATTGGGCACCGAACTTCTTCAAAGATGCTGCGAATCGTAACGTAACTGTGAATGGTGAGCGCTAACCGTACCAAAAATGCAAGAGCTTGACTTGCATGACATGTGGTTGCAACAAGACGGTGCCACATGCCACACAGCACGCATAACAATGGACTTATTGAGAGGCGAGTTCGGTGAATATTTTATTTCACGTTCGGGACCAGTCAATTAGGCGACCTAGATCGCGCGATTTAATGCCTTTAGACAATTTTTTGTAGCGCTATGTTAAAGCTCATATCTATACAGACAAGCCGGCTTCAATTGACGCATTGGAAGACCAAATTGAAGCATTTATTTGGGAGACACCGGCCGAAATGTTGGAAAAAGTAAGCCAAAATTGGACATGCGGTTAACATTCGCATAAAATTATCTTCAAACATTAAATTATATAGACCGTGTTATCGATTCAAATAAAGATTTCAAATAATTTTTCTGAATTTTATGTTTTTTTTTTCTGCTATTCCTATAGCTCACCCATTTATAAGCTATTAAAGACATCATGGCATACATAAATACATACATAACTGGTTATTACATTCCTTTAGTTAGGATTACAACCTAGCTTCTCACACCACTTATGTTATGTGCTTTAATTTTATACAAGAGTGAAGGGATCTACAGTTTAAATACCCTGTTTAAGTTTACAATTCCTCATAAAACTTGGCCACTTTTCTTGACAACCATCATTAATCCTAACAACGACAGTCTTTCTTTTCTGTCTCCGTTAAGAAAAAGAATATTTACTTCATTAACTTTATTGATTTACTTTCTTTATATATAGTTTTCCCTCTTTTGTTTTGTTTTAACTCGAACTATTGTTTAATGTTATGTAAACATAAACTAATTACTTTTACTAATTATTTCGTATGCCAGTGGTTAAGTCAATAACAGAAGGAGAGAAAAGAATTCTGTGCTGTGCTGTGCTGTGCTGTGGTGCTGCTGCTGTTAAGTGCTCTCCAATAAGTGTGAAAAACAAAAGTTTTCAAACAATAACAATAACAAGCAAGAATAAAGTGAATAACAATTGCAAGACAACCTGTTGTAATAAAAAGGAGTCTAGAAAAAAGGGCAACATAAGAGACTAACTAATACATGCATACAATACAATACAAACAATTTGTAACAAGTACTCAATAATTACTTAATACTTGTACAATAATAAAGAATGAATTGAGAGAGCGAGAGAGAGAGAGAGAGAGCCTTAAGAAATAAAGGACTTTGAGTGCATAATACACAAGCACTTTTACAATTTGTATGAGTATGCATGGCACACACACACACCCAGTGTGTTAACGGTGCAAAAGATAGGAAGAGAGAGAGAGAGAGAGAGAGCGAGAATGCACAACAACTTTGTTTACATTCCTATTACACGCGCCAATTATTACAATTTTTTTCTTTCTTTCTACTCTCCTAAGAGTACACAACTTATAAACAAAGTGCAAGTGAAAGAAAAGTACACACAGCGTGAGAGAGCGAAAGTGGTTAGTTTATTAGTGGATTTTGAAACAGTAAAAACAACAATAAGAACAACAGTAATAACAATAATGTAAACATTTCGAAAAGTACTTGTGAAATAATAACAACTATAACTGGGTACTTTTGCTAATAATAGTACATATTAAACTCAACCGACCAAATGCATAAACAAACAAGCAACAACAACAACTATAACAGCAATTACAATTACTAAGTAAGCAATTTCAAGCAAAAAAAAAAAGGAATTCGTTTCCATTTGTTTAAATAAAAATAAAAGCGAGAAAAGAATTTTTATGTTGTAGTTGAAACACTTAAAATTTTTATGCGTACACACCAACCTCCTCCCCTTTGGATTACAATTTTGTTCGTTAAGAAAACGTTTGTATTAGAAACTAATCTGTAAATTGTGTAATTGCAGTGACAAACCAACTGTCTTCTCTTTTTTCCTAGCACGTTTATAGTTTTTATTATCAATTAAAATTTCAATTTCAGAACAGAAAACAAAACAAAAACAGAAAATCTAATCACACCATCTAAGCCATTGGATAACTTGTTACATTTGATTTCGATATCAGCACAACAACAAATAGATACAGTCGTTGAGTACAACGACAAAAAAAAAATTCAAAATAAAAATTGGGAAATAAAGAAACAAATGAAAATGAAGATTAAAAAATCTCTACTCAACGTGTAATGGCCATTTTAACAAACAATTGCAAAATCGTTAAAAAAAAACACCCCATGGCCCTACACAAAAATGCTACGCCACAAAAAAAAAAAAAATCGCAAAGAAAAAAGAATCAAAGGGAAAACAATTTTTATGTTGCCGTTGTTTGTATGTGGAAATTATCACAATGTTGGGAAAAATCGAAAAGTAATAAAATTTTATTGTGCCCATAAAAATCAAATGGGTTAGAATGAACAAGAGCAACAACATTACGCAGGATACATGCAACAAACAACAAAACAAACGCAAAAAACAAAATCCCATAAAAATAGTAAACAAGCGCCAAAACAAACACACAAATAAACATGTGAACAAGCAAAGCAAATAAATGAAATGACCATGAAAGACAAGGAAAAAAAAACAAGAACAACAGTTTTAAAATCTTAACGCCAGTGTTACTTTGGTCAATTGCTTTTGGTTAAAATGCCCTAAAATTTAATATCTACAGGGTGTTCAACCATTTTATTCAACCATAAAATATTTTCAAAAACATTTTTTTTTATAATTTCCTTGCAGCATAAAATAACTGCCGCAACAGGTGGCTGAGACCAAAATGTGCGAAAATTGTTAATGCTTTTAAATTTATTTTTAGAAAAATTGCAAAGTTTTTTACTCAACAAAGTTATTCTGATAAAACAAGACCCTGCATATCTATCAAACTAATGCAAATGTATATCCATGTGGGTCTATTCTGTTTAGAGAACAAGTTCCGCAAGTTAAAATAATCTCTAAGACACGCCATGACACTGAAAAAGCGGTATTGAAACATTGTGATTATTTGACCAACGTCTGTTGTCGATATGCCTCAGAGTATTATAATTTATCCCCACTATTTAATACACATTTCGGACATACGAGTACATACTTATAAAATTAATCATTCATAATCACATTTGCATATTTACAGACTGACACTCTAAGTTCCTTTGCGTACATTAGAAGCTCTAGTGATACCTCTCGAAGTACATACACAACCCCTAAGTCAGGATTACGACCAACATAGCTTCAAACACTACTGATATTGAGTGGGTTAATTCTATACATGAGTGTCGAGACCCACAGTTTAAAGTCGATTCTGTAAGGTCTTTGAGATTTTTATGAGTCGAGAGAATGTGGAACAAAGGTCGTCTCAATAAAGTCGGTTATCACGTGGTCGCGGTAGTCTAGCAGGTAGTATGTTTGCTTATTAAACGTACAGCTACGGTTCAGACCTCAGGTCAGACAACAAAACGATTCCCTCTGAGCAGATTTCTGACAAAAACTCTAGGTGCAAATATGTTGAATGTATGTATCACAGGTTTGAACACACTGATTTTATGTCAACTGTTTTTCCAACTGGTTTTTTTTTTTTAAATAATATGGCTCCATTCGTATCAAAGATCCGCTTTTATCGAATGAAATTGCTTTTCTAGAAACTCTTTCAGGTTCTTTAGTCCTTACACAAATAACGACACATTTTTTGAGAAGCATGTCATGGCAATTTGTACTCTCAGAGTTTTTTCCGCAAAACTGCTAAGAGGAAGTCGCGGAAAAAGAATTTTCATAATTTCGTTTTGATGTCTGATCTGGGATTCAAACTCGGGCCTTTCGTCTAATAAGCCAACACACTACCTACTAGACCACGGCGACTTAACTACTACTCGATTGATATACTCTTCCAAAAAATGCTGCTTGCTAAATGCTTTTATGCAAAACACGGCACTCGTTTCGTTAAACCCTGTTTATTATCGTATCGGTAATACGCATTTCTAATTTATTAAATTATAACAATAACAACATTGTTAAAAGCATAATAAAAATAAAAATTGACATAAAAATTGAAATTCCAAATTAAAAAACAAAACAAAACAAACAAAAACAAAGTGTAGTGTAATCGTGATAGAACGTTATTTTCTAAACATTTCCACTTTATTTTTATTTTTGCAAATCTCGATAAGAAATTGAATTAAAAAAATCACAAAAAATAAAAAAAAAAACGATACAAATAAAAATGGAATTACATTTGGAAACATTTGTTGCTGCTTTAACGTGTCTTTGTTTTCTGTTTTTTTTTACACAGATTTCCTATGCTTTACAACAATAACAATAAAAATGAAAAAAAAAAATTGCAATTGTCTGTGGAAGTGCATTGATTGTAAATATACTCACACATACATACATACATACGAATACATTTACATGTTAGTAGTACAGTGCACCACAAAGTTGTAGCCACAAACAAAGCTTTTATGCCCCGTTGTGTTTTTTTTTTATGTTTTTAATATTCTCTCTGCCAGTTTTTTCTTTATATTTTTTGTTTTTTGGTCTACACTACATCTATTCATGATGCTTTGTGTGGGGCTATCTATGTGTGCGTTAGAGAGTGTTGCTCCAACACCCACAAAAATGCCAAAAAAAAAAATACAAAAACAAGAAAAACAAAACCAACAAATTCAATAGAATTTTCAATTGAATTCTATCAGATTTATTTTCACTCTCTCTCTCTCTCTCTCTCTCTCTCGGTCTCTTTTGCTGTTCTTCTCTATAGATCTCTAACGATATTTTTTTGCAATTTCTTTTTCTATTTTTTTTTTTGCTTCTCTATTCTATTTGTTTATTTTAATTTCATACAATTTTATAACCCCAGCTCCTGCTATGTATGCACTATGTGCGTGTCTGTGTGTGTGCTTGTATGTGTTAGTGTGTTGCATTTGTTATTTATTGAATAATGGAGGTGAGAGGCATGAATACTAGGCAGACATGCAAAATGCAGTTTTTTTTCTTTTATTTCTCATATTGTTGTTATTGTATGGGGAAAAAAGAGTTGCAGGCTGTTATTTTGTGGCATGTTTTGTAATAGAATTTCAATTTATTGAAAAATTAAAGAATTCGTTGGAAAATTCTAACACAAGAAATTGATTCAAAATGTTGTTTTTCTTCTCGTTATTTTTTTTTATTAAAAAAAAGGTTTCAACATGATGGTGATATATTGAAAGCTTAAAAATAGTATCTAGTTAAACCATCAGTTAAAAGTAAATGAATAGAGAGATTATCATTTAAATTAAATTAATGAAATCAATATTTGTTTTCAATTCAATAGTTATGGGGAGGACAATACATTGATTTGAATTAATAGGAAGAGACCTATTTACTATAATATTGTTACGATAGTGGAAATGGTGTTGTTAAAATAATAAACAAAAGCTCCAAAAACAACACAATACTGGATCATACATAAAATGATAAACAAAAGCACCAAAAACAAAATAGCGCACTGTTCACGTGATCAATGAATGATCACGATCAATGGTTGTTTACATTTTTAGATTGTTCCCGAAGGACGTCATTGTCCTTCAAGGGCATTCATCACACTGATGATCCAGTAATATAAAAGGCAAGCCAAAGCGAGCAAGAGATGATTCAGAGTTCAGAGTTTGAGTTGAATCAGTCGTGTGTGCAGACGGCACGTTGTATTCGAAGTGTGAATTAAGCTAGTCGTGTATAACAACATTACGTTGGTTGAAGTGATAAATCAATCGGTTGTGTGCAGACAAGTTGCGTCTGAGGAAGCCGTTAATAGTGTTGTGCTTACAAAAAGGTTGTGAGCGAGGAATAACTAACAAGTGTTGTTGCTTACAAAAAAGGTTGTAAGCAGAGAATTATCACGAACAAACACATATTGCGAAAATTATCGTTGTATACGTAGAATAAGCTGGAACAGTGGCACAAAAGTTGTGCAGATAATAAAGAATTCATTAAAATTAAACACAAATTTATTTCTACTTTATTTGCAATCTACGAACTCATATTTTAACGTTTCTTCAAAGGTAAAAACGTAACAATATTTCGAAGTGTTTTCTTAATATTAACAAGTTCAAGATACGTAAGTATCATAAATGTGCATTGATATCCAATTGATCTTTTTCACACTAACTTTAGTATTCATGGTTCAAAATTTCTTTAGAAATCGTCATCCATGTTAGACAAGTACAGCACCCGGAGGTCGAAATTGACCTATTGTACAATGTCCTTAGAGAAGGAAGGAAATAGAGGATATAGGATAAAATGAGGGAATGTAGGTAAAGAGGGGAGAATGGACAATCGGAGGAATTACACAGAAAGAAACAGACACAAAACAAAAGAGGGTGAGAGCGCGACTACACTAATGAAGCCCTAGAACCTCTTAACCAGCCCCAGCTGCTAATGAATCTGTGAGAGAACTCTCAAAGAAGGCCCCGCTAAGAGTCCTCAACCTATCAAGGGTTAGGTAGTTACAGAGGAGATGTTTGACAGTCTCCAACTCCTCCTCATTGTAACATGCCCTGCAAAAGTCTGGCTGGGATCTGTTCGATATTCCCGTCAGCGATCTAATCTCACAGTTTTAACCGACAAGTATACACGTCCTTTAACCTAACCTAACCTTACCTCGTCTTCCAAGTGAAGGGAAATATTATGCTCTTCTAGCGGGTTAATAGTATGTTTTTGAAAAAATATAATTCACAAAAGGAGCATCTCCAAAATCCACGTTTTAACGCCTCCATTCTATAACGTTTTAAGTACACTTTCATTCTACATTCTCTAATCTTAATACTAGCAAAATTTGTTTAAGATCTGCTGATCCGTTCCCAAGTTCTAAGGAAAAATCTACTTGGAATACACATATTATCGTATGGCGCATGTAAAACTTTGAGAGCTCATAACTGAAAACACACTTTTTCAACTTAGAATGCTATAGAACGAAGGCGTCGATTTAACGCCAGTAGTACTTACTTTAATCAGTAAACGTACATTTAAATTTATCACCTTTGGCTTGTACTGTGGAATAGTATAATTTATCATTTTCCCACAAATCTTTGTCTAATGATTAGTTAATCTAGGCAAAGACACTCAAATCAGTTTAGAAATTGATAGAAAATGTTCTCACTCTTCCTATCTTCATACGCAAAACCGCTTAACCAGGCATCGATTACAAGAAAAAGTCATTCGGAGTCAAATCTCACGCCCTCAGTGGCCACCTCTAATAAGATGACTTTGCACTCATATGCACCGAGCAGGATATACAATATGGCTGAAGCTGTGTAGCCCTTGTCGCCGTGGTCTAGTGGGTAGTGTGTTGGCTTATTAGACGAAAGGCCCGGGTTCGTATCCCAGCTCAGACATCAAAACGAAAAATATTTCTTCGGCGACTTCCTCTCAGCAGATTTCTGGCAAAGACTCTGAGAGTAAAAATTGCCATGAAAAGCTTCTCAAAAATCTGTCGTTCGGAGTCGACTTTAAACTGTAGGTCCCGCCACTCTTGTATAAAATTAACGCACACAACATAAGTGCTGTGAGAAGCTAGGTCGTAATCCTGACTGAAGGGTTGTAATGGCCAATTATGTATGTATGTATGTGTAGCCCTTAGCTCCGTTCTATTGACACCACATGCGGTTGGTGTTTAGAACATTTAATCCATACCAAAAGAAGTTGGCGGTCATCGCTACAGTGCTCGCTGGTAACAGTGAAGACATTAATATCGTTTTCAGAGAAATGTATGCCATCTAGGCGTCATTTGACGTCATTGTATATGATCGTTTACGGTAATTTGATCAAATAATCTGAATAAATGACAATTAATTTGATGGATGGACTTTCAACAAGACTCATAACATCCATACATAATTGGTTATTATAACCTTGTAGTCAGGATTATTACCTAGCTTCTCACACCACCTGTGTTGGAACCTACAGTTTAACATTTGCTCTCAGAATTTTTGTCATAAATTTGCTGAGCTGAAGACGCCGATAAAATATTTTTTCACAGAGATGTCTGACTTGGAATTTGAACTTTGGCCTTCCGTCTAATAAGCCAGCATATTATCGACTAGATTAAGGCGACTTTATCTAAGTCGAGGTTGTAAACTGTCAAAGTTCGGAAGCCTATATTAGAAGATCTTTTAAGGACTGAACTCTTGAAATCTACTTGGACATTTTTAAAAGGGATATAGGAGAAGAAGTGAAGCAGCATTATCTCCTTCTAGTTATTCTAATGAAATGTAGGGAGTTGTTCCAAAGACGATTATTTTTGTGAATTACTGGCATATCTCTCTGTTTATAGTCTACTGACAAATTGATTACAAAACAGATCACAGAGTAAATTTGCTTTTCAGCTGTACGATACGTAGTGAACACTCTTTCCGCAGAATTATTTCTTGTCACATACAATTTGAATACATTTCAACCTAATGCTCATAAATGATATTTCATTCTTGGTTTCCCATGGATATAAAGAAGTTGAGTACACAGCGTCTATTTAAACCCCATTAAAATATTTAACGAAATGCTAAGGCACACAATTAAATGTGTTTACAAATCTTTGATTTCATAATATCATCGATAATGCTATTCCATCCACACACATTTAATTTCATTTGTACATATTAGCAGTAATTAATTAAAAACGATACCCGGTAATCCCACCCCGCCATTATGATTCAAAAGCTATTTGCCTTTAACGGTTACAACAGGATGTTTCTCTCAATGTTAATTCAATATAAGTTTTAAGTGGCATTATCTAAATAGGGCCTTGTGGCTAAAACTGTTTTTAAGCCTTTTCTTGTTAAACAATGTCAAAGGACAATAAAGCAAATACCCTTTTGTCTACAAGCGAATATTAGTTTGTTAATATTTAATGGAATAGCCCATAAGCATTTGTAATAATTTGTATTTGAATTGCTTGTATTTGGTTGTTGTTTTTAATCCTTTAAAGGTTAAGTTTTCAAGCATTTAACATTTTAGGCCATAATGTTAAAACTTTGGAAAACAACAAACATATAAGGAAATTATATTTTAGGTAAAGCTAATGGCCAATAACTGTAATAAAAATAGGCTTTAATATCCAAAAAACAAACAATTTCCTTTAAAAGGGTAATAAGAACATAATTTATGTCTAGGTCTCTCTTATTGATGACGTTAGAAGAGCACAAAAAAGTTAAGGACTCCACAATTTGAACGTTAATATAGCCAGGAAGGAATTAAGTTTTTAAGTTGTAGCGTAATGACCTGTTTGGCGGTGCTACTGTAGTAAGTCTACCCAATAGCTATTCATCTTACAGAATGTTCTGTACTTTACTTCAAACACCCGTAAGTAGAAAAATTCCTATGTAGTTGACGACTTTTGCCCCTAACACTATAGCGATGAGTTTTTCCCAGTTGGAGAGTGCCTTTCCTCATTCCAGTATGATTGAATTTGGGGCTGTGATAATTGAGATCTCTCTTGCATGTATTTTGAGTTCCTGATTTTCACTTAGGTAGCCTTCCCTTCAATAGATATAAAAATTTCTTCAAAATGTTCGCACCATCTATGTACCGCCATGTCTCTGTTTGTCAGCAGAAAGGAATCAAGTCGCCATTGCCTAGTAAGTAGTTTTTGGCTTATTAGATGAGAGCCTGTGGTTCAATCCTGGCTCAAAATGACGAAATATGAAAAGAATACAGTGGAACCCCGCTATTCGTTCGGCTCTCTATTCGTACAGTTTTTAACTCGCCAATCGTACATTGTTTTGTTATTCGTACTACGTGCAACCATGTGGCATACAGTACAACTCTGCCACCTTGGTGCCCACTTTAGAAAATTCGGGGAATCCCCGCACTGCTCATACCGCGTTTACTTTAACACGTGTTGCTTGTACTATTTTTTTTTGTTTTTAAAGAATTGTGTTGCTATGGTTAAAAGAAGTCGTCGTGGTCTAGTGGGTAGTGTGTTGGCTTATTAGACAAAAGGCCCGGGTTCGAATCCCAGGTCAGACATCAAAACGAAAAATATTTCTTCGGCGACTTCCTCTCAGCAGATTTCTGGCAAAGACTCTGAGAGTAAAAATTGCCATGAAAAGTTTCTCAAAAATCTGTCGTTCGGAGTCGACTTTAAACTGTAGGTCCCGCCACTCATGTATAAAATTAACGCACACAACATAAGTGGTGTGAGAAGCTTGGTCGTAATCCTGACTGAAGGGTTGTAATAGCCAATTATGTATGTGCTATGGATGAAAAAATAAAGAGTGATTCTTTTAAACGAAAAGCAGTGACAGGAACGATTGAAGTTAAAAAGGAAATCATTTCAAAATTTGAAGGTGGAGCTCGAGCTTAACTTCTCATTATGGGCGACATCTCATCAACAGTTTGCTTGTTAAAAATTTCAGAAGAAAAAAAAAAGATGCTAGGTTGTTATCCCAACTAAATGGTTGTAATGATGAATTTAGTCAAATTCCTAAAGGATTTTATAGTCGATATTGTTAAAAATTTTGAACAAGGAAAATTACATTGATTAAGGAGGCAATCTGTAGATCGGATTTCTGCTGTTATTGCTAAGCATTCCAAAAACTTCTTCTTATAATTCTTTGTAATTTTCTTACTCGTACAACCTGTGTTTGTTAGAACATTGTTTCTAGTTTTAGGAAATCATATCGTCTGATATTCAAGATATCCTGTGTAGGCGCATGTTTCCAGTGCTTGTTTTAAGGATTGATTCTATGTTGCTAATATGTATTCTATATTTAATTTCCTCTTAGTTAATATAGAGTCTTTCTTAGTTGCTCTCTTTTGAGTTGTTATATAAAGTCCTCATAAATTTATTTTGCCTCTTATGAAAATGATGGAAATTTATGAACTTTCTAGGCCCTTAAAATTCTAAGTTAAAAACGGACTTAAAATAAAACGAATTAAATTAAATTGTGCAACAGTTTCTAGTTTGTTTCTTTATTAAAACAACAACAAATTTTAACGAAATCATACAATTTAAATGTAATATTTATTAACTTTTGTAAATAAGCGTGTACATGAAATGAAAATCTAAATATAAAAGACTTCACAAAATGAAATGAAAGGACAAAACTTTTTAAATGAGTTTATTTAATAGACTGACTACACAAATAACGAATTATTTACACTAAAAAAAAAATAACAAACAAGTACTAAAAAAAAAGGGAATAAAAATAATAAATGACTCTTGGAACTTCAAACATATTTTGTTGGAAAATTTTTATATTTTGCTTTACGAAACGACGACCAACAGGAAAGAATGAAAAAAAAAAACAAACTTAAAAAGTAAAACAAACTTTTTAATAGCAAATAATCGAAAGTTTAAACTCTTTAAACTGAATGTTTTATTTTTTTTTTCAGCATTTCCTCATATTTCTTAAGGAAATCCATCAAACAGCAGCTAAAAGGCTAAACAACTACATAACAGGGTGTAGAGTAATAAGCAGGAAAAGTGTTGATAAGCAATTGTTTAAAAAAAATTGCCTTTTCCGTTGAGTTTCACCTCAATTCTTACTATTATTGTGTTACGAAAACGTTGCTTATTGTACACTGAGCCCATGTAACATTTAAAAAATGTTCATCTCAATACTTGCAACATTTTCTTTTTCGAATACATTTTCCCGTGTAGATATTTTATTTAGAAGTCATTGCCCTTCCTTAAAGAAAGATTACACATAATTTTCTTTTCGAAGTCATACAACCCTTCAGTCAAGATTATTAATCTAGTTGCTCACACTACTTATGTTGTGTGTATTAATTTTATACATTAGTCGTTGGACGTACAGTTTAAAGTCAACTCCGAACGACAGATTTTTTTAAGAAACTTTTCATGGCAATTTTCTTTAATCTCAGAGTTTTTGCCAGAAATCTGCTGAGAGGAAATCGCCGGAAATATACTTTTTTGCATTTTATTCTGGCCTGGGACTCGAACTCTGGCTTTACGTCTAATAACCCAGCACACTACCTACTAGACCACGGCGACCTTTCGGGGTATCCAAAGTTTTTCTTAACAGCAGTTTTGAAAAGCTTCTAAAACTTTCTTCTAAAACAGGTGAGAATTTCTTCTTTTTGGCTTGTGACTGAATTGTCTTAAAAAAACGTATTCTTCTTCGAATTTTGGATACAATGATTGTTTCGATGACAAAACAATCATTGTATCCAGAAGGAAAAATATTCCAAGCTCATGGGATAGCTCGCGAGTATATTTTTACTGAAACTCTATGCCATTGAAAGATGTGCTCAATTCCATTTAGATAGGAGATTCAAAAGACATGAAACAGTAATACTATCTGATAGTCAAGCTGCCATACCAGCACACGGCTCTTTGACTGGGTCAAAGGTCATAGTACAGCTGTACTCAAAATTATGGCCCTGAAACTTGCAAATCTCTTTTTTTTTTTTTTTTTGATTGCACAACAAGAATTGTATTCAGCATCACTGAAGTGAAATACAATTAGAAACTTTGCCTTGCGAATCTAAATCTACAATAGGAGCACGGCTACTCACAAACTCGATCAAACAGCGTGTTAATAAACAAAATACACCAACAACGATAATTTGTTGGCAAATTTAAAACAAAATTGTTTGAATATGGCAGCCATATATACGTTTGAGGTAGTTTCCAAGCAATATTTTCCATATATCAAACGATATGCGTGTAAACTTGATACATATTTGACTTAGCCCCACCAAAACAATCTAATGGTGTCCAATGGGTAAGCTTATTGTGGAACGAAACACATATTGAAGCCATAACATAGGCTCAATTACTGAGAATGTCACATACATACATAATTGGCCATTACAACCCTTCAGTCGGGATTACGACCTAGCTTCTCACACCTACAGTTTAAAGTCGACTCCGAACGACAGAATTTTGAGAAGTTTTTCATGGCAATTTTTTATTCTCAGAGTCTTTGCCAGTAATCTGCTGAGAGGAAGTCGCCGAAGGAAATATTTTTCGTTTCGTATTTTTCTAATAAGCCAACACACTACCCACTAGACCACGGCGACTTCAATGAGAATGCCACGGCATCTACAAATTATCCTCAGGCCTTTCCCTAAAGAAAATATATTTTCAGCATTGTTTAGGTGCACAGGCCTAAAGCTAACTGTAATGTTTCCAGAGTCTTCAAATACCTTTACTTTATTGGCAATAGCCTTGCATTGTGACATAGAAAATGTTGCCATGTTCAGATCACCAGGAC
Source organism: Sarcophaga peregrina (assembly GCA_014635995.1). NCBI lineage: Eukaryota > Metazoa > Arthropoda > Insecta > Diptera > Sarcophagidae > Sarcophaga > Sarcophaga peregrina. Next base: position 34,104,648 of record CM025790.1, read on the forward strand.
AAAAATAATAAACAACTGGCAAACTGGCGCTTTTGAAACGAACTAATGGATAACAAACGATATCTTGTAACTGAAAGTTGAAATGCTTATCGTAAGGGCTCAAGCACTACACCCTGTTTAAGTAGGTTAAAAAACAAAAATTAAAAATAAACTGAATGAAGCAATTTATTTAAAAAGTTTTACAAGTTAAGAATTGCAAGTAACTAAACTAAATTCATTTGACTTGAAAGGAAGAGAAGGAGGGGTTAAATTTAAGTAAAACTGCAATAAACTGCGAAGGAGAAAAAAACACTTCACAACTGAGCTGAATTGCAGTAGTGATGCAAGTATGAACTGTTTTTTCTCTTTTCAAGAAATGGAGTATATTTTTAGGGGCAAACAAATTTAGTTTTCGCATACATACTCAAAAAAGCAAGAAAAAAAGACACCAAAAACCCGGAAGTGTTAATTTTATTTCAAATGCCATAGTATGTGTGTGACAGAGAGAGAGAGAGAGAATTGTATGTTTACGTCTACACATATACGAGTATGTATGTGTGCATGTGTATATGTGCATATTTAATGATAATTTACAAGAACTTTTGTGAAATATTGTTTAAATAAATTTAAAGTTTTAATAAACTTTAGTTTGCTTACAAACAAACACATTTCACTTCATCCTTCTCTCGCTCTCTCTTTCTCACTCTCTCTCTCTCTCTCTCTCTCACTGTATCTGTTTATATGTTTGAAAAACTGTTTATTAATTAAGTCTTTTCATATCGTATGAGAATATTTACAAAAAAAAAAAGGGGAAAAATAAAACATTTCACTGACTTTGTATTTGTGAATTGTATTTGCTTGTATGTTCATGTACATCTGTGTACAATTTATGTATTTGTCTGCTCGTAAACATTAAATAACTTAAGTTTTCTTTTATTTTCCTTTTATTTTGTGTAGTACTTTAGTTACGTCTAATTAATACAAGTTGTTGTTATTTTCTAATGACCGGAAATTCTAATAAAATGTCACCTGTAATTAACACAATATAACAAATAATTTTCCTTGAAATTTTATTGTTATTAATGTTGTTGGCCAGTATTAAGACACAACAACAGTAATATCGATACAGTCAACAAACAAATAACAACAAATGCAATTAAGGATAACATAAATACATACATACATATGTACATACATACATACATACAAACATATGTAAGTAAAAGAATAATAATAAAATATTTATAAACATCTGCATAAATGTATGCGGTAAATACAGTGATGTTAAAAATAATAAGGACACAAATGTCTACCAATAATATTTGATCAGAAAATAAGTAAAATGAGGGAATTGATAAAAAGTAACTGTATTAATTTTCAGCTAATATATTACAAAAACATGTTCCGTTACAAAACTTCATAGAATTTGAATACATTTAATAAAAAAAAAAGGTTGTTAGGCAGAGATCAGTTGGTTTTGGTTGTGCGAATTAATAAGGACAGTTTGTCGATTAACTAAAATAAATTAATATCAAAGTTTTTAAAAAAAAGTGATTTTAGTGAAACTTTAAATTCAATTCAAACTTAAAAACAGCTTAATTTCGTAGTCTTTTAGGGAAAAAATGGGAAAATCTGAGCACTGTGACCCTGTACTAAGAAAAACTATTAAAGATTTACATAAAGATGGAAATTATTATAGAAAAATTTCTAGATTGCTTAGATTTTCAAAAACAATGGTAGAAAATGCAGTCAAATGGATTCCTGTAAGAGAAACTCGTGGTAGAAAACCGAAAATTACACCTGCAGTAAAACGTGGAATTGTTCGATGTGTAAAAATGAATCCATTTATTTCATCGAAACAGATAAAAAATGATTTAAACATTGACATTGACTCATCAACAATTCGAAAAACACTAATTAAAGAGAATCTTAAAACTCATAGTGCTAGAAAAGTACCAATGTTATCGAAAAAGAACGTACAACAAAGGCTAAAATTTGCTGAAGAGCACGCATGCTGTCCTCAAGAAAAATGGAGAAATATTCTCTGATCGGATGAGACAAAAATTAATTTATTTAATTCGGATAGGGGTCTTCATACTGTAAGAAGATCAATTAATACGGAATACAACTCAAAATACACTATTAAGACAGTAAAACACGGCGATGGCAACATCATTGTTTGGGGGTCATTTTCCTACTATGGTGTTGGGCCACTGTATCGTATACAGGGCATTATGAAAGCAATAGATTATGTTGACATTCTACAAAATTGTAGAAGAAAATATGCCGCTGCTATGGGTGTTCCAACAGGACAATGACCCCAAACATACTGCTCAGTCTCCCGATCTAAATCCGATCGGGAATTTGTGGAACATAGTGAAAACTTCAATTAAAGGAAAGTGCCCTACGAATTGCGATCAGCTGTGGGAATTAATTCAGACTGCGTGGTATGATATACCAATTTCAGTTTGTTAAAACCTTGTTGACTCTATGCCCCGACGATGCCAAGCAGTTTTAAAAAATAACGGCGCCTCAACAAAATATTAATCACTTAAAGACAGTATTAATTGTGGATCTCTTCTTTTTATGTAATATTTTAATTTTTTTAGGCAATAACACGAAGTGTCCTTATTTTTTTTCACAGGGTGAATTTGTATTTTAAGTTAAATTTATTAAAAAAATTTCAAATAAAAACAAAAATTTTATAGAACATAATGGAATTCGTTTTTGTAATATATTAGCTGAAAATTAATACAGTTACTTTTTAGCAATTCTCTCATTTTACTTAATTTATAGTTGAATATAGTTGCTGCACATTTGTGTCCTTATTATTTTTCATATCACTGTATATGTGTGTGTGTGAATTGTTGTATACGACAGTATCAAAAAGATTCAAATAATGTAAGGAAAAGGAAAAAGGAAAGGAAATAAAGAAACATAAAAACAATAACGCACCTGGCATTGCGTATAAAACAGCAGAAGCAAGCATTTATGCTTGCTTACTAACGCATATGCCTATGAACATATGGGTCATTCCGTTAACAATATAAAAAGTCTACAGAAACACGTTTAAACGTTTAAATACACTCTGATTTTCAACTTAATTTTGAAAAAGAGAGAGAGAGAGAGTGAGAAAAAGTGAGAGAGTGAGATAGAGAGAGCGAGATAGAGCGATATAGAGAGAATGAGAGATAGAAAACGGCAGAGAACTAGTTTGGGAATGATAAGGCGATTAAAACGATAAAGCTATGCGTTCAGAAATCGATAAAGCGACAGAACCAAAAAAGAGTTCTAGAAATAAAACGATAGAGGTCTAGAACTAAGTAAGAGAGCGATTAATTGTGAAAACAAAGAAGCGATAGAATGAGCGCGATATTAAAGCGCTGTAAAAATTTAGTAGGACAGCGTTGAAGCAAGATAGTGAGAAAGCGGCATAGAAATTGATAAGTAAAAAAAAAACATGACAAAAATAGGTCAGGATTCTCACACCACTCATGTTGTGTGCGTTAATTTTATATGTGAATAGCGGTATCTACAGTTTAACGCCGACTCCGAACGACAGATTTTTGAGAAACTTTTCATGGCAATTCTATTTACTCTCAGAGCTTTTGACAGAATATCTGCTGAGAGGAAAATCACCGAAGAAATATTTTTTTTTTTCAATATTTCGTTTTGATGTCTGACCTGGGATACCAACCAGGGCTTTCCGTCTAATAAGCCAACACTCTACCTACTAGACTACGGCGATTTCAAACTGTAGGATCACGCCAATCATGTATAAAATCAATACACACAATATAAGTACCGTTAGAAGTCATGTAGGTCGTAATCCTTATTGAAGGATTGTAATGACCAATTATGTATGCATGTGAATCTAGAAATTAAATAAAATTCCAATAAATAACTCTGCCTAATAAGATATACTATGGGTATGTTTACTAATGATTTGGTATTCGGTAGAAGTATGATTACTACAGCAACTGCCCGAGATGATCCTTTGACTAGAAATTCATGTCAGACTGTCGCGAAACTCAATAGGTTATGTGGCTTTAATTATTAAAAAACCTTTTTATGTTTAAATTTGAATAAAATAAGTGTAAAATTAATTTTAACATTAACCCAGTTTGAAGTCGCCGGTGTCTCGTAGGTAATGTGTAGGCTTATTAGACGAAAAAGCCCGGATACGTAACGCAGGACAGGCATTAAAACGAAATATGAAGAAAATATTTCATGGGCGATGTCGCAGCAGATTACTGGCAAAAATTCTGAGAGCAAATAAAACTGCCATAAAAAGTTTTTCAAAACTCCGTCTTTCGGAGTCGACATTAAACTGTAGGTCCTGCCACTCACGTATAAAATTAGCACACACAACATGAATGGTATGAGAGCCTATAATCCTGACTGAAGGGTTTTAATGGCTAATTATGAATGTACATACATCTGTATAAACCCAGTTTATAAATCGTATTGTTGGGCATCAAAAAAAAAGAAAAATAAAATTGATGTGCAATTTTCCTAATGCATAAGACCATCATTATACATTAATTTTTCTTCTGTGTATGTATCTACATATTTATTCACCCATATTCAATTACAGACTTATCATCAGGCAATCCCACAACATTATTAATACCATCTTGGTTTGCGGGCATAACTAAAATTATAATTAGTATTACAGACTATTAACATATAAACATACTTTAAGTATGAAATCTGAAGAAAAATATTGGAAATTGTATGGATGTAACGGGTGATTTTTTTAGCTATTATCTTTTTGGCAACACTGGTTTAAACAGCTCACGCACGATTCGTGTTTTGTTTCATTGTCAAACATTTCCAGTTTGGCCTATAATTTAACCATGAATCGTCTTACAAACGAACAACGTACGCAACAAAATGCCTGCTCTGTTAAGAAAGTTCATCGCGCGCTTCTTCCATTTTATGGTCAGTTTAATCGACCCACTGAAGCGGCTATTCGGGCTATTGTAATTAAATTTCGCACTAAATTTACATTGTTGGACATTAAACCACCAACTTGCTTACGTAGAGTGCGAACTGAAGACAATTTTCCAGTTGTATCGGCTAGTGTTAATGATGATCGTCAATTATCTATTCGTCACCGTTCGCAACAATTGGGCCTGCGTTACTAAACAGCGAGGAAAATTGTGCGGAAGGATTTAGATGTAAAGCCTTTCAAAATACAGCTGGTGCAAGAATTGAAGCCGAACGACCTACCGCAATGCAGAATTTTTGGTGAATGGGCTATTGAAAAGTTGGCCGAAGATCCACTTCCTTATCGAAGCTCATTATTGGCTCAATGGATACGTAAATAAGCAGAATTGTCGATTTTGTAGTGAAGATTAGCCAGAAGCATTGCAGAAGCTACCAATGCATATTGAAAAGGTCACAGTCTGGTGCGGTTTATGGACTGGTGGCATCATTGGACCGTACTTCTTCAAAGATGCTGTGAATCGTAATGTAAATGTGATTGGTGAGCGCTACCGTGAGATGATATTAAATTTTTTTTTTTACCCAAAATACAAGAGCTTGACTTGCATGACATGTGGTTTCAACAAGATGGTACCACATGCCATGCAGCAGGCGTAACAATTAACTTATTGAGAGGCGAGTTCGGTGAACATTTTATTTCACGTTCGGGATCGGTCAATTGGGCGCCTAGATCGTGCGATAACGCTTTTAGGCTATTTTTTGTGGGGCTATGTTAAAGCCCATGTCTATACAGATAAGAACGCTTCAATTGACTCATTGGAAGACAACATTGAAGCATTTATTTGTGAGATACCGGCCGAAATGTTGGAAAGAGTAAACCTAAATTGGACTAAGCGGATGGTGCATTTGCGGAGCAGTCGCGGTCAACATTTCCATGAAATAATCTTCATACATTAAATTATATGGATCGTACTATCGATTCAAATAAAGATTTCATGTAATTTTTCTGAATTTTATGTGTTTTTTTTTTGAAAAATTTTCCTATAGCTTTTAAAAAATCACCCATTATATGTGAATTGAACATGTACGAATAAGTAATATTAATAAAGTCTTTAACATTAAAAATATAACACTGTCACACTCTCTGTTTCTCTCTCTCTCTTGCTCTGTCTTTTCAATGCTCTTTTACAGATGATTCGACTTGTAATGCCAAAAACAGAAAATATTCCTTTATTACAGTCGGTTTTTCTATTCTAAATAATATGAGCGTTCTTATGAACATTCCTTTATAACAACAGTAGCAGCAAGAGAAGCAGCAGCAGCAGCAACAGCAATAACTGTTTTGAACTCATTAAAAAAGCCACAAAAACATGGTATACAATACACAATACTTACGCATATGCACACACATCTGCATACATACGTTATTAAAAATGTGTATGTTGAAACACACACAATAAAAGTCTATAAATGTATAGGTAAACAGTTACACATGTATTTGTGCTTATGCTTGTTGCTATTGTTGGCTGTTGATGTTGTTGATGAGAAGAAAAAGAAAGTCTTGGAAAATAATTTCAAGTTTACGTGCAGCTACGACGAGTGTTATTATTGGAAAATATTTCCAAATAAAACCATGACAAAGAAAAAAGGCAGGGGCCATGTGTAAAAGAAAATTAATATCGTAATTATTTACTTCATAAGTACACTACGGTATAAATTTTCCCCACAAGTATGGTAATAGTATGATGATATGGTGTGTGGAAAAATTTTTATTTTTAATCCTAAAAACCAGACAGGCCCTACCAAACCAAAACATTTAAATTGTGTGCGTATGCATGTGTGTACGTGTGTGCTTTTATCCTTTGAATTTCATTGAAATCACTTCGTTATTTACAGTTTTTGTTGCAAATATTGTGTGTGTTGTGCGTGTCTCTCGGTCTCTCTCTCGGTCCATCTTAATGAATGAAATTCAAAATATTTTGTTATTCAACTATTTAGGCATGAAATTCTTTTATGGTGCATAAGGAATTTTTCCCAAAAATAATCCAAAGATGTTAAGATGTAAGTATCAGAGAACATTTTATGGGAATAAATATTCAACATGATTTACATTTTCTTGTTGTTATGGACGATGTACGTACATAGATGCAGATGTTGAGAATATATGTGAGAGTAAATAACGTTTATTAACGTTTAAAATAATGTCTTAAAATTGTAAAGTAAATTGAAAGATTTGAAATAAAATTTATCTATCAAATGATAAATGAATTGTAGTTACTTTATAAGAATTATTCGATTAATTTTGTTGTTTTAATTCAATTCAATATTTTAATTTTAGCATTCACCTGGGCTCAGTGAATTTTTATGAATTGGAAATTTTAATTCTTAGAGCAAAATATTGATATCATTGGGAAAAATGATTAGAAAAATACAATATTCCATTGAGTAATCACTAAACCCTAATAGTTTTTAAGTATTAAAAGAAATGTTCTTCTACCAATCAGATATTCATATGTATATCCGACGGAAAACGAGTTACAACACTCATATATGGAACTCGATCTTTTATAGGGAAAAGTTCTCATAACAGATAGCGTAGCGTATCTTACTTTATTGATGAGATTACCTTTGCAATGTGATTTGTTTGGGACTTGGTATAAATTCGTCTAAAGTTTAGTATTCTTAACCTACCGTAGATCCAATTAGGTGCAGTCAAGGCTCCTATAACGCGGAACTCTCTGAACGTGGTTTCCATATAACGCGAGTACTCTTATAGCTCGGTTTGTGTTCAACTTCATCCCATAAGTTTCCTTCCGTACACCCTATGAATGAGTTGTAAAGTAGATATCGTAAGAAGGTTTAATATAAGTTATATTTTCGACGCAAAAGCTCAGCCGAGATAGAGTACCGTGCAAATTAATAGCAGTTGGATTTTCAATTTAAAAGTTAAAGATAAATAATAAAAAATTACATTATTTTCCAAGTCATTCTTAAGTCTGTTGGAAACAAGTCTTTTATTTTCGTTTTTATTTCATTTTTTATCAATCCTTATATGAACTCTTGAATTCAATAAAAATAATTTATAATTTATAATTTTTATATTTCTTAGTCTCCATATAACGCGGTACGAATGATGCTATTTGTACTAATTCTGTGTTTCATACAACGCGGTAGACGGTTTCCATAGAACGAGCTACCAATTAGTCTGGTTTGTACCTGAAATGCGAGTTTTTTATAGCGGGGTTTCCATATAACGCGGTACGTACTTACCGCGTTATAGGAGGGTTGACTGTATATTAATTTTCTCAACTAGAGACTAAGCTGTTTAGAGATAGCCACACATACCGGACTGCATTGGACATAGACTAAATTCACAAAATTCTCATTTTCATAAGAACAGGATGCTTTATGAAGGCTTACAGTATTTAGCAGAATGTACTGGGCCTCACAGTTGGCATTGAGGCCACTTGTTGACCTGGAGAACAGATCAGTTACCCGAAATTAGACCATTTTTTTAAGGTCTTGGAAGATGTCTGTACTACTTTCATAGCGATCCAGTAATGTTTGATATCACCAAGAGATATGGTAAATTAAAACACATGAACTCTTACCTACATACATACAGGGTGACTAATATATATTGCAACCAACTTCAGGTTGTTATCACTGTAAACATTTTATTATTTACAAGCTTACAAAAGCATTTTGATCTATTGCATTCAGAAAGAAAAGTTATTCGTGATAGAATTCAAGCGTGATAGTGTGATTGCTTTATATTTGGCTGGAAAACCACAGGTGGCTTTCGTTAGAGCCCTCCAGCATTTAAATGTGAATAAATCTTTTGTTTCTCGTACCATTGCTCGTTACCGTGATACTGGCAGTGTTGCGTTGCGTCCAAAAAGTGGACGAAAAAAAACGGTAACAACACCAGAAATGATTCGAAAAGTGAACGCCAGATTTGATTGAAATCTACGGCGCAGTGGTGGAAAAATTGCTCGTGAGCTGAACATATTGTGAGAACGGATGCAACACATATTTAAAGACGAGCTTGGAAGTTCCAGAAAGTGAAAGAGCTTACCGATGTACAAAAAAATGTTAGACTTTAAAGAGCCAAGGACGTTACTTTCGCTTGCAGGAAAGTGGCCAGTTACAGAATTTGTGTTGCTGCAAATTGAGCGGTTTGTGAACAAACAAAATGATCGGGTTTACTTGCCGAAAGAGGTCAGCTGGAAATTTACACTTGCAATTGGCTCACCAGAACTCAAGCACCGCCGATGGTAATGGTATGGGCCTGCCAGTAACGGCCGATGGTTGCTTCCCGCTCGTACTCATCAACCTTGGGTCAAAATAAATGCCAAATGTTATCGGGAAAATGTCTTATAAACAGTATTGAAGCCCTGGCCAAACAAACATTTCGGCCACGGACCATGGACATTCGTTGAAAATCTTTATTGTTGTCTAACATTTTTCGCTCGATTTTAAGCCGGTCTTTTGTATTACATTCAGAAATTTATGACTCTTGTTAACCGTATGTATACTTTTGTGGACCTGCATAGGCCTGGACAAATTACAGAAATTTTTTAACTAATGAAAAGACCAGTCTTCAAATCGAGGAAAAATGTCAGACAATTATAAAGATTTTCAACGAAAACGGATTGGTTAAAAAATTTCAAAAATTCGTATGTATACTTTTGTAACTGTGTGTACATGTAGGATCATATGTACATGCTTCAAAGGTAATCTAGTTGCTGATCAGTTGCACACTAGATTTCAAGAAAGCTTACAACCAGCTTTACCTGTGTGGTTATTTTACTATACCTAGTGGTGTACCAGGTCTATTAGGATAACATAGAGTCAGTTGGACTTTGTCCTGTAGAATTTTGTACAGCCTAGAATAGGGTTTAAATTCTATATTATATTTAAATAAAATAGAAAATTTATAAGGTATTTTTTTACTCTTTATTTGGTAAGGAAATCCATGCAAAATATTTATTTCATGCACAGAGTTTTCAATATCCATCATAATATTATTTTGTATGCATTTTGTATTGTATTTTATTTGTATGCCTACATAGCATATCTGAAAACTTAATAAGGATGCATAATAAGGATAATGCATTCATTATTTCTATTATATGATATGCAAATATATTGGAGTTTGTGTGTGCTGAAGAGTATTTTTATTAAAAACTATTTTACCATAAAATAAAATACAAAAACATTTATGGTTTATTTTACAGGTATTATTACCTGATATAAACAAATAATTAATTGGTATTGAACGGTAACATAGAGACCAGAGTCAGAACCATAAATAGAACAATACAAAATAGTATTCAATGTTGACGAACTATATGACTCAGCTGGCCGTATGGCTGTCTATCTGACTACTCATATGACCGATAAATATTGTAGATTTCTGTTATGTTTAAACATTATTCATGAGCAATGTGTATATAAATTTAAATAAATACCTACAGTTTACCATTTTGTACATTTTCAAAACTATATTGATTAAATAATTCAAATCTAAATGATAAATGAATTAATTTTTTCTCTGTTTCTCTATATTAAAATAATATTTTATGGCCTGTATTTAATTGTAAACTATTAAAGGTAAATTGAATTAATTATAATTTGTTTCAATTAATGCTGATGTTAATTAAGAAATAAATTCCCTTTTAAATAAAATCCTTTTTTTCTATGTATGAAACCTTTTTCAAATTAGTTATTTAACTTGAACATAAATCGTTTGCTTTAAATGATATCATATACTCGTATGTATGCATACGAGTAGAGTAAATAATTAAATTTAATTTCTTTTGATTCAGAAAAACTAATTGAATTATTTGTAAAACTATTTTAGAAAGAAATTACCAAGGATCAAAAAGAAAATTATGGAATATTTTGTAATAATTAGTTAGAAATTATTGTCTACAAACAGTTTGAAATTTTTCAAAACAAAACAAATAAAGTTTCGTGAACGTAAACTTAATTTAAACGTAAACTTAATTTTAGTTCACTTATCAAAAATCCAAATTGTCTAACTTATTGTAGAGAATAGTCAGATAATGCTCCTAGCATAGCTGTCAGATTTGACGATTTATTGTCATTTTGACGATTTATGGTGATTTTGACGATTTATTGTCATTTTGACGATTTTGTGCTCTATAAATATCATATTGACAATTTAATGAATTATTCTCTTATTTTGACGATTTTTAGAAGTTAAAAATTTACGTAATTTTCTTCACTATTGCATATTAAAGCCACTTTATGGTTTGTATTTACTTTGAAATTTTTCATTCTTTGCTCCAACATTATCCAGCATATAATAGGCAATACTAAGAATTTTTAAGTAAGATTGACACTCATAGTTGAGCATAATTTAACATTTGTCGTTGCAGATCATATGGAAAGTTTCGAATATAGGTTTTAGTATCATTTTAGGAAAACCAAGGGCAAGTTCCATTGTATTGGAAATAGGAACATATTTTATGGGAAGGAGGAAAGAAGGGCGAGTGTTTGTGGGCATTAGATTTGAAACCTTTTATGACACTAGGTGATACGAAAGACCTCTGCAAAAGGGAGAACGAAAAAAGAATGAATTTTGTTTGTAATGCATTGTACAATCCATTAACCAATTGTCCACAAACAGATATGTTCGCCGAGGAAGACATGATCTATATATAATTGTCAGGAACAAGTCCTTTATTTAGTTCTAGCAAAATCCGTTGTAGTGCCAATGGAACAGTGAATCACAAGATACATTACGCCGATGAGACGTGAAGTCTCAAAATAGACGTTGAAGCACCGGCCAGTACATGAGACAATACAAGTCTATAAGTCTATTCTTGGTCAGATACACGTGGTGTAAATAGAAATAAGATCAAATGAACTTGCACCGTCGTAAGAAGCCAAGGTATTAAAAAATGTGTCGGTTCCAGCAAACATCGGCACTGAATTTTTTAAAAACCATTTAATTTGTTTACTTTTTTTTTGACGATTTTTGACGATTTCAATGAACGTCTTTTGACGATTTTGACGATTTTGACGATTTTTTTTTTCTAATATATGACGATTTTGTACTTTATCTATCTGGCAGCTATGTGCTCAAGAGATACCAATGCTTTTGTAAATTTGCACTTTGCAAATGTAATTTAAAATCATAATATTATAGCTAATGTAAAAAGCCAGCATATTTGTTTGAAATGAAAGAAATATACTGGGTTGTAAACGGTTTCAACAAGAATATGGCTTTCGTTGCCAGCAGAGAATTTTGTAAGTGTTTAAGCTTACGTCACAAGGGCAAGACTATCATATTCCAACCATTACTGCCATTGACAATATGACGGTCAATGTGCTAAGGGAAAAGTATACCAAATTTGGAGCTTAAGGATGGATTGCGTACCGAGTAGCTATGGGTAATATTTACGTGATATAATCTTTAACCTGCTAATTGGAGAATTGAAGGCGCCGTAGTTTAGTAGGCAATGTGCTGACTCATTAGATTGAGTCCTCGGTTTAAATGGTCAAGTCAGACATCTGCAATAAAATGAAATACGATCAATTAATTCTTCGGTGACTTCTTCTAAGCAGTTTTCTGATACAAACTGTGAGAGTAAACAAAAATTGCCATGAAAAATCTCCTAAAAATCTGTCTTTCGGAGTTGACTTTACATTGCAGGTTCCGCCGCTTATGTATAAGATTAACACACACAGCATAAGAGGCATGAGAAGCTATGTAGGTCTATAATCCAGACTGAAGGGTTCGAATGGCTAATTATGTATGTGTTATATATGTTATTTGGAGATTCAATAGATAAGCGCTGCATAAGAGATCATGCCTTCAAAATATTACACCAAATTTCCATGCCGAAAAATATTTTCATCTCAAGTGCAGAAGTACCTCGTGCATAATGAAATATTCCATCATTTAGTGAATTAAAAGTAGAGTGGTTTTATAATGGAACGTATAGCTACCATATAGCATAATATGGATCTCATTATAAAGAATAATTTCTGAATGGCCTGACATTTAACTGAACATATTGTGTAGAATCAATCATGGAAAGATCCTGAGACTTAAGTCGAACAAAAGTCGGAAATATCTTCAAGAAGCGACATGTCAGTAACTTCTAAAAGTCTTCCTTTTAAATTGTTTACTTTCACAAAATATTAAGAAAAATTTAACCAAAATAATGATTTCGGCCACCTTTAATGGGGTGGAGTTAATAACGTGATCAAGAGTTGTTTTTAAATTAATTTTTATGTCCCTCTACTTTATACATCACTTGTGCCCTGTAGACAAGTGTGACCTGTAGAATCTTTAACTATTTTTAAATAAATTTAAAAAAAATATTTCATCTTTCATTGTTATTGGAAAAAGGGCGTATAGATGTGGGTGCTAATTATAAGACCACCACTGTATGTCTTGAACTACTAAGACTTCCATGACTGAAATTCCCGCGGTGAGTTAATGCTGCAACAACATAATAATCGATTCAATGCCTTCCATTCTCTCATAAAGTTTTTCGATGATTTGAATACATTTCAGGGACTTACTTAGGTGTGCTGGGAATTATCGCATGTCATCCTATGTAGGTTTAAAGAAAACAATGAAAACTTAGTTTTTAATCATTCATTAAAGCAGTGATCGTTTTAATTTCATCTAAGTACTGCATAGCAAATTTTAATCCACCCAGAAGAGAATATTCTAGTTAAAGTTGTCGGTCTATGAGATCCTATACAACAAATCGTCCTCAAATTTAATATGAAACGTATGCTCTAGTAAATGTAATTTATGCTGTAAACGTTAACAGTAAATATTGCAACATTGTTGGAGTTGTGAACCATTTAACAGCAAAAAAATAAAAAAAAGTGAAACAAACAAGTAAAACTAAGCCAGTATGAGTGGAAATTTTCATTACAAAATTTTCTTTTTGTCCATTTTTTATTTCATTTGCTGTCCAGTTTTTTACATGCACATGTCCATACAATTTTTTTGCAAAAATTTTTTTTCCTTCTTTTATTATGCCGCACATAAAACACCTCAAAATTTTGCCACATTGTTGCTGCCACAAAAACTACACCATCAGCAGATTCATATAAAACATCTCGTCTCTCTGGTGATATTGATGTTTGGGCTGTTGCAACCGTTGTTTGCTTGTCTGTTTACACATAAACGTGCGGACCCTAACAAATGCTCCAGTTTTTTTCGGTTACGCGCACTTGAAAGGGAGTAATGGTGAAACGCATATGCCGCCTGAAATGTTCTTTATTATGCAATAACAGGATTTACTACTCTATGCAACGCCTATTTGTATGCTTCTTTTTTTAAATTCCTAAATATTGAGTCAACGTAGTAATATCCTTTAAAGTCGCTTTAGTGGAGTACCCACAGTACTCTTTTGTATACAATATACCAGAGAGAGAGAGAGCTTGTTTTTTATGCACTTTCACAACATCAGCAGCAGCAACAGTATGAATTTCGTTTGTCTTTCCTTCAGCCAACATAAATAGCCGTCGTGCAAGTGAAATGTTTGTTTGTTTACATGAATTTTTAAAGGCTTTCATTTATGTTCGTGCCTGTGCCCAGTGCTGTTAGGACCTTATAGTAGTTTTCCTATGAATTTTGTAATTTTTTTAGATCCTAAAAATTCTACATTTTTTAAATTTTCCCCTGAAATAGAAAAAATAAAAATACTGAATGTTATGGTAGGGGTTTAGTACGACGATCATGGTAGAATAACGTATACTCCATCAAATAAGAGGGTTTTGTTGCTATAATTCAGCTGATCTATTGAATAAAATTATTTCAAATGTCAAATTTCAATGCGACTTTCGACAATTTGCTAAAAAAAAATGTACAAAATTTGTCCCGAAGGTTTAAGTCTAATATATGCGTCTGAACTTATTCAAATCAACGTATGTATGTACAGAATTATAACCCTTTTAATGTAAAATTAGAGTCTTGGACGTCTAGGAGTGTATTTGGGGTTAACATATCTCTGACTGTCATTAGTAACCTGGTAATTTCTTTACCACAATATAATATTAAATATATAGGATTACAGTCATAACCGTTCAAATATTAAGTTTCGCTACCAGTTTTAAACATCAGCGTCAATATCAAATTGTTTCTAATTGCGCTCTTATTAAATAAATTTAAAGCAGTAGACAAAGCGTTGAGTTCTTAGTTCGCTCGGATTTGTTAATATTCTTCATTAATTGATTTGCATAAACTACATTAAATGGACTCAATGATTATACATAGCCTTGAAACCCTTTCAATAAGTGTTACCCTGTTCAGACTGGACTCAATATTTAATCGTGGTAAAAGAATTCTATTTTGCTTAAATAAGAATCGTTGTTATTATTATTTTTACTGTCTGTATGGTTATAGAGTACACGTATTTTTATTTGGAACAAGAGACTTCTTATAGACCTCTATTGCGAGACCATAGTTTTAGTTTCGTCAAGTACGTGGTGTGTTTGCTTATTAGATCATAAGGCAAGGGTTCATACCCTAGGGCAAACAAATCGAACAAAATGATATATGACAAATATATATTTCTTCGGCGACTGCCTCTCAGCAGATTTCTGGCAAATATTCTGAAAGTGAATAAAATTACCATGAAAAGTTTCCACCTAAGTAAAGACGACAATCTTTATAAGTTTTGGAAAAATTTTGGAAAATTGATGTTAAGAGTTTAGAATGCATTCTTTGTGTTTATCTTGTACTTGGCAACAAAACGTTATGGACAATAAAATGTAATTTCATTATACTATGTTCAGACATGCACTTATATTGAGTAAATCGCAATAAACGTCATTATTGATCTCAATATTTCATAAAAATTTCAATTAATTATTAATCAATAAATTCATAAATTGTTATAATATTGTGAGCATGTTACATTTTTCCGAACACTTTCTATTGATATTTGACAACTCAAATGTAAACAACGACTATGTCATAAGCAAAAGCTTGTTTTTCTGGCAACCTATTCAATATTATCAAATTTATATTCCTCATCCTTCTGAGTAAAGTCACTTTAGAGTTACAAGTAGTCCCCTATTATCCGTAACAGCTCGGCGTTTCGGTTGATCATTAGCAAATATCTCTTCCAAAGTCAAATTGTTTTCAATTCTTTCTAAAAAAATTTTTTGATACTAATTTTCGCGATTAAATTAAAAACAATGTTGTTGAAGCAATCAACGGTTTTGTTTATCAGCTGTCAAATAAATTTTAATAGATTATATGTCTGAACGCTAAAAATATTGTTCTCAATAAATCGAATATTGATTTAATAAAAGTGCATGTCTGAAAAGATAAACGAAATATGGTCTCTGCAATAGATATTATTTGGTCGCAATAATCTTTGACCTCAAATAAAATCATAATGTAGTTGCGAAGAATTCTAAATCCCATGACACAGCATAAATTGAATTCCAAATATTCAGCATAAGTTTGTATCGGCGACTTCCTCTCAGCAGATTTCTGGCAAAGACTCTGAGAGTAAAAATTACCATGAAAAGCTTCTCAAAAATCTGTCGTTCGGAGTCGCCTTTAAACTGTAGGTCCCGCCACTCATGTATAAAATTAACGCACACAACATAAATGGTGTGAGAAGCTAGGTCGTAATCCTGACTGAAGGGTTGTAATGGTCAATTATGTATTTATGTATACAGCTACTGAATAGGACATTATAGGATAATAATTTGCGAGTTACTACATAATAGTTCTCTGAGTTTAGGTAGGTAGGGAGAGGTGGCTTTCCATCCAAGAAAAATCTTGTATGGACACACTTAGGCCGTATTGGGCCCGTTGTGCTACCACAGTTATCCGTTATCCCTCTAGTCCCGGAACGACTCAGAGCTCCCAGATGAAGCGATTTAGGCTACCAATGTCAATCCTTGACAGTTCCTTCAGATCATCCATGTAGTAAGTACTCAAGTACCTCCTTCTCCTTTGGCAAAGAAACGGGCAGTTATCCAGCAGGTGAGAGATAGTTTCTTCCTCTCCTCATCTCTGCAGCTTTTGTAGAAGTTATTAGCAAGGTGTCCAAGTTCAATGAGCCTTGCGTGCATACCCATAATGCAGTACGCCGTAATACACCGACAACTACACTTAGCGTGCCTCTTTGGACTCATTTTGCGCCCCTCATCCAGACTTGGCCAGATCTTACGAGCCGTTCTACCGAGGCCGTTCACCTGTCGTTGACGGAATCGACGGTTGCATTATCTATTATGAGCTTGCAAGTCCTCATAGGTATGCCCAGATTCGAGTACTCATCAGAGAGTTAGATTCATTGAGTTAAAAAATTAATGAAAATTCAGAACATATTTTTAATTCAGAAAAGGTTATTTTAGAAAAGCTAGGCATCTGAAAAAATGGTGCTAAAGAAAGCTGGAATTCACGAAAAAGTTTAATGTTAGCATGCAACACTAATTTGCAGTGAGAGAAGAGACTAGAAGCAAGTGAAAAAACCAATATTACAATGTAAGACCACATACAGGATTTTTATGATCCATTAGAAACTAGGAGAGCTTTCATAACAAGTTTTTGGTGCGTCCATTACTGTAGCCCGGACCTTTACTTAATTGATAACTTCGAGGGTAAGAAAATATTTTAGTGATGCAAAATTCTATTTCTTGTAAAGTAACTTCCCGTGTTGCACTGAACAAGCACTCCCCAATAGGTAGCTTGATTTGAAATCCTATTTTCCTTGGTCGACTATGTTCTGTTTTCTAAAACGGTAATAAATCGTAACAGTTTTTATTTTTATGTGTTTTCAAAGATATGGTTTTGCCTGTTAAAAATTTCACAATTTGTTTATTTTACTTTTCATGTGGAAACCTTTTATCTCCATTTTCTTATTGTCTTTCATAACCATTATTCTCTCTTACAATTTATATTGTGTTTGTGCACGGGAAAAAATAACTTTAAAAAAAGGATAAAAAAGCCTCGACTACCGAAAAGGTGTAAAACTAAATATTGGTTTACAGAAAAACAAAAAAACAAAAAAATAATCCAAACAGGATAAAGGAAAAACGGCTACAAATGGGAAACTGGAAAAAAGTATTCGTTTTTATTCTGTATCCGCTTTATTTATTTATTAAAATTTGTTAAACTGTTTGTGTTTCTGCAATTGTTTATTCATTTCGTAAAAATTTAATTGCTACAGCAACCCATTGTGCAGACACTATGGGTGGGTAAGTGGCCATATATGTATGTACTCTCGTTAAAACCCTTTTGAATATTACATGCGTTACGTGCATAATGCAATGTGGTGTTGCTGTAACATGTCTTAATTGTCACGTGTTCTGTTAAATATTTCTCATATTACGGCTATTGTTATTTAATGCCATACAAAAGGGAGAGAGAGTGTATGTGTGTATGTATATGTGATAGCGAGTGATAGCTTAATGCATTTATGCAACATCAATCAACGATTTAATGATCTTTTTTTTATTTTTTTTTATGCGGATTTAAATGTTCATGTGGCAATAAGGACTTTAAATGTTGAAAAATTATGGAAATTATAAGGAAATGTTATGGCACCGCATGTGGTCAAATTTAAAAACAATAGAGGATGGCAGTTTAACAAACTGTTACAAAACATTTAGTAGGCATGTGAGTTACACGTTTTCAGTTCACTTTTTCTTCCTTTTTGTTTTATTATTAAACAATTTTAAGTGATTTATATTGGCGGCACTATAATTATTGTGTCTATAAAAAAAAAACATAACGATCAGGGTTAGGTTAGGACATGTACTTGTCGATTAAAATTTGGAGGAATTACACAGAAAGACATAGACACAAAACAAAAAAGGGTGAGAGTACGACTACACTTATGAAGCCCTAGCACCTCTCAACCAGCCCAAGCTACTAATGAATCTGTGGAGAGCCTTGATGTCGGTTCTCGACACGGAACTCAAGCTCTCAAAGAAGGCCCTTCCAAGAGTCCTCAACTTCAACCTACCAAGGGCAGGACAGTTGCAGAGAAGATGTTCGACAGTCTCCGTCTGCGACCTAATCTCGCAGTGCCCGTGATAAAACCAACAACCAACCTTTAAGCTGGCCTTAACCGAGCCCAGCAGCCAATCTGGTCCCTTACTGTCCACAAACAATCAGGTTAAATGAACATTAAAAATATAGTAATTATCAGTAAAAAAATTGAATTCAAACGAATTTTGAATTCGTTCTGAATTTAGAATTCATTCCAAATGATAAATTTGCGTTTCTAAGTTTTTGAGCTATGGCTAAGGTTTCTTCACATTAGGCAAATATTTGTTGAAAAAATTTAATCTTCAGTTTTTCAAACTTTTCTCAAGAATTGACTACAACTATCCAGTTCCAATGCCGTATTCACTTTTGTTGTTAATGTTGTTGTTGTTGCTTCCATATGTAACAGAGGAGACATCATTCTTTCCTCTACCTTATGGGATCTCGTCCATCATATAATGCTATATCATTCTGTAGACATTCATAAGTTTTTCATACAAACGCTTCAACTTTCAAGAAATCTTAAAAATTTACTGCAGCAACAAGCTCTGAGGGTTTTTATTACCATATCCGAAAATGTATTACCAAACCCATTTTGCTGCGCCGTTATTTTGATCTTTCCGTTGCCATTTTCTATCTCTTCATACGCTGGGTGGCTGATATATAATGCAACAAAGTAAAGCCCAATATTCTTTTAATTTTTATTTTAATTTTATTGTTCAAAAGCAAAAAATGTTGGAAATATCATCACATTTTAGAATAAGTTTAGATTTGTTCGAATTGCCCACCAAAGGCCTTCAAACGGCCGACAAAGCCATCACAGACTGCACGAAAGTGGCTTTGCGGTATTTTGGCCCATACCCGGCGAAGCGCCGTCTTGAAGTGATCGACACTTTGGAATTTTTTAGTGGGAACCTTAATCTCCAAAATGCCTCAGGCGCTAAAGTCCAACGGATTGAGATCCGGAAATTTTGGTGATCATTGTGCGGTAGAAATGAAGCGAGGAACCTCCTTTTTAATCCATTCTTGGTTGACGCGTGCGGTGGTGCTTAGTCCAATGTGGTGGTGCTTAGGCCAATTGGAATGTCCATTGTCTGCGGCCGAAATATTTGTCTGCCCAGGGCTTCAGTACTGTTTTTAAGACATTTTCTCGATAATATTTGGCATTTATTTTGGAAGCGACCGTCGGCTGTAACGGCGGCCCACACCATTACCATCGGCGGCGCTTGAGTTTTGGTGGCCAGTCGCAGGTGTAAATTTTCGGCTGACCTTTTTGGCAAGTAAACTCGAACATTTTGTTTGTTCACAAACTGTTCAATTTGGAATGGCTTCTCATCGTAGAAAACCAAATTCGGTAACTGGCCACTTTTGTGTAGGCGAAGTAACACCTTGGCTTTTTTCAGTCTACCTTTTTTTTGTCCATCTGTGAGCTCTTACACTTTTTGGAACTTCAATGACTTTAGTCCAAGCTCAGTTTTCAATATGTTCTAAGTCCGTTCTCGCGATATGTTCAGCTCACGAGCAATTTTTGTACCACTGCGGCGTGGATTTCGATCAAATCTGGCCTTCAATTCTCAGATCATTTCTGGTGTTGTTACCATTTCTTTTCGTCCACTTTTTGAACGTAATACAACACTGGCACACAGAAGATATATTCACATTTAAATATTGGAGGGCTCTAACGATAGCCACCTGTAGTTTTCCAGCCAAATATAAAGCAATTACACAATCACACTTGAATTCCATCACGAATAACATTTTTTCTGAATGCAATAGATCAAAATGCTTTTATAAGCTGGTAATAATAATAAAATGAACTATCATTGGAATAAATCTGTCAGCTGTCAGACGAGCGGGTTATAAATGATAGCAACCTGAAGTTGGTTGCAATACATATCAGCCACCCTGTATTTTATTTATCTGGCAACAGTATTCCTTTCCAATCGCACTTACTGAAATAATTGACCATTACAATACTTTAACCAGGATTCTGGATTTTCACTTTACCAATGTTGGTGGTGTTTTTAATGGCGTCCTGCTTCAAGGGGCAGATTTCAGAAACTTTAAATATGTTATTTATTCCCCAGGTTTTTGGTAGAGGATTGATGAGAGGAAATCACCGAAAGAAATATTTTTTCATATTTCGATTTGCTCGAGATTTTTTTGGCGCAAGAATTCAACCATGACTATGGCGACTTCATAATCTTCCCACATCTTAATTTTAGCCGAAACAGATGTTTCACGATTTTGTACGTTTCCGAGGCGTACTGAGGCCTCTTTGTCAGATTTTACAAGCAGTCTTGTTTGATCCTACAAGTATTAGATTTCACCCTTTCCGCCTTGCGATTATTCTCATTTAAAAGTGCGTTCATTCTTTTAAATTTACTTCAGGTATGGTCCAATATCCATTGCAATGTTTTGTCATGCATTAGTACAGAATGGATGGATAAGAGTTCATAGATTCAAGTGATCCGATACAGGCGTTAATCAGTGCATCATTTACAGTTGAGGACATTATGAGCTTTTAAAAGATTTTTTATAATCCGAAAGAGAAAATCTTAACGGTTTTAAAAAGTGGAAAAATGTAACCAAAGATACACCAAACATTATCATCAGCAGTGACTGACAAAATTAATTTCCCTTATTTTTTGAGACTTTAAAAATTAATTTGAAATTTGCGTCTTTTCTGCTTCGCAGTAATAAATCATCATCACATTAATTTAATGCTTCAAAAGTGAAATGAAATGTTGGCTAAAATTGAAATATTTTGGTCAATAGATGTGGGAAGAGCATGTACAAATTAAATTTAAAAATGAAAATGAAAAAGTGAAAGAGAAAATGAGGAGGGGGAAAAAAATAATTCAAATTAAAACAAATTGACTGCGTTTGTATTTAATGTTCCTAAAATTTAAATTAAAAAAGAAAATAAATATTCTACACCATCATGGTCCACATCTCTTGATCATCAGAGCATTGGCATCGGCATCAGCATCAGCATCAGCATCATCAGATGAATGAATGCTTCGTTGGCTATTATTGTGCGTAAATAGTGGCAACCAACAACAGTGCCAGAGAGCGGAAATGCCCTGTGAAATGCTTAGCTGCTATATAGGATTGAAGTTGTTGTACAACGTCCCAAAAAGGGTTTAATTTGAATGGCATAGTCTTTTCAGTTTATTTTGTGTTTGATATTGTATGGTCATGTTCAAAAATTCTTTTGCCTTGTAATGGATGCGGGTATGAGGTTAAAAAGCAAAAATTTAACGGTGGCGTTGTGCTTAATTAAAGCAATGACTGGAACATTTTTTTTTTCTTCTTCTTCCGCTCTTTCTATCTATTAATTTTTTCTTAACTTATTTCTTTTTTTATAGCCACATTGTTATTAACGTTAATGTTGTTATTGCGTTTTTTACCCCTTTTTTTTTTGTTGGTGTTAATTTCTAGAGAATGTGTTGTTGTTGGGCAAACAGCTGTGAAAGGATTTTTTTGTCAATAGAAGAGAGAGATATAGAGAGGGAAAAACTATCGTAAAAGATTTTTGAATATTTTCATGTAAAGTCATGTAGAAAAAAAGCGTTAATAAGCAGTTTTAGTTTAAGTTTTGGATGACTATGGTTATACACGTAATGGGTTATACAAGTTGAAATTTCTTTTTCATTAGAAATTTTTAATTTGTTTTCGTTCCTTTCTGAAGTGTAGCAGTATTTCAAAATTTCATTTCCATTTTAATTTCATTAAAAAGTTTACTCCGCAAAGTAAGTAATTGGTCTACTGAGATAGGCGCTCTCTTTCCGAAAATCAAATGCGTTTTCGACTGAAGAGGAAATACGGATCTGTTTTCATGATTTTTTGTATTACTTTGTCGTCCCCCTCAATGGTCTTTTATTATTTTACGGTGCTTCAACAGCCCTAAAGAGGTGAAAATCTTCAGTATATTACGTTTTAACATAAGCAAACACGATTTATCATCACTGACATCTTTGTACTTTAGCTTTAGCTAGCTTTGATTAGCTTGATTACGTAAAATTTTTGACTCTCCCTCTTCTACTTTCACCTACAAGCTGACCAAATGTGTACATAACTTTTCAGGCAGACAGGCAGCGAAAATAAAGTGTGTGAGTACCGTAAGCTATTCCTCAGAGTCAAACCACCAACATTCGCCTTCTATTTTTACTTTTTCTGTTGCTTCAGCACAGTCGAATGTATATTATTTACTGCAATATTTGACCTATCATGTCAAGTAGATAAATGGAATGCTAATCAACATTGCGGAAACAATATTCCACTGATATTATTGGAGCAATTTCTTCATCCAGCTTAACTATTGTGTTTTTGGGGCAAAGGTTTCAAAAGTCTAATTTTGCAGAAAGTCTCTTACAGTAATTGATCTTTCAGCGTGACGTGTAGACATTGTATTCCTGGATGCAAGTTGAACTACGATCCCTCGTTTGGTATCTGGTAGTACTAAAACACTTCCTTGCTTCATTGCGTAGAAAAATAATAACTGCACTCAATCTTGTTGGTATTGAGTGTTTATCTAAGTATCGGAATCTAAGACAAGATTCATGTTAACGGATCTCACTCAGACTTGATTTGAGAAGATTGTAGTGTCGAAACCCGCTGCTAATTTAATGGAGTGTAAATCAGTAAATGCTGTAGTCTAGTAGCTAGTGTCCTGGCTCATTACACGTGAATATGTCACGGTTTAAAACTCAGGTCAGACATTTGCAACACAACGAAATATTAAAAAATATTTCTTTGGCGATTTGTGGCAAAAATTCTGAGAGTAAATAAACCTGCCACGAAAAAAGTTCTCAAACAAATCTGTCATTCGGAGACGATTTTAAACAGTAGGTTCTGCATTATGTATGTAACAGAGATCAGCAATGAATCGTTTTTCCGCTACCCGTAAACACTCATTACTCTGATTCATTTGTACTCGCTACAACATTGATTTATAAGTATATGAAGCAATGAGTATGAGCACAAAGTTGACATCAAACTCACAATATTCGAAATATGTTTGATTCATACGGCTACTCATTCTGATTCATAAATTTGGAGAAACACTTATAATACTTATTAGTGATTCGAGTAGCTCGAATCATACATTAAAATTTACAGCGTTTGTTGTTGTTGCATATACAAACAAAGAAGAAAGGAAAGACAAAGACAACAAGCAAAGCATTACATTCTTGTGAGTATAGTAGTGTTCGTATGCGAATCATACTTGTTTTGTGCTTCGTGTAAATTTAAAGTAGTGACGAGTCGAAAGTCAATCAAACATCATGAGTATTGTTAAGTATGAATACGACGAGTAGTTCCAACTTTGAGTATGAGTAGTATGAGTATCATATTAAAATAAGTATGAATGCGTATAAGTATCAAAAATTATTAGTATGATTTGAATCTACTCATCATTTTGAATACTCGTTGCTGAAATCTGGTATGTAAATAAACATCCAGACAGCATAAGTGGCGGGAACAACTAAATCGTAATTCCTGACTGATGTATGTATGTATGCATGTCCAGTGCATCCTTCTACAATTAATATATTTTATATTCAACTGATTAATCTTGATAATGGAATCTAAGTGCGAATCTGGAAAAGTCGCCTTAGCTTTATGACAATCAATAACCCATAGGATTTCGTCTTTGGTCAGTAACACCAAGTTTGTATGAAGCAACTGTGCAGTAGACTTTTAAGTTAAGGACAAAGAATTAAAATGAATTTTTCATTTGAATCGGAAAAAGAAGTTCGAACTTGAAGGATTCTGTGTGTATGTACATTTAGGAGGATAAGAATTTTTTATTTTCTTTTTCCTTCTCTCTCAAATTGACTTATTTTAAATGGCAAAATTACAATGTTTTGTTAATAACATGCGAGGTTTTTTCCAAGCTTTAAATTTTTGCAAATAACAGAAAATCAATTTCTTTGTGTACATAAGCATGCATACATATGTACATCCATATGTATGTATGGGTAATGGTATATATTGAATATTTAAGCATGTGTTGGTTAATTTGTTTACAAAGTTTCCTCTTCTTTCGTATGAATGTACATACATATGTGTGTGTACATAAGTAATTTGTTACAAAATTCATTAAATTTTGTTGCTCTACGGTTTTTTTTTTAATACATTTTCATTATTAAAGCCTGCTGATTGCAAATTTCCGGTTTCTTAATTAAAATATGAAATAATTTTTTTAATCGTTTGCTTGTTGTTGTTTTTTTTTTTTCTTGTTAATTTTAATTTTCAATTTCATATTTATTTATGTGTTTGACTATTAACGGAAATGAGTGAAACGAACATAAATATTTTCTTTTATAATTCACTACTCTTCGATTCGATTCATTTCGTTTCTGTTTTGTTTTTTTTTTTTTTGTTTTCTTTTAATAAATATTTAATAAAAAAAATTTATTATTATTTTTGTTCAAATATGAAATATTTATTCATTTATTAATTTATTTATTTATTTACAAAAACAGTTTCCTTCCAAAAGCCAAAATAATTATTAATGGATGGAAAGCCTTTTGATAGTTTTATGGTTTTGATGGCGTAGATGGCGTTGAGTTTATTTTAAACGATCTGACAAAAATGAGTGGGTTAATGTTTTTTCTATTTTTCTATTTTTTTTGCTTCCAATAATTATTTTTATTGGTTTATTTTTATTGTATTTATAGAGATCACGTGTTGATATTTAAAGCTATTTTTAAATATTGAAAATATTATTCAAACAATTATTATTAAATTAATCATATGAAATGTACCATCATGTATGAAAATATATCTACCCACAGGTGCTTAAATATATTCAAAATAAAATTTAAATAGCATACGTATCGTTGCAAAAATTAGAATTCGTAGCAATGAAAGCTCTTCGCATTAATTTTTATGTGATAGAATAAAATGAGTTTGTCTACGGTAGTTCTGATATTGTTTAGAATACATTGTTTTGTATGAAAATGTATTGTTTTATAGAAAATATTGCGGGGGATGATTCTATTTGTAATGCTGACACGATATTTGTGTCAAGAGATATTATTTCCAAGGGATAAGGGTAAATAGCAGGGATAAAGGCGTCTTCGGGCAGCTATAAGAATACGTCCTAATGGTTTTATCCATAAAGGTTTCAAAATGCTGTCCGTGTATAAGCCCTAACATAACGATGTCTTTCGGGAGGATAAGATGAACTAGTAGTCAAAGTCGCCGTAGCCCGGACGGTTGAGCGTCAGGTCATACATCTCAAACAAACCGAAATTCGAACACATATTTTTTGGCTACTACCTTTCAGTGGATTTCTAGCAGAAACTCTGAGAGTTCATAAAACTGGCATTAAAGCGTTTCTCAAAAATCTATCATCTGGAGTTGACTTTAAACCGTAGGACCCATTACTCATGCTTAAAATTAATACACAACATAGGTGGTGTGAATAGCTAGCCAATTCTGAAGAAGAAGTAGAATGAGAAGTAGAAGTAGAAGACTATAGAGCGTCTTTTCTTTGTCTGTTTAGATCTTGGTAGAAAACGGGTTCTATGGTTATGAAATTCTTCGAGAATTTGAATTCTCTGTAGGGAATTAAACATTTTCCTGGGATTTGTAATGGCAATTAACAAGCTCGTCCAAAACCATATCATTATTTATCTTTTATTCTAATCATCTTATAATTATCACATATGTAAAATGTACATATGTGTCTGAAGTCGCCGTGATCTAGTAGGTAGTGTGTTGGCTTATTAGACGAAAGACCTGAGTTCGAATCCCAGGTCAGACATCAAAACGAAAATTTGAAAATAAGCAGATTTCTGGCGAAAACTCTGAGAGTAAAAAATTGCCATGGAATGCTTCTCAAAAATGTGTCGTTCGGAGTCGACTTAAATCTATGGGTCCCGCCAATCATGTGTAAAATTAAAGCACACAACATAAGTGGTGTGAGAAGCTCACACTTCCACAGTTATTCAGGAACTCACAGATACCATAATGCATGGAATTTGATAAGCTTTAAATTTTAAATGTTTCAATTGGTTCATGGCTTTATCCTTAATAAACTTAGGATATCTTCCCGCAGCTATTTTCTAATGTTTCCCGTTGAATTTTAAAGAAAATTGATTGGCCTTCAAGTCCACAATAAACGTATTTTAAAAAACAATAATCGAATTTCCATCTTTCCATAACCATTTCAACAGTAAAAATTATTCTTAAAATCATGCAACAGGTGTGAAGGTTCATGTAAAACATTTGCAGGCATTTTAAAAATAAAATATTCAAATATTCTATGATTGTTTAGAGTTATTATAGAAATCAAAATATTACTCGTTTTAGTACTTAAACTTCGTTATACTCGTATTTCGTTTAGCCAGATAAATTGCTTTGTACTTCATTTGAAAGCAATTCTCCTTTTTATTTATTAAAAACCTATTCCATAAACTTTCCTTTTTCTCATTGAAGGCAAACACGCTTAGTGAGAATTATCCAGCTAAGATGGCTTATATTTAGAAAAAGTTTGTTTGTTTTTTTTGCCATAAATTATCGCCTTGTTAAAGCAAAGAAAAACCAGACTTTCTTTCTATTCATTTTCTATAATCAATTTTAACCTCAATACTATCCAAACCATTATTTATACGCTTTTCATTTACATTCTGTTTTTTTTTTTGAATCCTAGGCACTTATTTAACTGCAAATAAAACAAAAAAAAAAAAAAAATGGAGAGAAAACAAGCAAAGAAGCAACACAACATAGACGAAGAAGAAAAGAGATGAGAAGTCAAAGAAAAATCATCAATAAAATGAAAATAACGATAAAATATTGTTTACATTGTACAGCAGCATTTACAAGAACCTAAAAGTAGACTAACACTGCTATAAACCTAAGGCATGAGAACGACTACAAACACTCTTAACTCATACACCCACATACACACATACTACTGTGCAGATTGCAATAGAATGACTTGAAGTCTGTATTTCTTTAATTTTCTTCTTCAGTTTTTTTTATTATTTTGCTTTAGAACTTCCTTTTACTCTATTGCTCGATCTCTCTCTCTCTCTCACATACACTGTTAGCTAAGCAGCCATTAAAAATATGTAAGCTTTCAGTGAATGCCTGTGTGTGTGTGTGTGCGAATAAGTGTGCATGCTTATACTCTTATAATCTTCAACTCACTAATACCACAGAGCAATATTATTTCTTGTTGTTTGAAAACCTAAAAAACAATAACAATCCGCAAGAAAAAATCAGCGTTTTATTTGAGTCTCGAACTTGTACACTCTCCCTCTCTCTGTATACTACGTATCGTATCGTATCGTATTCATTTCATTATGTTTTGAGTTGTTTATTGTGTTTTTGTTGTTTAACTAAGAGAGAGAGAGAGAGAGAGAGAGAGAGAAAGAAGAGATATTTAATAAAATTCCAAGAAGCAGGATAAACATTAAATGCTTTGCATGCTACCAACAGTAGTCAATGACTTTACTTGGAAAATAAAAACGTTTAAGCAACCTAAAGAGTATAAACTTAACGGTAAAACATTGTTTACTTCGTTCAATATTTGCAATATTTTTTTACATGCCTTTCTCTTTAGAGATTTTTAGTTGCTTGTTCTTTGTATTTTGAATTTAAAATCTTTGGAGGCAAGTGTAACTAAGATATGAAACAGATGTCGCATTGATATTAATTACTGTGACTTCATATCAAAATTAAAACTATTCTACTGGCTACTGGCAAACTATAAAGACTATCTTTCAAAAGTGTCCTTTTGCTTCACGTTTCCTTCAGTAATGCATTAAAGTCACCACAGATTCCAAGTATGTACTTTCTACTGTCTATAGTGTGCTTTAAAAAAGCCAGTTACTAACTTAAACTGATGTATAATACAAATCTCCTCCAATTTTTAACACTTTTTTTTTGAAACAATACTGAGATTGGTTCAAACCAATTTGTTCTTTCTCTTCTCTCTTAGCATACGCTTCCAAATATCTCTATCCATTGTACAGAAAGGTTCTCTTTGCAAGTATATCTGCCTGATCATTGCTTCGAATTTCTACATCTAATCCTGTAATCCATTACTGGGTTATTCTATTACCTGATTCAGCTTTAGTGTGCAGCCTCATACAATTTCCGAGTAAATCTTATATTTGTACTCTGATTGAGACTTGACTGCCGGATAGTATTTTTCCTTTCTGTTCAAATTGAATTGAGGACATGTAACATAAACTCGTACTTGGCAGATACTAAAGACAATTCGATTCATTAATTGTACCTAGAAATTGTTTCATTTTTCAGAAAAAGGAAAAATTTATCGCGTTTGCAGTGTTTAGAACCGTAAGCACTTCTGAAGCTCAGTAACAACCAGAAGATTGCTAGTTGAGTAGCCAGAATTTTCAAATAAAATCAATCTATTGGCCTCTAAATGTCAATGTTTTAATGCAACCGCGGATTAAACGACCACAAGGCCTGCTGAGATTATCTACAAGAAAAGCCTTTTAGGTTATATTGTTGTCTGGGACTAATTTTAATCAGTCATCTACGAAAAATTTATCGACAAGTTTCAATATAGCTTCTAGCTAAGTTTCTAGAACCCTTTTAAGGTAACTTCTATTGTTCGAAAAACCTTCATCATCATTTGCACGTGCTTTAGGAAATGTAACTATTACAGTAAATTACTCATTTTAATGTTGAGCAATTAATGGATTATTGAACACACAATACGTATAATATTGAAGTCTCAAACGATAAAACTACAGATGCAGAAATTAATTTGTTCAATTGAAAAACTTTGTATCGAAGAATCTACAAATTATTAGCTTTTAATATTTAGAAGTCGTCGTGGTCTAGTGGGTAGTGTGTTGGCTTATTAGACTAAAGGCCCGGGTTCGTATCCCAGGCCAGACATCAAAACGAAAAATATTTCTTCGGCGACTTCCTCTCAGCAGATTTCTGGCAAAGACTCTGAGAGTAAAAATTGCCATGAAAAGCTTCTCAAAAATCTGTCGTTCGGAATCGACTTTAAACTGTAGGTCCCGCCACTCATGTATAAAATTAACGCACACAACATAAGTGGTGTGAGAAGCTAGGTCGTAATCCTACCTGAAGGGTTGTAATGGCCAATTATGTATGTATGTTATAGATTGGGTGCATAATTTTAACGAGTACTGTTGTTGTATACAAAGATTTTATATTAATTTTAAATGCAAATTTCCAAAAAATAATGCAATTTTTATCTAAAAAATTTTTTTCATTTTAAAGCTACTCCAAAAGTCGTTGTGCATCATTAATTTCTTCTATCTTTAGGTATTTTTTTCATCTTCTTTCTCTTTCTTTTCTTTTTTGTCAATTTCCTTTGTTCACTAAATGAAAAATATGTAACACTTACGATTGGCATTTATTTTATAAATGTTTGTACGTGTTGGCACATTTCTTATGGATATGTGCGTGTGTGTGTGTATGTATGTGTTAAATTCGCAGGAAAAGAAAAAGTTAATATTGTAAGGAGTCCTGGGAAATGAGACTCATGTGTATTTACAGAAATTAAAAAAGAAACAGAACATCATCCAACATAAGAAAAATAAGAAACAATAAAACAAAACAAAAAAAAAAATCCTGACAAGTGTTAAAATTAAATGAGTAGAAATATTTACTAAAAAAAAATTGGAAAAAAAAAATTAAGGAAGAAAATGTAAGATGAAAAGGAATAATACGCATTTAGTGAAAAGTACAGTGTAGGACGTAAAAAATGTTGAACTTTAAATATTGTTACGTTAGCCTTTTAAAAACGTTAAAATTATGAGTTCGTAGATTGCAAATAAAGTAAAAATAAATATGTGTTTAATTTTATTAAATTCTTTATTATCCGCACAGCTTTAATGCCACTGTTCCAGCTTATTCTACGTATACAACGATAAATTTCGCAATATGTGTTTCTTCGTGATAATTCTCTGCTTACAACCTTTTTTTGTAAGCAACAACACTTGTTAGTTATTCCTCGCTCACAACCTTTTTGTAAGCACAACACTAACAACGGCTTCCTTCAGACGCAACTTGTCTGCACACAACCGATTGATTTATCACTTCAACCAACGTAATGTTGTTATACACGACTAGCTTAATTCACACTTCGAATGCAACAGTGCCGTCTGCACACACGACTGATTCAACTCAAACTCTGAACTCTGAATCCTCTCTTGCTCGCTTTAGCTTGCCTTTTATATCACTGGATCATCAGTGTGATGAATGCCCTCGAAGGATGATGACGTCCTTTGGGAATAATCTAAAAATGTAAACAACTTATGTTCATTTTTGTTGTTTCTTGTTTACATTAGAGCAGGTAGATTAGTTGTTGTTGGGTTGTTTCTCTGTTCGCTATTTTATACTGCACATTGTTGTTTC
This sequence comes from Sarcophaga peregrina, assembly GCA_014635995.1. Classification (NCBI taxonomy): domain Eukaryota; kingdom Metazoa; phylum Arthropoda; class Insecta; order Diptera; family Sarcophagidae; genus Sarcophaga; species Sarcophaga peregrina. The sequence goes on from CM025790.1 coordinate 34,135,972, forward strand.
TTGTTTACTTCTTTGTTCCCTTCATGTTGTTGTTGGTTATTTACGTCTTTTTATCCTTTATTCTTGTTTATTCATCGATCTTGTAAACAAGCGCTTTATTTATGTTGGCATATTTTTTAATCATTCATTGATCACGTGAACAGTGCTCTGTTTTGTTTTTGGAGCTTTTGTTTATCATTTTATGCATGATCCAGTATTGTGTTGTTTTTGGAGCTTTTGTTTATTATTTTAACAACACCATTTCCACTTTCGTAACAATATGAAACTTTAATATGAAAAAATAATTGATGGCAGTACTTTAGACTAAAATATATACACTCACTACAAGTTCATTACAAGTCTTCAGCCAGGATTACAATCTAGCTTCTCTCAGCACTTATATATGTACGTTGTCTCCGACTCCGAACGATAAATGTTTTAAGAAACTTATTCATGAAAATTTTATTTTACTCTCAGAGCTTTTGCTAGAAATCTGATGACAGGAAGTCGTCGGAAGAAATATGTTTCCATATTTCGTTACTGTCTGACTTGGGATTTGAATATCAGTCTCACATTCATTAAGCCATCAATCTACCTACTTCAGATACAGTAGCCTTTCCAATACCTAAGAATACTCGACTAAAAGGGTACTCTGTCCTATACTCTCATTTTTTTATAATTTTAAATACAATTTAATTGAACACACATCAGTTTGAGTAGACACTGTTGAAAGACAAAAAGTTCTACAAAAATGTGTATTAAAAAGAAACCACTAGTGGAGGACAAGCAAAAAGATGATAAACTTTAGCTTTTTAATACAAAAACTCAAAGACGACATTTACTGGATTGCGTTTCGATAACAATTTACTCTCTTGTTAGTGGCTAGAACCGTAATGACAATTACATTCTTATTACAAAGCCAACCCTCATTTTTTTTTCGATTTTTTTTATCGAATAGTTCATATGACTTTAATGTCATGCAGAGATCAAGCATCATATATTGGAATATAATAAAGAACTTAAGTTTTCATAATCTACGATTAGAAATGATAAAAAATTAATATTAGCGCGTCATTATTATTTTATGTTCGCACAAAAAATATTCAATTTTAATTCATAGCAACTCCTCGAGGATTTCTTAGGGAAATATCGTATCATTCAAAGGAAACTCTTAAATGTGCTCCAGGCAATGGACATATCGTTGCAAATTGTATTGTCGATGAGTTGGACAGAATAAGTGCGGAGCTTGCAATTACCGGCATGTCACTCACTGGGCATTGTTTTACAAATACTTCAGATAACTTGTAGATTATCTAGAAACTTATTATAGGGAATTCAATCTCGTTGGCAGTAAAGAGAAAACGTGTTAGACAGTATTGTTAGACTCTGCTGGACAGGTATGGATACACTTCTGTCGTTAAATTGCAGGCCAATCCATCTCTCAATAGTGAAACTTTCGGGCTACTGTGTGTTTGGTAGACATATCGAATTATCCGATATTCTGGCAAACGACTTCTGTAGGAAATGTGGGTCTGAGGTGGGTCATCTCATGCAGCAGTGCTTTGTTCCTGTCATCAAGATACGAAGCCGTTTAACCTCTCATGATCGAGCTTTCGAATATAATGATTGCTGCAATGCGTACATGCAGAGATATGTACGTATATAATTGGTCATTACAACACTTCAGCCACAATTCCGACCTATCTTGTTTGTATTAATTTTATACACGAGTGGCAGGACCTATAGTTTAAAATCGACATCGAACGACGAATTTTTTGGGAAATTTTTCATGACAATTTTATTTATTCGCAAAGCTTTTGCCAGAAATCTGATGAGAGGAAGACGCCGAAGAAATATTTTTCGTATTTCCTTTTGGCGGAGATGTCTGACCTGGAGTTTGAATCGAGACTTCATGCCTAATAATCCAACACACAAGCTACTAGACTACGGTGACACAAAGATTGCTCTAATAGCAAGAATTATTTTTAATTTGTGTTAGTTTTTTGTACGGAAATGTAGTAGTGAACCCAAATGCTAACTCAATAAATAATATTCCTTTTTCTTAATTTCTGTGTCGCTTATTTGGGTAGGCAGCCATTTCATATTATTTGCTGGTACTGAACAACCAAACTGAGTTACATCTTTGCCATTGGATCCAGACTAGGGATGCCAAACAGGATCGATTTTTTGAAATCCCGGGATTTGGGATTTTGTAAATCCCGATTCCGAAATAACAGGATATTTCGAGATAATTCGGGATCCAAAAATCCCGAAAAATCACGGGCAAAATCGAGATTAACTCTTAATAATAAAAATATTTCGTTAACAAAATCATTTGTATTCGAATTACGTATATCAGAATTATATATCATTAAAAATAAAATATGAAAACAGCAAGACAAAATGTAACAAAAAGGCGTAAATTAACAAAAATAAAAATTATTCATTTTAAGAAAATTATATGGTTTCCAACAAAAAGATTAAAGCATCTAACATGTGATCTGAAAGGTTTGAACGAATTTCGCTGTCAACATACCCGGCCGTTTAAAAACACTTCTTGCAATCAACATTTGTTGGTAAAATAGTTCCAACATAGCTTTATGCTGCTTATAAATATTTACCTCTACCACCACCTGATGTAAATTAATCGATTTCTTTGGACAGTTGAGTAACTAAATCAGTTACCCTATTAATTCCTTTTATAGAGCTTTTGCATTCTTTGATACCATCGAATAATTTTTTATCAATGAAAGTAGGGTTTTCCTCATCTGAGATGCTATTATCGAAGTCAAGTGATATAGAATTTTTTTTCTCAGGAACTTTGTAGGGTCAAAATACATATGAATTCACAATCTCGAAAATCCCGGGTTAAGTTTTTAAAAATCCCAGAATGCGGGATTTTGTGAATTCCGGAAATCCTGGGATTTTCGGGATTCGGGAATGTATTCCAATGACAAAATCTAAAATCCTAAAGTATATGGCCCATTAACATAGGGGTTACTATATACCCCATATAGTTTGAAATGTAATTGAATAACAACAATCCTTTGTGAAGTATTTATTCCCTGTTAGGGGAGCTAGTGACATTTATACGTTCACTAATGTTAAGATCGCCGTGGTCTAGTGGGTAGTGTGTTGGCTTATTAGACAAAAGGCCCGGGTTCGAATCCCAGGTCAGACATCAAAACGAAAAATATTTCTTCGGCGACTTCCTCTCAGCAGATTTCTGGCAAAAACTCTGAGAGTAAAAATTGCCATGAAAAGCTTCTAAAAAAAAAATTTGTCGTTCGGAGTCGACTTTAAACTGTAGGTCCCGCCACTTATGTATAAAATTAACGCACACAACATAAGTGGTGTGAAAAGCTAGGTTGTAATCCTGACTGAAGGGTTGTAATGGCCAATTATGTATGTATGTAATGTTAAGATCGACAGTAACCGAAACTGATCTTCGAAACCGATCAAATATAAGCTAAAACAAGTTGAATACCTTAATGCTCTTAGTAAAGCCGAGATCGTTTAAAAATTAATTCAAAATTAAATTGTTTCGCAAGGATCAAGAGATTTAAGTTAATCTGACAAAATTTTATGGTTTCATTCAAAAGTAAATGCTTTAAGAAAATAATCTTTGAAAAATATTTACGAAATTTATTAAATTTTGTTGTTAGTAGACAGAAAAACAAAAACAAAAACAAAAAGTAAACAAAACAGAAATCGTTTTCATTTATGAAATGCTTTTCAAAATTTGGTTAAACAAAATTGGATTTTTTTGCAGTTTTTTTTTCTTGTTTTGTTTTTGTTTATCTTTTAAACGTTATTCCTGAGAGTCACAAGTATTTTCGTAAATCTTTTGTAATTTCTTTCTTCATGTTGTTGTGATTGTTGTTTTTCAAAATTCTTGGTTTTGGTAGCTGCTGATTTTAAAACATCGCAACAGCATCTTTACCACCAACAATAACGACTACGATAACAACAAAAAACTGTTGTTAGTTGGCTGTACAAACAATTTAGTGTCACTTAAACATGACAAATTTTAAATTGAAAATGAATTCTCTTTTTCTCCCTCTTGTTTTAAATTTTTTGTTGTTTTTTTTTTTTGGTTTTTTTATGTTTGGTTTTTAAAAAATAAAAACGGGGGGGTTAACAACGAAATATGCAGCATAAAATGTTTATGGCTTATTGTAGTATTTCCACAATTTAGTTGAGCTAAATTGAAGAAGTTTCGAAAAAGGGAATTTCTCTTAAAGTACTACAGACTGACTGCCAAAGCAAAGTGTAGTTGGTTTTGTAGTGTTACAATAGAATCACGATTATCGTGTTCGCAATGTTAAAGAACAATTAAATTTTTTCAAAATTAAATATTAAATGCCACATGTAAAGTGTATAAAATGTTCGTTAATCATATATTCTGACTATATTGTACACATACAGATACACTCTCCTTTCAATCTGTTACAAAATATGCAACAAACTGTTGTGGCAAGTTAGCTTCAATGTCAAATTGTTGCAAAAATAAAGTTTTGAAAAAATTTTTTTTTCACTTTTTCTCTTTCTATTCACCCCCTTTTATTATTCTGTATGGAACATCTCGCTATAGCGTTTACAAGCACTTCAAAAATAAGAAAATGTTTCCCTATTTTTTATATTTTTTTGTTTCTGTTTTTTGACAACAAACTTAATTGGAAAATTAAATTTAGCGCTTATAGAAAGCAACAACAGCCACAACTACCAACTAACCTCGCAACAATTGTTAAAATTTACAAAACTTGTTGTACACAATGCTGTAGAAAATGAATTCATGATAATGCCATGACATACCTCCGCCAGTGCCACACTTTAATCAGTGTACTCCAACACTTGCATATTTTACTTGCAGCCACAAATATTTTGATAGCACGAGGGAAGTTTTTTTTTTCCTATTTCGAGTGACTGTTGCTTGAATATTGGAATATTTTTTTGAAAGTAAAAAGAAATAAAAAAATTGAAATATGTAATCGGTTAAGCCCGATTCTTGGATATCCTACAGATTTGATCAAAATTAATATCAATTTAATCATGATTTTCTAGTCGTTTCTTGTGTCAATGCAATGCTGTTCTATTGACTCTTGCCTGTTGTTTTATAAGCTTAAAGAAGCCTTCCTATAGACGGCCTAAAATTTGGGAAACATCGTGGCTGAGACATTCCCATTGTCATGTTTTTAATTTTCAAAACGATTTTAACATGCGTAGCTAAGAGCGCTCTGGAAACTTTTTAGAAATAATGTTCCTCTTAAATTTGTTGTATTTCGTTTTCTGGAATCCATTGAATTGTTTGTTTGAGGGGAATGGTTTTATGCTGAGAGAAGAAAAAAATAGTCTGTGGCAATTTTAGTACTTCGAGCATCTTGTTCACATTTCTCTTCGCTAATGGCATTCACTGAAGTTTTCGTAATCTAGTAGGTAGAGTGATGGCTTATTAGACATGAAGATACGGTCAAACCTCAGGTCAGATAATCCCCAACACAACGAAATATAAAAAATAATGTAGCGGCGGCTTCCTCTCAGCAGATTTTTAACAAAAACTCTGAGAAAAAAAATATAATTGCTATGAAAAGTTTCTTAACCATTTGTAGTTGGGTATCAACTTTAAATTGTAGGTTTATTTTGTGTTTGATAGTCATTTATTAGACGTAAAGCCAGGGTTCGAATCTCAGGTCAGATCTGTCATTCGGAGTCGACTTTAAACTGTAGGTCCTGACACTTATCTATAAAATTAACACACACAACATAAGTAGTGTGAGAAACTACTGAAGGGTTCTAATGACCAATTATATAGTCATTTGAGGGGGTGATGGACAAATTGTATTTTACGGCATGGCCACTTAAAGATTAAAATTGCACAAGATTATATAAGCAATAGAGATGATATCACACAGTATAGACTGATCGCTTGCGTATAAACATTTTGTAGCAAAAAATCGAGAACAAACAAATTGTTCAAACAGATGCTCAAGTCATAGCTAATAACCAATAAAGCCAGATTTGTCAACCAATAAAGCCATGACGACAGTTCTCTAGAATGCATGCAGGTTTTTTCCAAAAGAGTAAAATGTGAGTAAATGGTGAGTGTTATGCAGGCTTATTCTAATTAATACGGATTTAAAAGAAAGCAAATGCATTCGGGCTAGGTTCCATTACTACCAATTCTTCTGTATTTACCGAGCGGCTGATTACTTACGGACTTAATGAAAGGGTGTTGCCTTCAATTATGAAATTAATTAAAACTTTTACTTTGAAAGAAGGAAAAAAATAATTGGAAATATTATGATGATGATTTGAAAAGACCACGTACTAATTGATTTCACTAAATAAAGCAGTTTCGAAAAAAAAAATCTCCAAACTAAATTTTTTTGACCAAAGCCAGCTGATCTGACAACAACTATGTCGGGGAATGTTAGTTTTCCTTTCATGAATATCTTTACTAACTCAACTTTTTGAAACAGTTGTAGAAGACTTGGGGAAGAAACCAGAGGCATTTATTCTAATATCTTCCTCCCTTTCCTACTGGAAGAGTTTACATCATTTTTGAAGCCATTTTGTTAAATTTTTTGGTCATGAGATCTGTAAGTTTATGAAACGTAAAAACAAAAGGAAAGGTAACTCCTCAAATTGTAAACAAAATTTTTGAAATATATCTCCAACACGTAATAGAAAAATGATTATTTCATTAGCCCCTTTAAAGAGCATAGGGGCTTATACATAGAATATTTATCTTCTTAACCGGTTGTCGAAAAACCATAAGGAAATACTTTGAAACAGTATTTAAACATTGATGCTAGGTTTGTACTAGGGATGCCAATCGAGAAATCTCGAATTTCGAAATCCCGGGATTTTTAAAAACTTGTCCCGGGATTTTTCGGGATTGTGAATTCATATGTATTTTGACTCTACAAAAGGTCATGAAAAAAAATTCAATATCACTTGACTTCGATATTAGCTTCTCAGATAAGGAAAACCCCACTTGCATTGATAAAAAGTTATTTGATGCCATTGAAGAATGCAAAAGCCCTCTAAAAGAAATTAAGAGGGTAACTGATTTAGTTATTCAACTGTCCAAAGAAATAGATTAATCAGGTGGTGGTAGAGGTGAACACTTATAAGCTGCATCAGCTATCTTGGAACTATTTTACCAACAAATGTTGATTGCGAGAAGTGTTTTTAAACGGCCGGGTATGTTGACAACAAAATTCGTCCAAGCGTGTCAGAACACATGTTAGATTCTTAAAATTAATGCATTTGCGTATGTATGAATAATTTTTATTTTTGTTAATTTACGCTTTTTTTGTTACTTTTTGTTTTGTTGTTTTAATAAATTATTTTTAATGATATATAATTCTGATATACAGTAGCGAGCACAAAAAATGCAACACTGTGCCATATGATCTTTAATAAGATCTGTTTCAAAATAACGGTAACTAATTTATCTATTTTCTTTTGCTGTTAATTCTTTCAATTATAAGTTTTCAAAGTAACCACAGTTTATTCCAAATTCTGCTTTAAAAAGTTAAATATTTTTGAATTAGTGAAAAAAGTGCAAATTTTTAGCGAGCAAAAAAAATGCAACATAATAAAAAAATAGTTAAAGTAAGTTATTTATTTAATTATAATTGAAAATTTCTTAAATAAGTTATACAACATGTGTTTTGTAATAGAAGCAGCTCTCGCTGACAGCAAAACTGCAATCATTAAAGCCTTAGAAGAAGGAAAATCCATGCGTGAAGTTGGACACCTCTTTGGTGTAAATCAATCAACCGAATGTCGGATTAAATCTCGATTTTCCTTGAGAAATAGTGTGGAAAGGAAACCAGGTAATGGTAATCCTCGAAAAACTACCTCTCGCCAAGACCGCCAGATGATTGCACTGGTTAAAAAAGATCCACGAAAGACCGCAGTGGACGTTGCTAATTTCGCAAATGAGCAAATGGGAGTCTCTATAGGCGTTCACACTGTTCGCCGTAGGTTGAAAGAGGCTAATTTGCATGCGATACGACCCGCAAAGAAACGTCTCATCAGTGCAATCAATAAAAAGAAGCCCCTGGAATTTGCAAAACGTTACAAGGATTGGTCAAATGAACAATGGGCTAAAGTCTTGTGGAGCGATGAAAGCAAATTTAATTTGTTTGGCTCCGATGGGATAAATTTTGTTCGAAGACTGCCTGGACAGAGATATTTTCCAAGATATCAACTTCTAACCGTAAAACATGGCGGTGAATCAATAATGGTGTGGGGTAAGAAACGATATGTTTAAAAAAAATTATTGATTTTACGTCACGTATTTACAGGTGCGTTTTCTCGTGATGGGGTAGGTCCCTTAACTCAAATCGGAGAAAAAATGGACGACAAGAAGTACTGTGAAATCCTTGGAGAACACATGCTTTCTCATCTGCGGGAAAAAATGCCTTCTGGTAGCATATTCCAACAGGATAACGATCCAAAGCACTCAAGTCGCTTAGCTCGAAACTTTTTAAGCGACAATGATGTCAATGTTTTGGATTGGCCATCACAGTCTCCCGATCTAAACCCCATAGAAAATCTATGGGAGCTATTAGATCGGGAAGTTAAGAGGAAACATCCGTCAAATAAGAGGCAATTAGAAAAAATTTTGAAAAGTGAATGGAGAAAATATCCATTAACACATTAATAGCTTTAGTCGACTCTATGCCTTCTAGGTTGCAAGGAGTCATAAAAAATAAGGGCTACGCCACTAAATATTAATTTTAAGATTTTTTTTGTAAGAATTACTATTTAATTTAAATAAACATATTAAAATTTATGCTGTTGCATTTTTAATTGCTCCCATGAAATTCACACTCTTTTGAATAAATGACAAAATAATATATTATTTAATTAAAATTAAAAATATTTACATAATGTTATTGGTAATAGGTATCTATAACTGTAGGGATTAATAACCCAAAGAAATATTTCGAACTGGTCACCATTTTTTTAAAATTATCGCACTTAAAAATAATTTTACCCAAAGTTGCATTTTTTGTGCTCGCTACTGTACATACATAATTGGAATACAAATGATTTTGTAAACGAAATAGAAAATCGCGATTTTTCCCGTGATTTTTCGGGATTTTTGGATCCCAAATTATTCCCAAATATCCCAGGATTTCGGGATCGGGATTTCAAAATCCCGAAACCCGGGATTTTTGGCATCCCTAGTTTGTACTCCAACTTAATGCCATGTCACCTTGTTTAAGCCAAATTGTTATGTTATATTATGGATGATATTTTGGATCGATAGGTAAAAACTTTCCATTCTTCATACCATTAACCGATTTTGCATTCAGTAAGCAAATGTGATATTCATTAGTTTAATGTAAATTAATCATTTGTATTATAAATCAATATATTCCGAAAGTCATTTATTCGTAAAACAATATCATCATGATCTCTAACAAACATGAGATCTACGACTTGATTATACAATTTTGAGGCTCATCGATATCAATGTCTTCAACTCCTGCGGCCAAAGAAGAAAAAAAAGACAAATTACAAGTGGAAGTGAGTCATTTCATGGACAACCAATACACATACAATTTGCATAACAATAATAAAACACTAGCTGTGCTAGTAGTTGTACTTGTACTTGTAGTGAGTGGTAGTTGGCTGCTCGCTTTAACGTAATATTTGTTGATCGTTTTGCAGCATTTGACTGGATTTGTTTAAATATTTGTTGTAAACGTGCATTTCAATTGGTAGTGGTTGGTGGTAGTATTCGTAGTGGTGTTCGACTACACGTTTATTTTGTAAAAAGCCATAAAAACCCCAAAAACTAAAATAGAAACTAAAAATAACCTGGCAATTGAAGTGAAATGAAACAAATATTCATAACAATTGAATTTTTTTTGTTTTTGTTCACTGTTCCAACATTTATGCAGATTTTGGCCTAAAAATCAAAACAAATAATAAAAAAAATAGAGAGAGAGAACGAAAATTTAAATCAATAAATGGTATTTCGTTAACAACTAAATTCGTATGACCATTAACCCATGTCCATGTGCATGTCCATGTATATTGTCATAAGGTGGATGAAAAACATATTGGTTTAAAGGTTTTTAAAACATATTTAGGCCACATGATGGAATAATTGCGTTGTGCAACTGGAATTGAAGAGCTTAAATCAAGAGTATATGAACAATTAAGAGATTTATTTGAAAAGCTGAAACTTGAAATCTGGATTTCATATTATATCTCACATATTTTTTTCTTTTTTTATACTAATTTTCGCGGTTAAATGATCTACTGCAGCAGGTTCTATTACTAAAATGTTCTGAGAAAACACTCATGGCGTTTGAAGGATATACTAAAGATATAAGGATATATACTAAAAGAAAACCCTGAAAATGTGACAGAAATCACTCTTCTTAAGTAGAAATAGTTGCCTTAACCATCTGATTAAAAATACATCTTGCAATACAAAGTCTTTCATGAATCCACCATATACCGATTATAAAGCGCTGTCATTAAACTGAGGTATAAACACACAGACATTAAACAAAATTTTGCTCAAAATTACTCGCATTCTGTTGGTTATTGATCCATAGTCGCCGTAGTCTAGTAGGTAATGTGTTGGCTTATTAGACGTAAGGCCACGGTCTAAACCCTTAGGTCAGATATTGTAAACAAAACGAAAATATTTCTTAGACGACTTCCTATCGGCAGACAGGAGAGAGTAAATAAAATTGCCATGATAAAGTTTTTTAAAAATCTATCACTCGGGATCAACTTTAAACTTAGGTCTCTGTCCTTTTATGTATCAAATTAACACACACACAACATAAGTGGCAAGGTCGTAATTTTGGCTGAAGGCGTGTAATGACCAGTTGTATGTGCATGTTATGGATGCAGGAGTTGGCCAAACAAACCTCCAGACTTCCATCAGAATTCAATGGCAATCTAAACGATGACTGCATCGTATTATCTCGTACATTATGTGGCATACGTAAAAAGCTAAGTGTGGAAAGCAGATTACGCATACATATGCACATATCTATCTGCATACATAATTGGTCATTTCAACCGTTAAGTTAGGATTTTGACTTAGCTTCTCACAGACATACTGTGTTCAAATAAAAACTTGAATAACGAAGTCTCTTATAATAGCCATGACATGATAACACAATTTTACTATTTACACGCTTATGGTATCGAGAGTAAGTAAGTTTGATTACCCAAGTGCCTTGGTACCAAATTAAATCATGACAGCAGTGCTAATAAAAATATAAAGAACATGAGCGTAAAATATGTAAGACTTTCCGTGTAAAATTTGGTTTTCTTCATAAGTATTTAAGCCTAATGATGTAAACTTAAAATTTCCACATACAAGGTCCAATCTGTTCCCCGTTACTGATATAAAACGTGGAGGATAACAGAGGCCATACTGTGACAATCAAACTTAACGAATATAAAAAGAGAGAACTTAAAACTTCGATGGTTCCTTAGGATTATCAAATTAGCATCTATTAAATTAGAAAATGGTCCAAGGCAGATTATTTATTCCCTTCTCTAATGGAATTTTGTTTTTCATAAGGAAAAGCTAAACAGTGGCCATATAAATTACACCGGTGGTTCAACTTCATGTTGCTGCAGCAACAAAACAAGTACTGACGACGCCTATGTGTCTGCCATTAAATATTGTATTAAATGGCAATAAAATTTAATTTGAAAAATTTATTTTCAAATATTATTTCAAAATAAAAATAAAAACAAAAACAATAAAAAAAAACGTTTTCTTTCCAAATCATTAAGACCTACAAATCAAAATTGTGTCAGTATGTATTAAAATAGTAACAACAATAACAATAACAACAACAACAAAAACAACCTAAAACAAGGAAGAAAGAAAATAAAATTAAATGTGGCACATAAATTTGGTTTATTTTCCCAAAAACATTGTTGGCTGGTCTTCACAAAGCATTGTTTTCTTGAATTTGGCAATTTTAAAACTGAAAACAATTTCCCAATGCAGAGTCAAAAAAAACCAAAAACAGACAGAAAGACAGTGAGCAGCACAAGCAACATTTATTTTCGACAATTTTTGGACTCTTTTTTTTTTTTTTGTTGTTTTTTGTTATGTTTTCTGCCTGGCCTATAACATATTTTTCTTCAAAGTTGTTGCTGTTGTTAACTGCACAAACACTAAACAAACAAAAAACCGAAAAAATATTGTTGTTGTTGGTGTTGTTGTTGTTGTTTTTAGTTACGGCTTGTGCCTTTATGACATTTATAACCAACGTTTACAAACACTTTTGCCAGCCAGTGTCTCTTAATAATTTCTGGCCATTTTTCTGATGGTTGTTGTTGCTGTTGTAGTGGAGTGAATGCTTGTTACGCCTAATTTTTCACTTGACGCTATTCGCCACCTTGATTGTTATTGTTGGCAACCGTACAAAATAATTTTAACAATAACAAAAACAACAAAAATAGCAATAGCAATAGCAATAACAAGAGAAATAGCAAATTATTTATAGGCCAACGAGGCAAAACGGTTGTATTTTAACTGGTAATGTGCCTGGGTTACTGGGCAATTCTATTTCCTTTTTTTTTCTATCAAAACATAGATGAAGAAGAAATCCTCTAAAGATTGTTTGCCAAATTATTAACATATTTTTTCTTTTTTTTATTTCGTATTTTTATTATTATTTTTCTGTTTTTATATTTATTTTTGATGCTAAAGTTTTATTTTACTTTTTTTTCGTATGAAATTTTCACTTCTGGTTGTCTGGTATAATTTTTTATTTTTCAATTTTATTTCACCATAATTTTGTTAAATTTTTATTAAAATTTACAATTTAATTACCCTGTTCGTTATGCCATTCATGTACATAAACATACTTGGTACTGTTGTTTACCAGTGTCTTTTGTAGCAAAATATTCTTGTTTTTAAATGTAATTTTTGCTATTTGCTATTGGGTAACTTGCCAATATTCTTGATGAAATTAATTTATTATACAATACAATACAAGAATATGCAATAAATTTTAAAGTAATTTTTTTTTTATTTAATTTTAATATTCCATAACGCATATTCCATAGCGGATAATGGAAATTCGTCTACAAGTTTTACTTGAACTTGATCCAAATCGGTATGATAAGCTTGTATACACTGGCGAATGGTAGTCAAAGTCAATAGGAATATTTCAATTTCCATTGAGAATATCAAAAACGTGAGAAATGATTGACGTTGTCTAATACTCTTGAAAAAAAAAAGCAAGCAATATCAAGTGCTTTCTGCATATTTTTTGTTTCTAATTTCTTGATAAGATTTTATTTATTATCTCTTCAATATCGTTTAACTTCTTTGAAATATAATAGAGTCCACTCAGCTTTCTGTTATCGTATTCATCAAAAGGCTTTTGCTAGAATTCTTTCAATATGAAATCCATTTTGTTTTTTATATAGGAAATCGCAGAAATCCGATTTTTATACGACAAAAGCATCTACAAGGACCAAGTACATGATCATGATGAAACAGCTTTGGTTTGTTTTTCCACAATTTAATATGCATGTGATAATAGGCAAATTGCGTGTGGTAGTGGTTAAAGCGATCGATCGAAGAAATCCAGGTTCGAAATTGGAAAGAATACAATAAATGTTCAACATAATTTATGAATATTACACCGCCGACCCCATACAGAGAGGATAACTAATTTACTTAATGTGTTTACAACTTTTTAATCAGGTTATGACCCAGCTTCTCATACATACATTAATACAATATAATTGGTCATTAAAACCCTTCAGTCAGGATTATTGACCTAGTTTATTACACTACTATGTCTGTGTGTTAATTTTATACATAAATGGCGAGACCTACAGTATAAAGTCGACTCCGAACAATAGATTTTTGAGAAACTTTTCAATGATAATTTTATTTACTTACTTTACTTTTTGTATTTTATTTTGATGTCTGGTCGGGGACTCGAACATAGGCTTTATGTCTAATAAGTGAGCACACAACCTACTAGACCACGGCGACTTCAGCTTCTCACAACACATATATTCCGTGGATGTTAATTATATACAAGGTGTCTGATACGTATTGCAACCAACTTCAGGTTGTTATTATTTGTAAACCGCTCACGTGACAGCTGACAGATTTATTCCAGTGACAGTTCATTTTATTATTTACAAGCTTACAAAACCATTTTGATCTATTGCATTCAGAAAAGAAGTTATTCGTGATGGAATTCAAGCATGATAGTATAATTGCTTTATATTTGGCTGAAAAACCACAGGTAGCTATTGCTAGAGCCCTCCAGTATTTAAATGAAAACAAGTCTTTCGTTTTTCGTACAATTGCTCGTTACCGTAATACTGGCAGTGTTGCATCGTGTCCAAAAAGTGAACGAAAAAAAAAACGGTAACAACACCAGAACTGATACCAAAAGTGAAAGCCAGATTTGATTGAAATCCACGCAGTAATGTTACAAAAATTGCTCGTGAGCTGAACATATCGCGAGAATGGATGCAATACATATTAAAAGATGAGCTTGGACTAAAGCCATTGAAGTTCCAAAAAGTGCAAGAGCTTACCGATGGACAAAAAATAGTTAGACTGGAAAGAGCCAGGAGGAGTTACTTCGCTTGCACGAAAGTGGCCTGTTAGCGAATTTGGTTTTCTCCGATGAGAGCCATTCCAAATCGAGCAGTTTGTGAACAAACAAAATAATTGGGTTTACTTGCCAAAGAGGTCAGCTGAAGATTTACACCTGCGATTGGCCGCCAGAACTCAAGCGCCGCCGATGATAATAGTAGTGGGCCGCCGTAATGGCCTACCCCGCATATCGACCGTGGGGACAAAATAAATGCCGAATATTATCGGGAAAATGTCTTAAAGACAGTATTGAAGCCCTGGGCAGACAAACATTTCGGCCGCATACCACGGAGATTCCAACAGGACTCAGCACCACCGCACTCAGCATGCGGTAACCAAGAATGGTTTAAAAAGGAGGTTTCTCGCTTCATTTCTACCGCACAATGGCCATCAAAATATTCGGATCTCAATCCGGAGGACGTTTGCGCCTGGGGCATTTTGGAAAGCAACGTTCACACTGAAAAATACCAAAGTGTCCATCATCTCAAGACGGCGCTTCGCCGTGAAGGGGCCAAAATACCAAAGAGCCACTTTCGTGCAGTCAGTGATGATTTTGTCGCCCGGTTGAAGTCCATAATTCATACCAAAGGTGGGCAATTTGAACAAATCTAAACTCATTCTAAAATTTGATGTTATTTTCAACATTTTTTTCTTTTGAACACTAAAATTAAAAAAAAAAATAAAAACATATAGCGTTTTACTTTGTTGCATTATATATCAGCCACCCTGTATATGACTAGCGAAACCTACAGTTTAAAGTCGCCTCCGGAAAACAGATTTTGGAGAAACTTTTAATGGCAATTTTATTTTTGCTCTCAGAATTTTTGTCAGAAATTTGCTGAAAGTCGAAATAATTTTTTCATATTTTGTTTGTTATAAGTCAACACACCAGCCACTAGGCTACTGGGACTTGACTTAATGCCTCATATTGTGCCGATATTTTTCATTATTTTCCTGAAGATAGGAACACTTGTCATTGCTATTTCTTTGGACATTTGGTCGTTGCGAATTGGCTGCTAAATTTCATAGAGAACATTCAAGAGAGAGAAACACTCTTCCTGCAAAAGCCTTTATCCTCTTCATGTAACAATGTAAGATAATTAAAATGTAGTATACATAGACAACATTATATCGTGTTTTCAATACACTGCCTAGCTTGCAGAGAACACTGTAGCCCTTCACTTTTTCCTTTGGGATTGTAAAAATTATAATAACAGAGGTTTAGGAAAGAAATAAGGAGGTCAAGCAGTGATAGCTTTTCAGAACCAAAAATTCTAGACAACTATACCCACTATACTTTTTAGACAACACACATTGGCAACTCTAACAATCTAGTATATGCAACAACGAAAATGTAACTAGAAAAGACAGACTTCAAACTCTTTAGAAAAGGTGTTAATCTAATCTAAATGTATTTATTTTTGATATTCGAATCTAATAACATAACAATTCTTTTATCTAAATGGAAAATGTCATACTAATATGCAAGACATAGAGCCTATTTCAACCAACATACTCTATTTAATCCCATTAAAAGTTTATCATTTTACAGATATCCAGAGAAACCAAAAATATTTTCCACAAATGAAAGCACTTTGTTGGTGAAATATTATTTTACAATTCTATACACTAAATCTCATTCAAAAACCGAAAAAATATCAACATCAACACTTTCAAAATGTTGTCAAATAATTTTAAAAATCAAGCGATTTTTAATATCATAAGTCCCTCTTTAAAAAATCTGCCATTCACGGATAATATTCCCAATTAATGCATTCAATTTGATAAAATGTCAATACAACAACTCTAAGCATCCATTGATTTTTATATTCAAAAACAACACACAAAAACAAAATTCATACAACAATTGACCCAAATCCATTCGATAGATTGACAAACCTTTTTAACCATCAACCATCATCGTTAAACAAATTATACAGTGTAGCGATTAATAAAACGGACACCAAATCAAAATAAAACGGACACTAACAAATATTAATGAAGACAACAAAAGTTTTGTTGGGTGACAGACAACAGCGACTTGTAACTTTTGTACTATGTGCTGTGTGTAAGACGAGTGTCAAGCATAAATTTTTGTTCTAATTCAAGTCACGGAATATTTTGTATTTTGTGGTTGTGGGTTAAAAATTTCATTTGATTTGTTTGAATCTGGCTACAATCCCGTTTATTTATTTATTTTTTGTTTTTGTTATTTCTATTATTGTTTAGACATTGTATATGAATAACGGCTTCTTCATCGTCTATTTATCTATTTATGGATGGGGAGGGGGGTGTACGTATAGTATATTTCATATTTTTTTTATTGCCTGCTTTTATTTTATTTGTGGCTAATTTTTAATGCCTATATATCGTGTAATTATATTGATGTTTGAGTGTCTGACAACAACAACAATAACAACATTGGCAATAACTACAAAAATATAAGCCACTCACCACACTCTTATATTATTTTCTCGTGTAAACTTTAACTTTGAGAGCACGTGCTTGAAATATGCAAAAACTATTGAGAAAAAACCAAAAAAAAAACAGAAACAGAAATAAATATTCGCTATAATATTATAATACTTTTAAAAATAACGCAATATTATGGGTATTCACTTCTTATACTTTAGATTGAAGAAATTTTTCTTGTCAATCATATAGAATTGATTGACGGGTTCACAATCCGTGCTTGACGCGTAAAATAATTACTGAGGAGGAACATCAAGTCATAACTTTAGATAGTGCTCTTCTGTTAAACATAACTTTGTATGTTAGTTAGCATGGCTAACTTATTTTTAGGATTACATATGCTTATCAGCGCAGTTCGATGGGAAATTAAAGTCATTACAATTCTTAGTCAGCATTACGACTTACATAGCTTCTCATACTACTTATGTTGTGTGTGTTAATTTTATATATGAGTGGAGGGATCTATAATTTCCCTTCTTTGGAGGTGTCTGGCATAAAATTTGGAGGTCGCCGTGGTCTAGTACGTAGTTAGCTGCATTATTAGACGTAAAGCCAGGGTTCGAGTTCCAGGCCAGACATCAAAAATAAAAAATACAAAAAGTATTTTTTCGGCGATTTATTCTCTTTCTGTTTCTGTTTCTCAAAAATATGTCGTTCGGAGTCGACTTTAAACTGTAGGTCCCGCCACTTCTGTATAAAATTAACACACACAACATAAGTGGTGTGAGAAACTGCGGGCTTCTTGAGGACGATTCCTGTAGACTGTCTAATGGTGAAGGTATAGCACTGACCATTTTACAGGCACCAGCAGCAGCAATTCGTTTCCCTACCGTTCGCATCTTCCATCTTTCCTGCACAATGCACTGCATGAGTAGGGATCATCCCCTGTGTGCTGGTTTAAAAAAAAAAAAAATTTGAACCGTGGCGTCTCGTCTAATAAGCCAACACCCTACAGACTAAACTATAACCAGTACTAAAAACTACTAACACGGCAAAACCACACAATGTTCAAAATTCCTACTTTGGCATTTTGCTTTCCATTAATGTTTTTTATTATTTTTTTTTAAATTTTTTATCACTTGATCGATAAAAAATGTGTTCGCTCGTTATAATTTTGGTTAACTTTTTAGTGAAAAATAACGCCATATAGTCCAGCGTCATACGCCTGCCTATCGACCTTTTTCATAAACGGAGACAAATTTGATTTTTTACAGTGTATAGACTCAAAAGAAGTGATCTTCGCGAACATGGCAAAAGAGATGAGAAGAAAAGAAATCCCTACAGGTAACCCAACACTTAGTCTTTGCTATCACTTTGATATCCTAGCCACATGTGATTCTACATCTCCTTTTCTTTTCTGCTGACACAAACACTTAGGGGATTCCCCCTACTAAAGCCGTACATTGTTTTAGAACTAGAAAAAGGAGTTGCATTTCTAGCAAAAGGTGAAGAATACAGTAATCCCCCGATTTACGTCGCGGTTGGTTTCATAAAGAGGCGACGTAAATCAAATGAGTAAGCAAATTGAAGCTGACACAAACATTTAGGGGATTGCTCCTACTCAAGCCGTAAATTGTTTTAGAACTGGAAAAAAAGGTTTCATTTCTAGCGAAAGAAGTAGATTGCAGTTGGTTTCAAAAAAAGGCAACATAAATCGTATGACTACGCAAATTGAAGCTAAAGGGGGAAAAAAATTTGACAACGTAAATCAAGGTGACAAAGATCGAAGGATTACTGTATCGTTTACCACCCGAAAGTTGAAAGATATGACGGCCTTTCAGTCCTTTTGCAAGTCTTTAAGGTCGTAAAAATAAAAAATTTGTTTACATTATTTGGGTAGGTAAGAATCAAGCAATTTTAGTCTAAAGTCGTCTGCTATAATAAAAAAGTTTTCAAAAGTTTGGATGTAAAATTTTACACTAAAAAGCGTTTTGCTTAAAAAGTAAAATGGAAGATTTTCCAGTTCATTATGATTATAATTCCTATTTTTGTAGAGAGATCAACGTTACTAAAGGTGAACCCAAGATCCAAACAAAATTCACTCGAATGGAAACATATGCCGCCTTAGTAGGAAGCAAATTTATGGAATTCAAGTGCATGCCCCTTAGAATTTCTGCTGTTCAAAAATCCATCATGCACTTCGTCACTGCTGTTAACAGCAAATACAACCCGGTGAACTTTTAGTTTTTTAATACTATTTTCTGCTGATGTTGTTGTTGTTGTTGTCGTTGCTGCTGCTGTTTTATAGATTTACAGCTGATGTTGATGATGATGATGATAATAATCTACAACAACAACAAACTACAACAACATTTTGAAAACTTTTCAACAAACAACTGTTTTTTGGCAGAAAAAAAAATTAATGTTGTTGGCTGTTGTTTTAGTGGAATGGAAATGGATTTCAGATACTTATTTATGGAGGAGAGCAAAACTAAAGTTATAAACTAAAGTTTTTATTTTTTCATACTCTTCTTTACAAATTTTTGTTTATTTGTTTATTTATACTATATGCCATCGAAAAATCAATATGAAGTAAAAGTTGAAAAATAAATTCACTGAAATAATATGCATGTAGTACTCGTATACTCGCATATTTACATGTACAATATGGATTCATAAACAAAATTGAGTAGAGATTTCAAAATGTAATTATAAAGTTGAAGTTAAAAACTTAAGATTATGATGAAAGATTTATAGAAAAACCGTAAAAATAAAAATAAATATTATAAAATACAACAGGTTCAGCTAAAAGCATTATTGCAAACAAGTACTGAAAATTTTACTACAAAGTCAAGCCAAAATAAAAATTCAAACATTTGACATAAACGTTGAGAGTTGCTAAGTTTAAAAACTCATTAAGTTTACTGAAATATTAATTAAATGTCTGAAGAAATGTACGATTTAAAAAAGAAAAAAATTCATTTGAAAATTTATGAGACCTACTATTGACATTTGAATATAACAACCAATGATAAATTTTTATTTTGGAATTTATTTGCCAATATACATTTTCCTATTTTTAATATTTTTATATTAAATTTTCTATTTACATCAATTCCTAAAAAATCAATTTAAATCATAAGGATATGCTGTTACGAAGTAATAAGTTTTTACTGGAATATATAGGAAGCCATCTTAGGTGCTGTTGTAACAGCATTGTGTTTATCATACCATACATTTCATATTTCTAGTGTGCATAATCCTTCAGACATGCTGTGTATTTAATGAAGACTTAGACCATACCACTATCATTCCTAGTTGGCCACGTTTTATCAACACTTATTGGCTGTTCGAGTATCTATAGTTTTCAATCTACAAACGCCGGACAATAGCAGAAAAGCATTTCAAAAAAAAAAGTCTAGTTAACGTAGTCAACTACAGTGGATAGCAAAAGTACTTAGTGCTCTAATATATTTTGACAATAACAGTCTCCATAGGCTTAATACACTTGCACAAAGCCCCGATGTGGCTTCAAGAGAGTATTTAGGAGATCATTGAAAGAAAGATTACGTAATCGCCATAACTCAAACAAAAATCAACCGAAAAACTTGCTAATGGTGCCACTAAAAATACTTAATAAAACTTGTACATTCAAATCCAAATGGATTAAATGGAGCGCTTGACCTTAAGGAATATTCTTCTAAATAAAGGGTAAGCTATTGGAAAATTTTTCAAAGAAAAAAAAAAATAACTTAAAATTCAGAAAAATGTATGAAATCTTTATTTGAATCGATATTACGATCTATATAATTTAATGTTTGCAGATTATTTCTTGCAAATATTGACCGCGACTGCGCCTCAAATAGTCCATCCGCTTAGTCCAATTTTGCCATACTCTTTCCAACATTTCGGCCGGTATCTCCCGAATAAATGCATCAATTTTGTCTTCCAATACGTCAATTGAAGCGGGCTTGTCTGTATAGACATGAACTTTAACATAGCACCACAAAAAATATTCCAAAAGCGTTAAATCGCACGATCTAGGTAGCCAATTCACCGGTTCCGAACGTGAAATAAAATGTTCACCGAACTCGCCTCTCAATAAGTCCATTGTTACGTGTGCTGTGTTGCATGTGCCTCTGTTTTGTTGAGTATCATCTCACGGTAGGGCTCACCATTCACAGTTACGTTACGAATCGCTAGATCTTTGAAGAAGTACGGTGTTCAATGATGCCACCAGCCCATAAATCGCACCAAACCGTGACTTTTTCTGGATACATTGGTAGCTTTTGCAGTGCTTCTTACTGTTCTACTCTCCAAAATCGACAATTCTCCTTATTTACGTATCCATTGAGCCAAAAATGACAGTGAAAATGTGAAGAAGTCCATCCTCGGACCATGCATTTTGATAATAAAATTCAATGATATGCAAGCGTTGTTCGTTTATAAGACGATTCATGGTTAAATTATAGACCAAACTGAAGATGTTTGACAATGAAACAAAACGAGGATGAACTGTTTAAACCAGTGTTGCCAAGAAGATAATAGCTAAAAAGTCACCCGTCACAAGAGATAACATTTCATATATTAGGACTCCGAATTTTAAATTTACTCCAGGTTCTTATGGAGTCATCTGAAAATTTTCTTTTTTCTCTTGCTTTATGAAAAACATAAAAATATTGTTTTTCTTTTTATAATAAAACAGGCATAAATTAATAAAATAAATATAAAAACCTTAATTTTTTATACAAACTGTTGGTTAAAATTCATGAAATTTTCAAAATAAATTGCCGTACTAAGACTTTTGCTGTCCACTCTTTATGTTGATATCATTTAAGTTCCCCTTTCAAGGAACTTACACAAGAATAATCACTTAATTTTCAATGATATTGGAAGTAGATATGCCGCCGTAATCTAGTAGACAGTGCATTGGCTTTTTAGACGTGAGGCCACGATTCAAACAAACACCAGGTCAGACACCTTCTTCGATGACTTGTCGGTGAGTAGAACCCAATTGCCAGGAAAAGTTTCTCAAAAATCTCTCATTCAGAGCTGACTTTAGATTGTTGATGCCACCACTTAGGGGTACAAATTAACATAAACAACATAAGTGGTGTGTAAAGCTAGGTCATAATCCTGACTGAAGGATTTTGGTGATAAATTATGTACGTAGATTAGGTTTGGTTAGAGGACGTGTACTTGCCAACTGTGACAAGAACAGTACCCGGAGGTCGATTTGACCCATTGTACAACGTCCTAGATTCTCACACCACTTATGTTGTGTGTGTTAATTTTATACAGAAGTGGCGGGACCAACAGTATAAAGTTGACTCCGAATGATAGATTTCCATTGTGAAGCTTTTTCATGGCAATTTTTACTCTCAGAATTTTTGCCAGAAATCGCCAAGGAGAGGGAGAGAGTCGGCGAAAAAATATTTTCATATTTTTGTTTTAATACCTGACCAGGGATTTGAGCTCCGGCCTATCATCTAATAAGATAACACACTACATACTAGACCAGGGCGACTTCAATTATGTACGTATGTATGTGAAACAATATTCTGAAATTCATGAATTATACTCTGAATTTCTCGTTCATTAAGCTCTTCGAATGTAGTTCGGAATGGCTATTCATTTTGTTCCAAATTAAAAGAAATGACTGGGAACGGCAGTAAAATATTAAAAATTGCTTTGAATTTATTGAAATTGATGTAAGAATTTAGGTCAGGAGCTAACTTTGAAACTAAAATTAGTGAAAATCTATAATGATCTAGTTCCCTTACAATATAAGTGCACTTTAAAAATTATGCTACAGTAGCTGTTAAATAATGATTGACTTCCTTATGCCATTTATTTTCCGTTAATTTAAGAGTCACCCAAATAAAGCTTCATAAAAATCATAAGGAATAAATATTCTTCAGAATAATTTGATTTTAAATTACTTTTGAAGTGTTGCTATTAACGAAACTACTAACATTGATGGCAAAATGACGTGAAAAATTCGTAACCATAATAGCGTTAACAAGAGTCAGCCCATGTCTATGGGATTATCTTAAGTTTTTAATTAAATAAAGTGCATGAAATCTACTTACGTTTAGGCGTTTGATTGTTTGCGACGAAAATAAATCTGCAAAGAGAAGAGAAAAACAAAAACTTAAATTCATATGGAGAGGGAAATATTGTTGACTTTTGAACCAAAAACTAAAAAAATGAAAAAGTTCATCCATATTAAAGGCAATATAAGCGAAGTAAGTAAAAAGTACTAAAGCAGGCCTTTAGGCGTATACGCCGGCCTTTTCAGAACTTAATTTTAAAACAAGAAAAGGCGTACAAGCCTAAGAATATAAAAAAGAAAGGAAGAAAGAAAGATTGTGTTAACAAATAAACGCAAAAAAAAAAAATACAAAAACAACGTGACATAAATAAATCATATTTACGTTATAAGAACAAGAAAAAGAACAACAACAACAACAACAGCAAATGTATCTACGAATGATACAAAAATGTAAACGGACAGTAAAAGCAACATAACTAAAAACCATACACCCACAAGCAAACACCCACAACTGCAAAGACAAATACATTCAAGTTGTGCTATTAAAAAGAGAACAACAACAGCAACAACAACGGAATATGACATTAAATGAAACGAGAAAAAGAAGAATGAAAAAAAAAAAACAACAACAAGAAACCGGGAAAATGAGAGAAAAACGATAACAAATTTGCTACTTTTCGGTTTCATTTCCATGATGATTGTGTAAGTGTGAGTGAAGGCTAAATGAGTGCTTGTAAGAGCAGGCTTAAGAAAATTATTAATAAGCTTTAACAACAACAACAACAATAACAACAACACTAACAATGAAAACAACCATGATTTTAACATTTTATTTTATATGAACAACGTGTTTACGTACATGCCGCGTATAAGAGAGCGACCGAGCGTTTATTTATATGCGTAAAGACAGGCAACAAGAAGTTAAAACAATACAGCCACACATACACGCATACGATACACGTCAAAGACTAAAGACATAAGAAACATTAACATAATATATGAGTGTTTCCCGCATTATCCTTTTACCACATATCCACTAGCACCCACACACACACACACACATACACTCAAATGTATACATACAACGCTTTGATTATTTGTTGTCTTTATTTTCATATTCGCTTATATTTGTTCAAGTGCAAGAGGAAACACTACCAACTTTCTTTCTCTCTCTCTCTCTTTCTCTCCCTTATACGATTAAACACATTTACAATATTAATAAGAATATACATACAATTGCAATTACACATACATACATACATACATACGTTCATACATGCATGAATATTAAGAGTTTTATATGCTTATATGGATGAAACATGAAAA
This sequence comes from Sarcophaga peregrina, assembly GCA_014635995.1. Taxonomy (NCBI): domain Eukaryota; kingdom Metazoa; phylum Arthropoda; class Insecta; order Diptera; family Sarcophagidae; genus Sarcophaga; species Sarcophaga peregrina. Next base: position 34,160,388 of record CM025790.1, read on the forward strand.
ACATGTAATCAGCAAGCAATTCCTTCAAGAGCTTCTGATTAAATAAAATGGCAACCGAAGAAATTAAAGAAAAAAAAAGGGATAAAAAAAAACACGAAACGGGAAACGTTTGTAAAACATTCATCATATTTAATTCGCTTTACTACTATTGGGTAAGGGAAAAAATTCTAAAAGTAGAATTAGCCAAACGTTCCCGGAACTTTGATTAGTTTTTGGGGTGTGAAAAAAACTAATGAAAGTTCCGTGAACATTAGTTTTTAGGGTGTGAAAACGCTCTATTTTGGAGATTGACCCGGTGACAGGGGTTTCAACTTCCTGGTCCCGAGTAAGAACGATTGGACCCACGATGTGACCGTCACCCCGGAACTCCTGGATGGATACTTCGAAATTCGATTGTGGAGTGGGCAGCGGTGTCTTCTCTGGGACATTGGGCGCTGACTCAACCTTCTTTCTGGGCGATTCAACGTCACACTTATCTAGGTCCCCGGACGCTGCGACATTCTGGGAAACTGCCAGAGCAGACGAGCTGGCCAGGGCTGGCGCACTTCTTCCGGAATCTTCTTCAATCAACTGGGGAATGCCACTTTCCTCGTTGAAACTGGCCATTGCCTGGAAATTCTACCGATACAAATATAGGTTATTTGGCTTTCCAACCCTTGTCTGCTTGACGGAGCTATCGTCCATTGACGTCAAGGACATAGCCTCATTTATCAAACTTTCTGGCTGGTATTCCAGCGTGGGATAGTCATGCCTTAAATATGCAGCCCTTGCACTGACCAACTTTTCCCTCATTGGTTCGGAGAACTTTGTCAGTACAGGCACTGCGTTCACCTGTGGCGCCACAACGGCCGCTATGCATGCTCAAGCAAGCTTTTATAAAGCTGCCACAACAACCTAACCTACCCTAGGGTGTGAAAACCAATGAGAATGAAAACCTAACCGTAATGGAATTTCTGTAGGCATTTACATTCCTTCCGTATGCTATAAACGAATCTAGGTTCCCTTAATTTTTGTGTCAACGTTAGGCTATGTCTACCTTAATGATACTGGAGTAAACATGCAGTCAAAAAGTGTGTAAACGACGATCAGAGTGTCGTTCAAATGAAGGAAAATATTTCGGGAAATTTGATATTTAAAGTCGGGAAAAATTCACGAGAAGTTAACATGGAAGCGAACTTATCTGCATTGCAAAGGAAAGGCTTAAAAAACCTTGTTTGGATTGGTGTGAACAGCTGCAATCGATTCGCAGAAAGCAGATCTAGCCGCAAGTGATTCTTTCCTGCTTCTAAATCTGAAGAAATCGTTCGGAGGATAGGAAATTTAATGATAATCAACAATGAAATCACAAAACAAGGCAATCGTTCTTTACTACTCTTGACGACATTCTTTTTGGAAGGAATAAAAATGTTAAGAAGCTTTGTTCATAGCTGTTTGGGTGGTAGAATTTTGGAAGTCTCTTAATTTACTTGGATAAATCAGGTCAAGTTCCTAACGATTATTACCTCGCCATCAGTCGTAGTCCATGAATTCCAGGATTTTCTCAAGGAAATTTTAGATTTTATGGCCATTGTGCGGTAGAAATGATGCAAGGGACCTCCTTTTTAAGCCATTCTTGGTTGACGCGTACTGAGTGTGGTGGTGCTGACCCCTGTTGTCCATAGTCTAAGGCCGAAATGTTTGTCTGCCGAGGGCTTCAATACTATCTTTAAGACATTTTCCCGACAATATACGGCACTTATTTTGATCCCACAGTCAATAAATACGAACGGGGAGTGACCATCGGTCGTTACGACGGCCTACATCATTACCATCGGCAGCGCTTGAGTTCTGGTGGCCAATCGCCGGTGTAAGTTTTCAGCTGACCTCTTTGGCAAGTAAACCCGATCATTTTATTTGTTCAGAAACTGCTCAATTTGCAGAAAACCAAATTCTGTAACATACCGCTTTAGTGCAAGCAAAGTAACTCCTTGGCTCTTTCTAATTTTTTTTGTCCATCTCTTGCACTCTCTTGCTCTTGCGCTTTTTGGAAATTCATTGGCTTCTCGCTATATGTTCAGCTCAGGGGAGCGGGTATGTAACTACACGGGACATACCAAGCAGCTCACAGCCTCCGTATCTTAGATCAGGCGCTCCCCGGGTACTGGTATCTGGCAACCGCTGGGTACTTGCTAATGTGAGAAGGCAAGATTGATGATTCGGCATGATCTTGACTACGATTGGAACTTCGATTTGGATATGACGCAGTAGGGGTGACGTTCTGCAGTATTCTGTTACCTGAGTACACCGAGTGATCAAATCGGTCCTGCTCATTTCTGACCTTTTTTTTTTCATCCACTTTTTGGACACGATGGAACACTGCCAGTATCACGGTAACGAGCAATGGTACGAGAAATAAAACATTTATTCACATTTAAATGCTGGAGGACTCTAACGATAGCCACCTGTGGTTTTCCAGGCAAATATGAAGCAATGACACTAGGACGCTTGAATTCCAAAATGCTTTTGTAAGCTTATAAATAATAGAATGAGCTGTCACTAGAATAAATCTGTCAGCTGTCAGATGAGCGTTTACAAATGATAACAACCTGAGTTGGTTGCAAAGCAGTCAGCCACCCTATAAGTTTGTCAGTTTTGTAGTTCTATCAGCCAATCTTTCGTAATAGTTCTGGCATAGAAATCTATTCTCATATACGCATTGAAGAAGCAACAAAAACAATATCGGATAATTTAAAATCCTTTGTAATAACTCCGTGCATAATTAATAAATAGAATAAAAACAGCCTTTGACTCAGTTTCTATGAATACTATTACACCCATCCAATATTTTTCTATATGATCGCTTAGGTGTCATTTAATATTTTTCCTGAATAAAAAAACGGAAAAATTATAACAAAAAATTGAAACAAATAAATAAAACACGTAATGCTGCTTACATCTAGCATAGCTCCACCCCATCCATTCTTGCTGATTTAATTCTTCTTTGTAGTGTTTTTTTCTACAATTTTTGCTTGCAATTCATATTCGTTGTTAATTTTTTCAATTCAATTGAAACGAAATGGAAGAGAAAGGAAAAGAAATGTCATAATATAATGAAGAAATAAATACATTTTCTTCAAAATTATGATTGTCTCCCTCTCTGTTTTCAGTTTTTCTTTTCTTTTGAATACAATTTGTTAAGAAAAGTTTTCTTTTTCTGTTCGTTTGTGAATGTTTAAACTGAATATGTGTGTGTGTGCGGAATTAAAAAGGGCATCTTAAAAGGGAACTACACCCCCGGTAGTGGAAGAGTTTCTTTTTTTTCCATTTTTTAATTAAATAAAAACCGTAAGAAATTACCACTTAATTCCATGTGAAAAGCTTAATGGAATTATACTTTGGGGAAATTTCATTATTAAAGAATTTTATTCTAAAGATTAACACAAAACGAAAGAAGTGTTGGTAATTGTGAGAAAACGAAAAACAGGAAAATGAGAAAACGTTTTTTGATTTCTGATCATTCATTTCTGATCCGATTCATTCTGTCGGATGAATCGGACTACAACGATCTTGTCAAAGTTATTTTTATTCATAAGTGGCGAGATCAACTCATCATCTGTTCCAAACGAGCTATTTTTTTTAAACAACAATTACAACCCTTTAGTCAGGATTATTGACCAAGTTTCTCACACTACTTAATGTTGTGTGTGTTAACTTTATACATAAGTGGAGGGTGCTACAGTCTGCCGTTCTCTATTTTCTAATTCCGTATATATGTAGAGCTATTGGTTTGCCCAGAGCATATTCAATTCACATGCTTTCTATGCCCGCCTTAGGGATAAACATTTACGAACGTTTATTTAGCTACACTGACACTTGACTAGTTTCAGTCCTTACATCTAGTTATGTTATCGTAACTGGTTCTAACTCAGAAAGCTGTTTCAGAATGCTTGCATGTAAATTATTTTCTGTTTAGAAAACGAGTAAATTCGTTTGACACTTGGTCAGTTTAAAAAAAGCGTTACATTGCCAGCGACAAAATGCTCGGTGAAGGTTTTACTTTATCAGGAACGGAATGACGTTTACAAATAACAAAATTTTATTATAAATGCGTGTTGCATAATGAATGTGTTTTTATCAAAAATTATCTTCTAATGTCCCGGCCTCACACTAACCCACCCTCACCCGACCGCGGAGGGTTCGTCCCCACTACGTAGGGACACGTACACACTACAGTCCGGACTGTAGCGGGAAAGGGAAAAGTTATGGCAACCAGAACATAAAATAGTTAAAGAACATAATCACAAGCTGGATAAAGTAACAATAAACCGGAACTACCTAAGATATTGTATAAAATAATTTACAAATTAATGCCAGCATACAAGCTACGTTTTATATTACAAACACTACAATTAAAATCTATAAAATCATAATGCAAATTAATCTCCGAAAAGGAAAATTACATGCATAATTCGATCTATAGAAATCTAAAGAAAGAGGACGATAGTGCCGTGTAAATCTTGCAGGAATGCTGAAATTCAGGTTAGAAAGCAAAAACTCAGAATCGATATCACCTTTTACCAGATTAAAAATAAAACAAACACCTTAAACAGACCTTCTACGTTTCAAAGTTGAAAGTTTTACCAAAGCTAATCTGTCCTCATACGGCGGAAGCCCATTGGCATAATCCCATCCTAAGCCACGTAAAGAGAATAATAAAAACTGCCTCTGCACGGACTCGATTGAATCACTATGACAACGATGGTATGGATTCCAAATAACAGACGCATACTCTAAAATAGACCTAACAAGTGAAATGTACAGTAGTCTTGTTATATAAGGATCAATGAATTCCCTAGGCCATCTTTTCACAAAACCAAGAACAGCTCGAGACTTGCCAATCATCAAACTAATATGATCAATAAAAGACAATTTAATATCCAATAATACTGCTAAATCAAGATATGAAGGCACAGTTTCCAAAGAGCAAGAATTAATCACATAAGTGCATGCATTTACATTTTCTCAAATTAAGATCGATTAAATTTATCCTGCACCAAGTAACAAACAAATCAATATTTCACTGAAGAACAGCCTGGCCATGATCATCATCAAAAGTATAAAATAATTTAACGTCGTCAGCATACCACGTCAGAAGAGCAGAAGGAACAAAGTTTAATTTCGATTCAAGGTTTACAATAAAAAACATAACAGGCAAGTTTGATGTTAAGAGCAACTACTGTCAGTACTGGTCCGACAGCCTCATTGGATCATACAGTTCTTCAAGAACAACGAAAATTATAATCTTACACTCAAATGAGTTAAGAATGAAGGTACCTGGTTATTTTCCTGCAAGAATAGATAAATTTGAGCTGGTTGAAGTAGGCAATCAGTCTCACATTTTATTGTATACAAGTGTGGTCACCTAAATCGTACTATTTTACTCCACTTTCCCGTTTTAAAAATCGCCATAGACTATTAGCTAGTGTGGTGGCGCAAGCCCTTAAGCCTTCATCTCAGACATCTTTGAAAAAAGAAAAAAACAAAACAAAATTTCTTCAATCACTTCCTCTGGTTTATTTGCTTACTTTTTATTCATAATAATAATAAATTACAAAATTGTATTAAACAACTGCTACTACGAATTAGAAAACATTTTTGAAGCTACATAAATTTTATTTTAACACTAAACCTACCATAGGACAGGTCAAATGACACATTTTGTACTTCTTGCCAGAATTTCTTGAAAATAACATTATCACATCGACATTTGTCTTTACGAATTTTTTTACAAAATACAGCGAATGTGTTTTCCAAGATTTACTCCTCTCTTGTTAATTTTTTTTTACCGAGAAATATATGAAATCTACCTTAAATATCTTAAATCCCCTTTGGTAGGAATAGGAATATATGAAGTATCGGTAGGTTTAGTGTTAATATAAATACCCTTCACTTTTTTTAATATACCTGACTGACCGACTATCTTTTAATATGTAAGCGAACAATTTCTTACAAAAATTCCTTAAGCTTTGAATTTAAAATGTGTCAAAATGAATGTCTTTTATTATACAATGTTTTGTAATCCTCTAAAATAGCTATTCCGACACACACAAATTGTCATTCTTTATGCAAAAAACATAAAAAAAAATAAGGAAAAATGGTTGAATTTTATTTTTTATTTACTTTAACATTCCAAAGCGTTTTTTGTTTTAACAATAAAAATTATTTTGCATAAATTGTGTTTCCTTTTTTTACTTTCCTTTACTTGGAATATTTTTCTATTTTTAGTATAAAAAAAAAGAACTCATACGTACATTGTGTTGGCTACCACACCACACCACACCTTATTTCAATATTTTAAGGTTTTTAGTTTTTCTTTTTTTTGACTTCTTTTAAAAGGAATGCTTAAAATTGTTACCAAAAACATTTAAACAGAACTAAAATAACGACAATAGAGAGAAAAAAGAAGGAGAGGAGGATTGAAAAAAGAATGAGAAAAATGCAATAATAAATAGCAAATAATAAATGCACCGTGAGAGCAGATGTTGCAGCGGTAATAAGAACAATAAAAAAAGAATAAAAAAGGAATTCGCAACAAAAATCATAAAAGAAGATCCAACCAATACAACTTCCTGGGCCTCGTTGCCACACACACACACACCAACTAACTAACATCGCAAGAATAATGCAAATATTTCAACAACGACATTTAGACAATGAATAAATAAAAATAAAATGCCAGAAGAAGTTCTAGAAAATAATAAGAAAAGAAGATTTTCAATTCCTTCTGCTTCAAATCCATGGTAAGTATAAAAAAACCCCTAGAAACGATTGGAGTATAAAATGAAAATAATATAACGAATACTGGCTTTTTAGCCAAAAAATAATAACAATAAGGAAATTGTAGAAGAAAAAACCGCAATAACGAAACGCCAACGAGCAAAAATGCAATTTTGTGCAACAAAAACATTAAATAAATATAAATAAACAGAAAACAACAACAACCATCACTAATACTTGTTAAGTTACACTAACTCTCTACTCTCTCTGTCTATCTCCCTCTTTCAGTGTCTTATTCAATACTATTACTTGGGCCAGTGTTATCATTGTTAAGTAAAGCCAAGTAAAAACAAAATGCCTTTGAAAAAATCATTGTAACTCGTAGAAAATAAGCCATAAAATGATAGTTAACACATACACTTACACGCAACGCTTTTCCTCACTCTCTTTCCCTCACTCTCTCTCGCTCTCTTTTCATTTGTTTCTTGAAACAGAAACTTAAGTTGCAAAAGGCATAGCATCTGAAGCAGTTAAACAGGCATAGTACAGAAAGGACGAAAACATCAAAAAAAGGAGAAAGAAAATTCTGTAAATAATATGGACAAAGTTTTAGCTTTACTTTACGTAGCTTACTTCCTGCTTGTTAAAGAAACTCAAAAGAACTTTTGCAAATAGTACAACATAAAATATGGTCTACTGGGTACAGAGTGAAACAATAAAAATTCAGATTTACAGCAAAGCTACATACATGATTGCTTATTACAATCCTTTAGTTCGGATTATTACCTAGCTTTTCACATCTTTAATGTCATGGGTGTGTTAATTTCATACATAAGCTGCTGGACCCACAGTTTAAAGATGACTCCGAATGACAGATTTTTGAGAAACTTCTTCATTGCAATGTTATGTCCTCTTAGAGTTCTTGGCAGAAATCTGCTGAGAAGAAGTCGCTGAAAAAATATATTTTTTTTCGTATTTCGTTTTGTAGGAGATGGTTGACTTGATATTTTAACCATGGCCTCATGTTTAATGTGCCAGCACCCTACATTTGACTAAGGCGATTGTATAACAATAACACACATTCATGCATAATTGGTCATTACAACCCTTCAGTCAGGATAATTGATCTAGTTTCTCTCTGTGTGTGTTAATTTTATACATAAGCGGCGGGACCTACAGTTTAAAGTAGACTCCGAAACTTTAAGAAACTTTTCATGGCAAGTTTATTTACTCTCAGAGATTTTTCCAGAAATCTGTTGAGAAGAAAATCGTCGAAGAAATACTTTTTCTATTTTGTTTTGATGTCAGGCCTGGGGCTCGCACTCTGGCTTTACGTCTAATTAGCAAACACACTACCTACTAGACTATGGCGATAACAAGTGATTTTAATTGCTGAACCTTAGAAAATCACAGATTCAACTATTAAGTTTGGTTCATGAAGTATGCCAAGTTTGTGGTTTCAGCCGAAGGAAAAGTAAATTTTTTGTATAAATTCAAAAAAATCCAAGTTCATCTTGCACTTTCAAAATATTTATTTACTTTGTGGGATTGGAGGTGATCGTAATTCCTACGGCTTCTGAATAACAAACACTGTCTGACAATGAAATATTCACCACTCTACAAATGTGTTGTGATTATTCTCAATTTTTTCCATAAGTTCGTTGACATTTTCATCTACCTGGTATTACAGAAGTGTGGTTTACATCTTGAACATCTTAAATATCAAAGCAAAAGTGGCAAACAGTCGAGACTGTTAATCGAGATTAACGTTGTTTCCATTTACCTCGACAAATTTTTTGTTCCTTCTTACTTTAATTTCCGTCGTCTTTCGATTTACGTCGCCTGTTTTTGTAACCAATAGCGATGTAAATCGAAGGATTACTGTAACTTTCTTAAGTTCCTTGTTAAAAACATACCACTTTGTAGTATGAGCAATATGAAATTTGATTTACGTCGCTTTTGTTTTGCAACCAACTGCGACATATATCGAGTGATTACTGTATTCTACTTCAAGTATTGTTTTCTTATCTGATAAATTATTTCAACAGCTTACGATATGGTCATACCATTATTTTAGTAGCAAAGGAAAAAAGGAGGATAATTTCACAATTTTCACTACTCTATAATACAAATAACTTTCTACTCTGTAATAATGTCTTCTTACTACAGCAAATACTTGAAGGTCAATGTTGCTAGGCAACGATAGATAGCAGCCCCATTGTCCTAAGACTTGCTACAGCAAACTAATCACCTGCTTAGCTAGAATGACAAACAAAGATCAAAGAAACGGAAACAATACACAAATGATTTGTGGAACTCATATACAGAGAGCGTCAAAATAAAGTGTACACTATGGATAAAATTCTAGCAATCACCAAACTCACCATTTTTACAACTTAAGGAGATTTTTTAATTTTTTTTTTTTTTGTGTCAATTTTATAAACTGGCAATGTGACAATTTTAAAATTAAAATAACGTTAATTTGCTACTGTATAATTATTAATGTACAGTTTCTTTTGTCTCTCACTGTATGTACTTCCAAGAAGGGTACTGGAAAATTTTAAAAGATTTCCTATCTCATAATTTAAATAAATTTTAAGTGTGTACGTAGATAGCATTGCAACCATCCGAAGGAATTAAAATTTCTTACTTTTTGTCTAATTTTAGGCATTAATTTTCAATTGCTACTATCAGGCGGCTCTATGTTAACCATTTTAAATTTTGATCAGAGAAATTGAAGTCATAGTCCCAGAGATTCCTTAAAAATTTCACCAAACACTCCCAAGTTAAAGTTTGAAAGATTAACACTTGCAAGGTTTGGTGAATTGGTGGCATCAAAATTCTGGCATAATTGGTCATCAAAAGAACAGTCCTGAAAATTGCTATCAAATGGCCTGTATCTGTCCTTGTAAAAAATGGCTTCTTTTCTCTTATTTGGTGTCCATCTTAATACGTTATACCAAGTTCAGAAGACGCAACTTTGCCAAATAGGGCTTTTAAATATAAAATTACATCTTTTACACCCTGTATTACTGCAAAATGGCTGCAAACACTTTGTAAAGCTAAATAAGCAGTACAACAACAGAAAGAAATAATAACAAGAAAGTCAAAAGAAGTAAAAAAAATATAGAAATCTTGATGCAAAGTTATCGGCTTGATTCTGTCTTTCCTACACACAACTACTACAACACCCCTTAAAAATATTTGTTCGCACACGTACTTTAAGACCAACAGGAAATAAAATTCTCTCTTGTAAAGCCACAAAATGCACTCCTATTTGCTATTGCTCTGTCTATCTCTCTCTCTCTCTCTCTCTCCGGCTCTTTCTCTTCATTTCCTCTTGAAAGAAAAAGGCGTTGAATTGTAGCCAAAGTGAAGTTGTTTTGTTAACACTTTAAATAATACATTTTAAGCATAAGATAATGTAAACCCGATTGCTATTGTTACTCTCTTTCTCACTCTCTCTCTCTCTCTCTCTCTTCAACTTCATTTTCTTGTTGGTTTTTTCTTTTTTTTTTTGTTGTTATTGTTGTTTATGACTTTACTATGGTACTTTCCTTTTTGGCCCAGGATCTTTATGCAATTTTAGTTGTAGCTGTAGTTGTAGTTGTGTTGTGTATTTGTGTATGAGTATTGTAACCATAAGTAAAGTAGGCAAAAAGGCAAACAAAAAAAAAAATAAAAGTAAAGTAAAGAAACCAAAGAAACTCCAGTTATTTTAAGTGGTTTGTATCTTGGCGAGAACTTTATTGATGAGAATTTACGTTACGGATACGTTGACTTCCGTTCAACACGGTCTTGCCAGAGAAATTTTATTACCACTCTTCTTCTTCTTATAACTTACAACAATAAAGACAAAGAAATAGAGGGAGAGAGAAAGAGAGTGAGAGAATGAAAATAAAAGAAAAGAAAATAAGGCTTCAATTCTTTGGTGTTTTAAAATCTATTATCTGCCTATTCTGGAGAGTTTTTAAGGATACTGGACTTTTTAAGTCGCCGTGGTCTAGAGGGTAGTGTGTTGGCTTATTAGACGAAAGGCCCGGATTCGACATCAAACAGACATCAAAGCGAAAAATATTTCTTCGGCGACTAAAAATTGCCATGAAAAGCTTCTCAAAAAAATGTCGTTCGGAGTCGACTTTAAACTGTGAGTCCCGCCACTCATGTATAAAATTAACGCACACAACATAAGTGGTGTCAGAAGCTAGATCGTAATCGTGACTGAAGGGTTGTAATGGCCAATTATGTATGTATGGATAGACTCTAAATTTCATTCTACTCACTAAGTAATTATTATTAGCAGACAAAATTTTATTTGGATTAATAGATTAACCTTGGAATAGTTTAGAACAATCTGGAAATAGTTTAGAACAATTGCTCGTGGGTAAATAGTGTAACGCTCTCTTGTATGCGAGGTCAAGTGGAAACTTTTGCCAGTGACTGACTTTTGGCAGACTATTTTATGAGATGGTGTAGTTCCAAGCGGCTGATAAAGCCAGAACATTTTTTTTACCGAATGTTTTTGTAATCGAAAAGGGCTTTGTGACAATATTAACCTTTGTTGGGTTATTACGACGAGAAGAGTTTTGAGTCATTTATCAGCCAATATCAGTATGATTACCCTACCTGAATATGAAAACCGTGGTCTTTTATCTACATATTTTAGACTCAAAGAACAGTAGTTTAGTGAAAGCATGTTTAGCTCGCTTACCGTCCCTGATAAGGAACCATACCTGAAGCGTTTGTGATATTCATTCCTCTCAGCAGGACAGACATGAGTGAGTATTATATATTAGGAACCCATTCCGATCGTAGTTCAAACTATCGAAAAATGTTCACTACACTAGTTAAGTCTTTACCAATTTTTCTAAGATTATAACAAATTTGTTACAATTGTTGCCAAATAATTGTCTGATCACCATTGTGATGGATGAATGCATCAAGAAGCAAGTCTGGTCATACTTCTATAGAATTTTATGAAGTTAAAAACGAGGATTTTGATGATATTCGCCTATTCTCTAGATCTATTAAAAGATAAGCAAAATTTAAAACCATGAAACCATGACAATAAATAACGTTGCAATGCAATCAGAAACCTCAAAACGTTGACAGTTATTGCAACTCGGATCTCTTGAATTTAACAAAAAAGTAACATTGTGAAGCAAATTAAAAATATAAAGAGGAGATGAATGTTATCAAAAGGAAATACACTAATACCCCGGTTTGCGTCGCTAATAGGGCGTCGCTAAACGGGAAATCCCCTGTTTTAGCTTTGTACAAAAATTTTCGTATTAACGACGCAAATCGAACCGCTAACGACGCAGCTTCGAAACATGCGACGCAAACTGCGAAATCACAGAAATTTTAAAAAGACGCAACTTCGAAGCAGATGCAGAACGAAGCGACTTAAATCGGGGTATTAGTGAGCCATAATCTTCGAATTGGAGAAATCATTATCATTGGTCATGAAGAGGTACCTCGATACTACGATCATATAACAGATTATACATACGTATCTATATACTGACTAAAGGATCCTTCAGTCAAAATTCAACCTAGCTTCTCACAACACCTATGTTGAGTGTGTAATTTTTTGTTTTTTAAGTGGCGGGAACTACAGTTTAAAGTCGACTCCGTTTTTGAAAAATTGTTTCATGGATGTCAGACGTCGGCTTTGAATCAAGGCCTCGCGTCTAATAAGCCTACGCTATCTGCTGGACTACGGTGTGGCTGATATATAATACAACAAAGTAAAGCGCTATATTTTTTAATTTTTTTGTTCAAAATTTTGGAAATAACATCAAATTTTAGAATCAGTTTAGATGTGTTCGAATTGGCCACCTTTGGTACGAATTATGCTCACTGCTCCAGGCACAAAAGTTCAACGGATTGAGATCGGGAGATTTTGGAGGCCATTGTACGGTAGAAATGAAGCGAAGGACCTCCTTTTTAAGCCATTCTTAATTGACGGGTGCTGAGTGCATTGGTGCTGAGTTCTGTTGGAATGTCCATGGTCTGCGGTCGAAATGTCTGTCTTCGGCATTTATTTTGACCCCACGGTCTATGAATACGAGCGGGAAATGACCATCGGCCCTTACGGCGGCCCACACCATTACCATCGGTGAGTTCTTGCACTTTTTGGAACTTCAATGGCTTTAGTTCAAGCTTATTTTTCAATATCTGTTGTATCCATTCTCGCGATATGTTCAGATCACGAGCAATTTTACTACCACTGCGGCGTGGATTTCGATCAATTCTGGTATTGTTACCTTTTTTTTTTTGTCCACTTTTTGGACGCGATGCAACACTGCCAGTATCACGATAACGAGCAATGGTACGAGAAACAAAAGATTTATTCACATTTAAATGCTGGATGGCTCTAACGATAGCCAACTGTGGTTTCCAGCCAAATATAAAGCAATCACACTATCACGCTTGTATTCCATCAGGAATAACTTTTTTTCTGAATGTAATAGATCGAAATGCTTTTGTAAGATTGTAAATAATAAAATGAACTGTCACAGGAATAAATCTGCTATCTGTCAGACAAGCAGTTTACAAATAATAACAACCTGAAGTTGGTTGCGATACATATCAGCCACCCTGTACGGCGACTTTTAGTCTCCACCAAGACTACTACCCAGACAAATTTCAGAATACAGCACAGTATCAACAATAACAATTCCTTGTCTAGCGCTTAATATGCACTCGGGTGTTTCTTTGTGAGGCGCATTAATACCCCACATGTTTCAAGTATATATTCTAATGTTTCATATTCATTTTTAAAAGATTCACATTTTCATTTGCATGCGCTTCTAAATGAAAATAAATTTTTTATGCCAATTTCTGCAGGACCATTTAAACTGTAAATCAATAAACTGATGCGTTGTTTACGCTAAAAGATCTTAAATAGTTGGGGTTTCAAAATCCAAATCACAATTTTTTTATTTCAAATTTTTGTATTCATTTATGGACGCATGCAATTGTCTGCGTCTGCAATATATGTGTGTGGAACACTTACTCATCAATGAACCAAATCCCATAGCCACAACCACAATTGTTTTAAATGCAAGCACCATACAGACATACCCTCGCAGTAATATTTATTCTCGATTTTTTTGGTCCACTGTCTCTGTGCTATTGTATGGGGACAATTTTTTGAATTTATGAAAAAGACAGACAAACAGAAAGAGAATGAGAGAGAGAGACGGTAGAAAAGCCAAAGATGAAATATAATATAAAACAGATACTCAACGACAATACAATTGCAAAGAAGAGATGAAGCGAAACAAGAAAAAAAAATGGGAAAAAAACATTGAAAATCATCAAATAAAAAAAGGAAGTAAAATAAACGAACAAAATTATGAGAAGTTAAAACGGTGCTGATTTAAGTATTGCCGCCACTCTTCTGCCAGCAATGGTGTTAGTAATGGCTTTACCAAGAGACTGGAAATAATGATGGCACTTTTTTATATGCATGTGTATGTGTGTGTGTGTGTGTGATTGTATTTTTGTGGTCCATAATAAAATATGAATTTCTGTCTTGTCGCTGTTCTATTGTTCTGTGCGCTTTTTATTGTCAAATACTTGATATTTATTAGTGTTAACAGGATATCAATACAGTACATGGCAGGCAAAGGATAGTTTTGTATATAAAAATTCGAACACAAAGAAAAAAGCAAACAAGTTAAAAAGTGAAAGAGAGAAAGAAAGAAAGAGAGAAATATATATAAAGTTATAGAAATCATACAATTTCCACAGTTTGTTCTTGTTATTGTAAACATTAAAGTTTAAAAGAAAATAAAACTAAAAAGTTTTAAAAGAATTTCAATATTTTATATGACAAAACGTAGAGTGCTATGTAATAATTCAAACTAAAAATTTTCAAAATTAGATAAATATTTAGCACTTTTACAAGATATTATCAGGATCGATAATAAATCATTTCATCTATCTAAGAACATTATTGGCAAAATTAAAAAGTAAATCATCGTCGTTTTATTCTTACAGAATTACAATCGGTTTTTCTAGTTGGATGCTACGTCGAGCTAGATGTTAAGTATCTCTGTTCAATATACGCATACATAACAACTATGTATTCAGCATTATAAGCTTGTCACACCACACATATCGTGTGTTAATTTTATCCATGAATGGCGGAATCTACAGGTTAATATGTCGACTTGAAACAGCAGAGTTTTGAGAAACTTTTCACAAAAATTTTAATTTGACCTCAGAGTTTTTCGCAGACTGATGAGAGGATATTAACGAAGGAAATATTATCTTTATATGTTGTTTTGTTCAATATGTCTACGCTAGAGTTTGAACGATGGGCTCATCTTCTTATAAGCCAACATAACATCAGTAAATAGACGCCTTCAATAAGTATACGCCTTCAGTAAGTATACGCCTTCAGTAAGTATACGCCTTCAGTAAGTATACGCCTTCAGTAAGTATGCGCCTTCAGTAAGTATGCGCCTTCAGTAAGAATACACCATCAGTAAGTATACACCATCAGTGAGTATACGCCTTCATTAAGTATACGCCTTCAGTAAGTATACGCCTTCAGTAAGTATACGCCTTCAGTAAGTATGCGCCTTCAGTAAGTATACGCCTTCAGTATGTATACGCCTTCAGTAAGTATACGCCTTCAGTAAGTATACACCCTCAGTAAGTATACGCCTTCAGTAAGTATACGCCTTCAGTAAGTATACGCCTTCAGTAAGTATACGCCTTCAGTAAGTATACGCCTTCAGTAAGTATACGCCTTCAGTAAGTATACGCCTTCAATAAGTATACGCCTTCAGTAAGTATACGCCTTCAATAAGTATACGCCTTCAGTAAGTATGCGCCTTCAGTAAGTATGCGCCTTCAGTAAGAATACACCATCAGTAAGTATACACCATCAGTGAGTATACGCCTTCATTAAGTATACGCCTTCAGTAAGTATACGCCTTCAGTAAGTATACGCCTTCAGTAAGTATGCGCCTTCAGTAAGTATACACCATCAGTATGTATACGCCTTCAGTAAGTATACGCCTTCAGTAAGTATACGCCTTCAGTAAGTATACGCCTTCAGTAAGTATACGCCTTCAGTAAGTATACGCCTTCAGTAAGTATACGCCTTCAGTAAGTATACGCCTTCAGTAAGTATACGCCTTCAGTAAGTATACGCCTTCAGTAGTATACGCCTTCAATAAGTATACGCCTTCAGTAAGTATACGCCTTCATTAAGTATACGCCTTCATTAAGTATACGCCTTCAGTAAGTATAACGCCCTTCAATAAGTATAGCGCCTTCATAAGTAACGCCGTCATAAAGTATACTCCTCAGTATGTATACGCCTTCAGTAAGTATACGTCCCTCAGTAGTATACGCCTTCATTAATATACGCCTTCAGTAAGTATACGCCTTCAAGTAAGTAAATAGCACTTCAGTAGAGTATGCACCATTACATTAAGTATAACACATCAGTAAGTATACGCCTTCTGTGTGTACATCTGCAAAAAAATCCTGTAATTCTTATTTTGAATCTTTTTCTGACAAAAGTTCTGAGAGTAAAGTCCAGGTGCCATGAAAAAGTTTCTCAAAAAATCAGTCGTTCGGAGTCAACTCTATACGATAGGTTGCTCCACTTCATGTATAAAACTAAAACACAACAAAAATATCTTATGAAGGTAGGCCTGATCCAGCCAATTATGTGTATATGTATGCATGATAGAGGATATGTCCCAAACAGACCCTTAAAGGATGTGTGGATATGGATTATGGAGATTAAACTTGCAAGTTAGACCCAGAAAATAGAGAAACTCTTAAGATTTGATGTGTGATTTGATTTAAAATCGCTATAGTTTAGCAATTAGTGTATTGGCTTATTGGATGAGAACCAGTAGTTCAAGCCAGCTCAGACATTTCCAACGAAAACTAAATGCGGAAAAAAAATATTTCTTTTGGCGTTATCGGACTTATAGGACTATATTCTAAAAGCCATCACGCTTCTAGGGTATTAAATTCATGCGCCATCTTAGTGATACTAAGGAGCTCCCATCTGATGATATTGCACAGTCACCTACATTTTCAATGTTTAGCTCACTTCAGCATTGGTTTGTCCTTGATAAAGTCTCATTGAGATCCTAATGAGTTGGAATAGAGATTCCTGCTTAGAAGTCCGAGGCCCTTATCTAAAGAATTTAAATGATTATGTTCAATAAAATTCTGGTTCCGTTTCCGTACTACAAAGATGACTTTATACAGGTAAGCGAGTTAAAGGAGAATTTCCTGCTTATAAGTCTGAGGTGTTTCATGAATATCTTTAGTATTAAAATGATTTTGTTCAATACTACACTGGTTCCGTTTTCATACAATAAGTTCAATTCATTTGAATAATTGTAAGATTGTTCATAGTGATTGAAAATTTTCAAATGCCTGTCTTACGCTACTGAGTTGGTTATTTGCACCGCTGTCTACTTACATCTCTCATTTGAGGTTGTCATACTGTCTAAGCTATCTGTCCATAAATATCCGACCCGTTAGTTCCTAACCCTTAAGTTTTCATGAGAAATTCTGTAAATGAATATCTTTTTTTAAATTAAAATTTGTGTAAAAAATATTACCGCACACTCTGTAAAACATAAACGAAGCACATACAGCCACAGACAATATGATGAAATAATGGGAATAAATTTATATTTTAGGCTCAGTAATACCCCTGGCCATTACAAATGTCTCTAATGCATATGCACATGCACTTGCAGCAGCAGTAGCAGCAGCAACATAAAAGAGAGAAAAGTTTTCAACAATAGGAATACGAAAAGTGCCAAAGAGCCAATGAGTCCAGTTCCATGCTTGACACACAACTTTGGCTTTTATGTGAAACCATAATTCTAATATGAAAAACTTAAGCCAATTTTATATAGAGATTTACTACACACATACAACTATACATGCCAACATACGAACATACGTATACATACGTATGGATATTCTTAAACAGTGGACATAAATTTAAATTTATAAAAAAAAGAAATCTTTTATATTTTTGGAAACAAAAAAAAAAATATATTCTTTATAAACTTTACACACTATCTCTCTCTCTCTCTTATTCTTCTAGCATTTTTTTACAGTATACTGTACTACACACACACCCAAAGCATAAATTCGGTTTTATGGCTTTAAAAGGGCCAAACGATTTTCAATTGAAATTTTTGTCAAATTCTATAATTGATGTGATACTCCCTCTCTCTCTCTCTCTCTCTCTCCTTATAAATCTAATGGAAATCCTACACTTACAATAGCAAGGAATAACAATTACTGATAGCCATACTGTGTGTAAGAAAAAAAAAAGTGAAAAAGAAAATGAAAATTTATGAAAATATCTATCAACTGACATAGGGTGTTCAATAGATTTACGTTTTTCAAAAAGAAAAATTACATTAATTAAATAAATTATAGCATACTTTTAGACAGACATTGAAAATAGTTTTTACCCCCATTAAATTGAAGTGACCAGCTGGGTTTTTGAAAGTGTTGGTTAGGAAAATGCGAAAGTATTTTTCCCAATTACATAAAATGGCCGCAATTTTCTACATGAGCGGTTTTTAAGAAAGGCAAGGAAAGACATTCTATTTTTGTGGTATTTTCAATTTAAAATATTTTCAAAAGGAACAAATTTAAGGATCTTATATCAACTCCTTACCGCTTACCTAAAAAAACAAAACTGGATTATTAAAAGAGGAAAGTGAATAAGAAACTACAGTGATGTGAAAAATAATAAGGACAGTGTCCACCCAAACTTACATTACATTTACAACAGAATAAAAAATCGAAAATTCTTTCTTGTTTGAACGATTTATTTTTTCTAAAACGATAGAAAATAGATTAAAAACAAAATGTTTGCTATTCCTATAAAATATTTTGATTTCTTTGTGCTTTTTTATGAATTTATATAGTTTAAGGTGTGAAAAAAGAACACTTTTTGAAATCTTAAAGCTTGCCCCCATGCCCCGATGCTACCACCACCATGTTCGACCGTCTTTAAGGCATATTTTGGATTGAATTCTTGATGGATAGGTATTCCTACATGGTGGAGAAGAAGAATTTAATACATAATATACCTTAAAGAAACTTTGGATGGGCACTGTCCTTATTATTTTTCACATCACTGTAGATATTAAGCTTTGTAACAGCCTTATAATTATTTAGAGAACTAAAGAAGCATTAAAACTTTTTTATTTAATTTTTTTTTATGCCACTTAGATCTTCAAATAAAACAATTTGTTAAAATATATGAATTTTTTTTTTTTTTTGTCATATAGTATATTTGCCTAATGTGCCCGTCCAGTATCTTTAAACAAGCACACGCAAAGTAATATGTAATCCAACTTGACAATATGGCAGCTTTATATTTAATATTAAATATTAATTTTTGTATTATTTACAACTAAAAACTAAAGCATAGCCGTAGGCTGAATTAAATAACACTTATACGTCGTGCTATTCAAATTCATTAACTGCCAGACAGAATAAAGAAAAAAAAAAATGCAACTGGAGACAAAGCAAAACGAAAGAAGAAAAAGAAAATTACGTATTTAGACGGGCTTAAATACAAAATGAACAACAAAATAAAAATAAGAAGTAAATTTCATTTTAATTTTCTTTACAATTTGATACCTTTTGTTGTTAAGTCTGTGCATAAGTACTCTCTGTTGAGATTTCAACCGTCTTTTTTTCTCTTGTTGTTCTCATTTGAATTCATTATCATTCGGGTAAGAGAGAAGAATAATTGTCTCCCAATGGTATTTGCAAGCAAGCAACCGTTGCCAATGGAAGCAACAACTAAAGCCAACACATTTAAATCAAATTCTTTGTTGCAAGATATGTAACTGCCACTTACTGCTTGCCACCAACAACAATACAAATTTTTGTAATCCTCACCTGCATGCATATACGCACATACCTGGTAAATGTGTGAAATAATAGAAAACAAAATATGTCTATGTATATGTATATGTATGTGTGTGTGTGTGTGTTGTGTGTCATAAGCATACACATGTTACTCAAGATAAAAATCTAAAAATGTTGTTTTGTTGGTTGTGAACTCCCACTGGATTAACCTTTTCTTTACTGTTTTCTTTCATTTTTTTTTGTTGTTGTTGTTTTTATGGGTTTAATGAAAAACTATTTTTATTGTTGGTTGTTCTTCTCTCAGTTGCTTTCACTTCTTCCAAGCAATAGAATAACAAAATGGTTGAGAGAAAATTTCTTACGAAATTTTTTCCGTATTTTTTCTGTGTTTTAACTTCTTTCATCCTGACAACGACAATAGCGTCGTCATCGTACCGTAAATGGTAGAGTAGTAGAGAGAGAGCGCAGCTTATAAAAGCTCAAGTTTGAATGAGTGAATGAATAAATGACTCAAGAAATGAATGAATTGTTTAGTTTTGAATTGAAATACTTGCCATAAGAATGAATGAAAAACTAAAAAGAAAAAGGGAAAGTTTCGTATAAATTTGATGAAAACATAGAGGCTTGCTGTATGGTATGGTGGTAGAGCAGAAAAGAAGTTTTGCTTCTCTCTGACAGCAACCACCAACAGGACAGGGATAATGTTAAGAAATTCTAGTCAGACTGAAGAGTTTTGGTTTTTTTTAGGTTTTTGTTTTTTATCCATTTATTCACGTGATATTTTGCTATTATTTTGTAAAAGTTTAAGAATAATATAAGATTTTTTCAACTATTATATACGATATCTTTTCTTCAACTTGCCAATTCAATTGTTATCATGTTTTTACTTTTCTTTTTTATTATTTTGTCTTCCTCAAACCAAACTTTGTAATTCTCAGACAAGTTGCCATTAAAGGTGGTAAAAACAATTTTCGGTTTAACAGAGAGAGGGTATAAGGTTTGTTATTAGAATTTCATAATGGCCCTTAATAAAATTATAAAATGCAAGGAAGCATAAGTCCTATATTGTGATAGAAACCCTATTTGGATGCTTAGGTATTTTTAGGCTTTACTTTCGTAAGTTCAAGGACCAAATATTTCAGAGACATAACTCGTTTTAGAGTAGTAGACTGCAGCCTGTATTTTGTACAAATTTTCTATAGAAAGTAAGATGGTATTGTGACCAAGGATTGGTCTCTTCTTCACCTACCTACATAACACACTTAGGATATAAGATACTTGTGATAGAACGTCATTAAGACTGTTTACTCAAGAAAATTTTGAATTGTAATAAGAACGGAGGTCAATTATCCCTTTTAAACTGTTAAGTTAACTGTTAATATGATGTTAACAAGTTATTTTCAAAGAGAGAACTGTTGTGAAGTAATTGCAATTTTTGGGTACAGGAACTTGACCTTCCAGAATAACAACCAAAAATTTAATTCCCTTCTTACGCCAAGAATTCAACAATTAAAAAATTCTGCGTTTCGTTAATAAAGTTGGCCTGTTACCGCAAGAACTAAGCTAACGAAGAGCAGGTTAGTTCTCTACCCTGACAGGATGCTCTCTCATGTCAGAAAGGAGGCTAAGGAGCAGTAATATGAATTGTCTTCGGGGACCCATAACAACTCCTTGAAAACTAGGCTGATTCGAATAGTAGATAGGCCTTGCCGCGATATATCATGGTCAACCACCCAGTCCAGATTGTTAAAAAACTTCATATGGGGCAGTGGTACCTAGAGGAAGACCTAACTGTAATAGGCGCCTGGAAAGTAGGTCGAAAACCCAGCATCAAAGATGTGTAATATTCAGTCTAAAAGGCACGCAATTAAAAAAAGAGGCAAATACCTAAACATCACTCCACTACAAAGGACCAGAAGTTGCAAAAAAAAAGAAAACTCCAGTAAGATTCGCTGAAACAACTGTGAGCCGTTACTACACAAAAGTTTCAAGAGCGGTGAGAGTACGAGATATGCTGCGGGAATATCTCACAATCAATTTGATACCCTCAAAGAAAACCCAATTAGAGGAGGGAATTATCTGCAAAATGGCGAAGAAGTGAATTGAAATTTTTGATTATTTACTTCCGACCAGATCATATTCCAGTTGGCAACAGTGGAAGGGATCAGAGCTAAAGGTGTGCTCAAATCAAACATGATTCTCTACATTTTCACAAGGGGAAAATAATGGAGCTCCTTTTGAACTGCACAAAATTAAGACCAACGCACAGGTGTATGGCGCATTCTGAAGAGCAAGAACGAAGAAAGTACGAAATAGTGATGACAGTCGAGAAAAAAAATATGGAAATTGGACAGCTATAACGACGCGAAACTCTTGACATCATCAGGTTTAGAAGCTTGAGTCCTCGTTTTTGCTTAAGAAAAAAACAGATGTCTGCTCGACATTTCAAGCACCTTCTTGTTAAAATAAATCTTGTCGAGAGCAGAGGTAGTATTTGCCTAATGTATTGAACCTAATTGTTTGAATCCTATGTACGTTCAATAGCTATTTCATTAGATCAACCAGCAGTCCAAAAATGTATCCATGGAGGTCTTAATCGACTGGACTCTCTAGAGTCCAATTTTGTTTGTTACTTAATACCTTTCCTTACATCCCTGTGTTGTATTTTTTCGCCCTATTTTCTCATTGTATTTTTGCTGTCTTTGTTGGCTGTTTCTCATCAGTCTTCTTTTCTTCTCCTTCTTTCTCTCTCTCTCTTTGATATGAAAAGTGTAGTGTTGCATGTCTTTTGTAGCACTTAAGAATTAGTTGAGCGCAAACATTTCTCCAATGTTGCGATGCTGTTTTTTATTGTTACTTTTGTTTTTTTTTTTATTGTTGTTGCTATTCTTACTATTATTATACGTCATCTTTTGAAAAAACGAAACGAAACAACACTTTACTTTACAAAAGAAAATACGAAAAAGAAAAGCTGCGTGTTACATTGTAGTATCCTTGAACCTATACTTGGTATGAACGCTTTTACACTCAACTTCCTAAATGTTAGGAGTAGTGATGGTGGTGGTGGTGGTGTATAGTTTCTCTTAAGAGACGATATTGTTGGCATTATTAATAATAACAACACACAATATGAGAGCGAAATATAGAATTTGAACAACAATAAACGAAAAAAAAAACAAGAAAACGAATTCAGTTAAAGGGTGCCCAACAATTTGTGAAGATTTCTGCAGCAGTTGAGTTGCATCAACAGGAATAGAAGAAAAACTATAAAAAAAGGAGTTGCAAAGTAAAAGAAAAAAAAAATAGAGGAAAATGGAAAGTTCTAAGAGCTATACTGGTGTATAAAATTTGGCCAACACAAAAAAACAAAATTGTTTCTATTGTTGCATTTTAATTTTATTTTTTTTTTCCTTCATTTTCCTTGATGCTGTTCATTTTTCTTTCTTGAAAGATTTACGAAACAAAAAAAAGTAGATTTTGAATGAAAGAAAGAAGTAAAAAAAAAAAATTAAGAAAATTGCTAAAACTTTTATTTTGATTATTTTAAAATTCTTTTTCCTTTGTTGTTGTTGTTATTGTTCTTGTTTAAGTTTTTGCTGTTGCTATTGCTGTTGTAATGATTTAATTTAATGCAATATTTTGTTCCTTCATCCTGGCATTTTACAATTTAGCTTTCAGTTTTCATTTTCTTTCTTTTTAGTTTTCATAGTCTAGTATTACAATTTTGTATTCTTATAGAATTTGAAATAGTTTTCGAAAAGCATAAATCGAGAAGTACAACGTATCATTAAGGATTCTGGAAAATTTTGTAAAATTAAGAAACAAAATAATTTATAAAATTCTTAAAAAAAACTTTCGTTCGCTTCATTGTTTATGATACAGATATTATGGCAGTTTTAATACAAAGAAGACTTCAAAGTCAATTAGAATAAAATTTGCGCAATTAACTGACAGGTTTCTGACAACATAGAAGCCACATAATTAATGCCAGTACTTTAGAGAGTATAATTAAACAAACTGTAGAGTGCATTATATTCCATTGCACTACTACTGGTCAACGATTTCTCAAAGACTTATACACGGGGACAGAAAAATATCAGTTCTACACAAAGTAAGCATCAGTCGAGCGTTTTGTAAAACAAAAATGTCCTATATAACTTCATCTCCTTTTCAACGTACTGGCTTATATCATGAGCTGTGAAGAGCGTAAAAATTTTTTACTCTCGCCTATGGTATTCAAAATGCAAACAAAGCTAGAAAATGTGGAAAAATAAATACCAACAAGACCAAAGTCATAAGCATAATAAACATTAAATGGGAAAGCAATTCATGAAAAGCATCAAGACCAACCAGTCGAATACTTATATGACAATTGTTATCTAAACGGTATAGTGACCACGAAGGGGGTCATAGAATAGACCGCTACTAGCATGGAGAATTTAAAAAATTCCGCAATGAAACAATTTTAGAATATTCACTGCATGTGTGAAGCCTACTCTTCTGCACAAAGGTAAAACCAGGCCACAGTATTCCCTCGATTTACGTCCTATTATGTTCCGGAAAAAGGCGACATAAATCGAAACGACGTAAATCGAATTTCAAAGAACTCATACTATCAGTTGCATTTATTTATGTACGTTTTCAAAAAAAAAAACTAAAATAATTACATTTTTATCCAATTTATTAAATTTTTTTAAAGAGGGAATTCCCCTAATCTTGTTTATAAACAACAGAAGCCACGTAAATCGAAAGACGACCTAAATCGAAGTTGAAGGTAACAAAATTTTTGACGACTTTAATCGAAACAACGTAAATCAAGACGACGTAAATCGAGGGAATACTGAAGTTTATTATGAAATCAAAGTGTAGGTACAACAGTGCACGGTAGTAAGTAAAGTACACCAGGTGATGTGTGTTTATTTACTAGACAAAAGCTCGGGAAATAAACCTCAGCCCTGATATCTTGTAGTAAAAAGGAAAATGAGAAAAAAAAATTATTTTTCCACTCCCTTTCTATACTCTGCTGACAAGAGCTCTGATAGTCTTGAAAGAAATTTGAGCTTGCAAAGACCAATAAATAACGTATACATGTGGCAAATTTTCTGGCCCAACACCATCAGGAACTTTAACATCTGCAACTTAGTCAAATAGGAGCCCATACTGAAATAAATTGAGAGCTCAAAATGTATTTGAATCGGTCATACCAGTAGAAAAAGTCGGTTGACCGTAGTCACAGGGATAGTGTTAAAATAAATTCTCCAACACTTCAGTAGCCTAGTTCTACTTAAGAACATTTAAGGACATGCTGTCCTTTAGAACAGAGGAATCTTATATAGTCAGATAAGTAAATAAGAGCGGGAAACTCAATGAAATAAAGATGATTAATGGAAGCAGTAAAATTGAAGGAGGAAAGTGACCATCTTACCAACTGTGGCACTTAATTGATTAAAATCAATTTCTTCCCGTATCTTTTCTCTGCAGCTTCTCCAAAACCCCTAGGCCATAATGGCAGAACCTGTGCATCTCGCATAAGAATCCGTACATGCCTTATATAGTCTTTATGAAATTCGCTTCAGTATCTTGTCCTTATCCGACGCTGCCTACATGACTTTTATGGGATATATTCCTTCATCGTAATTTTTAAGCTCAAAGGGGTTTCCAATGTACAATACGCGACACTTGTATTTTTCTATCCAGTGGGGAGCTTTGCAGTTTCCCCAAATACCCTGGTACCCGTATGATATGAATATTGTACAGCTCGCTCTACCATCTATTTCATAATATGTCTTATATTGGAATCTGGTACCACGAAAACCGAAGGGATTTTAGAAAGTATGCTGATAATTCTTCCAAATATGTTAGCATCCTCAGTAACGAATTAATGCAACCCATACACATAGCTGCCAGATAAATGAAGTATTAAATCGTCAAATATTTGCGAAAAAATCGTCAAAGGCGTTCATCGTAAAAAAAAACATATAAAGCCCATATGTGATGTAAATATTAGTGACTCAGAATATCTTGACTTTATGGTCATGAAAATTCAGTGTTATGCTCGCTAGAACTGACAAATTTTTCAGTGCCTTGGTTTCTTAAGACGTTGCAATAAGTACTTCATTTCATCTGATGTACTTACAAGTTACAGCATTTATAACTGATCGAAAATGGAATACAACTCTCATGTATGGATGGGCCCTTAAAGTCTATTTTGAGACTTTTCGACAGTGTACAGGTGAGGCCGCAAATCACGATAGTGTTCAAACGCTACCGATTCATTGGAGCATCGTTGCAATGTGGCTTGTGTCACTGTTCTATCGCTACTACAATGGATATTGTTCGAGCGAAATAAGGGGAGTTGTTTATGAAAATCATGTATTCCTACGTAACACTCGTCTTTCTCGGCCAGCACATCCGTATGTGGTCGATTGGCCAGTGTATCGCTTACTGGACAAAGTTCCTTTATTAGACGGACTATTCCTATGTGGAACTGCCTTCCTGCAGAGATCTACTTATGGTGTAAAAATATTCAAACCTAGTCTCCATAAACACTGTTCCCTATTTCCTCATTCTTATAATATATTTTCCTAGTTCCCACAACAACGGCAATCCCTGAGTGTTGATCTTATGAAAAAATTGTGTACAAGGGGAAGAGATAAAAATTTTTAGCTTTTAAGAGATTACAACGTATTTATACCGGTATTAATAATTCACACCTTGTTATACAAAGAGAAAGAAAATGATGTAAATTTTTAATTGCTAAAAATCATCGAAATAAGGCCATAAATCGTCATGTCGTCAAAATAACATTTTTGAAGCTCAAAATCGTCAAAATGACGATAAACCGTCAAGTCTGGCAGCTACGCCCATACGACCTACACTTCAGCTTCAGTCATTGGCGAGCGGAGGTCACAATTGACAATTTGTTGGTTTGCTTGGGAACTTGTTTTCTATTCATCTGACACTGACACACGCATTTCCTACTATTTTTAGAATTTAATTTCATTTTTTTTTATAAAAAATTAAATGCAAATTTTCTTTGTTTTCCTAAATGTCCTAAATCCTAGATTTCCACATTTTGCATTATGTGAACATGTATTCCATTTTCTATTGCTCTTTATATTTCCGGTTTTAATTTTATTTTCTTGGGATTGTGAAGAAACATTCTTGATATTCTTGTGTTTTGTATTGTTATCTTCTGTGACTACTACAGGTTGTTATGTGTTCATGTTAAGCTGTAAAGGCAAATTAAAAATTCTTGGAATCCTCAAGATTAGAATGGGAATGAACAGGAACTATTCTATTTCTACTCTTTTATATTCGTTTTCTTTTCGAATATAACAACACCTAGGGTTTGCATAGTATTTCTAATATTTTCCGGTATTTATTTTTACTTTTGAGTTTATCTTTCATTGTGCGTGTAAGTCAGTCAGCCAGTCAATCAAATCGTTTGAAAGTCAAGGGAATGTGTCGTTTTCCTTTGAATGTGCCAGAAATTTCTAACATCAATTTCAAATTCCTTGGCTTACAAGGGATCATAAGAACAAGAAAAATAAGAAAAATTTCTAATACAACAGATAAAGAGGAAACAGAAAAGAGCAAAATGTATGCCTACGTACATATGTAATCAGATTGTAGAACAAAGGTTTTACACAACAAATAAACGTTTTAGAATACAAATTATTTGTGGGGCAATAAAAGAACAATTTTTTCTAATTTATTGCATTATGAGCCTTTAAGCCACCATCACTACCACCACCACCACAATAATTCATATTTACTAAGCATTTTATAGAATCATTTATGGCACACACACATAACACACACACACACACAGTAATAAAAGTAACAGAAACAAAAGCATTATAAAGAATATATGTTTGCATGTATGTAGGCATGTATTTTAGATCTATTCAATTATTGCCAAAACGATAAAATAAAGAAAAGAAGGAAGAAGTTCGAAAAACGTATTTAAAATCTGTCACTTTAGCGTAAATTTACATTCGCAATGCTTGTCAAAAGCAAGAAGCAAAGAGAGGGCCGTGCAAAACAATAAAAGGGAGAGGGGGCGGGGGTGTGTATGCAGTTGAAAATTTGTAAATATTGCTTTAAATGTATTTTAAATTACTTTTCCTTTCGTTTTCTCCATTCAATTTTCAATTTTGTTGTTTTTGTTTTGCGAAAAAAACCCATAAAAAGAAATTTAAAAATAAAAACGAAAAATTTTTATTTCTTTTTCATTTCCAACAACACACAGTATACAGTTAAACTCGTAAGTAATGTAACAACAGCAGCAGAGAAGCAACACTTTAAAAATAAGTCCAAAGAAGCAACAACAATAACAATAAAATACGGAAATAATAATGAAAGAAAAAAAAAACAACAACAACAGCAAAACATAAAAATGCTAATGTTTCATATTTTTTTAAAAAAAAATTCTTTTCGTTGTTGTAAAAAGTCATAAAAAATCAATGTTGGTAACGAAAAATATTATGAAAAAAAATCTTTTTTTTTTTTGTATGAAAAATTCTTACGTATTACAACCAAAAAATGAGTGTAATTCTTAAGTTGCTTCTCTTCTTCAACAGTTGCCACAATGTAAGAACTTTGTGGAAGAAAATTTTCCATTGGTACCTACACACCAAATTTAAGTTTCCTTTTGTCGACATTTGCCATGACCATCCAGTCCTTTATAAAACGTTAATGATGGAATATAAGCAATTTTTCAGTTGTGGCACATGCATATTTTATTTAAAAAAGAAAATACAGGGTGACTTCTCCATTACAGGGCACACAATTATTCTTAAATTTTTTCATTAAATGCTTAAATGGTGGTAAAGCCACATTTCTAAGTCTTAGAAGATATCAAAAAATATACAGCAGCTGCATTTATACTTTATAAAAAAAAATATTATTAATCAAATTGATAAATTAAATCTTAATCTAGCGCCTATCAACTGGATGGGTGATTTTTTAAAAGCTATAGGAAAATTTTTCAAAAAACACATAAAATTCAGAAAAATGCATGAAATCTTTATTTAATTTAATGTTTGAAGATAATTTCATGCAAATGTAGATCATGACTGCGTCCGAAATGGTCCATCCACTTAGTACAATTTTGGCAATATTTCGGCCGATATCTCACGAATAAACGCTTCATCAATGTTTTCCAATGCGTCAATTTAAGCGGGCTAGTCTATAAAAACATGAGCTTCAACATAGCCCCACAAAAAATTGCCTTAAGGCGTTAAATCGCAACGATCTATGCGGCCGATTGACCAGTCCTCATCAGGAAATAAAATGTTCACCGAACTCGCCTCTAAATAAGTTAATTGTTACGCATGCTGTGTGGCATGTGGCACCGTCTTGTTGAAACCACATGTCATACATGTCAAGCTCTTACATTTTGGGCAAAAAAAAAAGTTGAATATCATCTCACGGTAGCGCTCACCATTCACAGTTGCGTTCCGACTCGCAGCATCTTTGAAGAAGTACGGTCCAATGATGCCACCAGCTCATAAACCGCACTAAACTGTAACAACGAACAGAATAGGAGCGTCATAGCAATATTGGGAGAAGCAACGTTACATCATATGTGGATTACATATCCGTAAGATGGAAATAATTGTTACCTCATACGTAAATTTTGAGCTCAACAGTTTCACCAAAAAAAAAACACGAGCTTTAAGGCCTTAAGTGACTATAATACGAAGCGGTGAGATTATGTAAAAAAACAAAAATTCTGTGGGATTTCTATCCTAGCTTACGAAAATCGGTATAAAATGCGCCACTGTCATACAAAACACACGCAAAAACATAATTGTTTCAAACGTAAATTGGCGTTATTTTCCTTAAAAATATTTTTCTTTTAAAGTTCAGCAAAATTAAACGATACAACTGTTCCAAAGAAAACAATTTTGATCGCCTAGAAAATATTATTTTATGAATTTTATTGTTAGTACTCCCTACTATCATATCAGGTCGAACGATTAATTCTGTCAGTCAGTCACAGTCTTTACGCCGATAACGCTGAAACATGGTCACCGTGTACTTAGATCGCAGTAAAGGTAGGAAGAGACAATTGAATTGTAATGAAATTTAAGTGCATACATATATACATACATACATAATAAGCCATTACAACCCTTCAGTCAGGATTACGACTTAGCTTCTCACACCACTTATGTTGTGTGCGTTAATTTTATACATGAGTGGCGGGACCTACAGTTTAAAGTCGACTCCGAACGACAGATTTTTGAGAAGCTTTTCATGGCAATTTTTACTCTCAGAGTCTTTGCCAGAAATCTGCTGAGAGGAAGTCGCCGAAGAAATATATTTTCGTTTTGATGTCTTACCTGGGATTCGAACCCGGGCCTTTCGTCTAATAAGCCTACACACTACCCACTAGACCACGGCGCTTCTCGTGCATAACATGCTGATATTCGACCTTAGTATTCTTTATGGCGTTCAAATGTAACAATTAATTGGTTATTCTGGGCGTATCTTACCTTCGGCCAACTTAGTGATTTTAATGGTTGAAAACCCCACTCTAAATGAGGATTTAAATCTCGTCAAAAAAAAAAAGGAAAATCATTACCGTTACATTTCCGAAATGGACAAAGTTTCTCACTAGTACACTCAACGCATGTTCACAGAGGAGGTTGTTTTCTTCCATTCAGTCTCCAGACTACCATTTAGTTTTTCACACCACTTATGTTGTGTGTTTTGATTACATACATGAGTGAAGGGACCTACAGTTTAAAATCGACTCGGAACGACAGATTTTTGATGACAATTTTATTTATTCCCAGAGTTTTTGCGAAAAAAAAGTCTGCTGAGAGGAAGTCGCCTATAGGTTTAACGTTGAACATTAGTTACGGAGTGAAAAAATTTTTTCATCTCATATTCGTTTACTTCCAAAGCTTTTGTTAGAAGACTGGGGGGTGGTCAAGCGGCAATGGCTAATTAGCAAGCAAAACAATCTGTATTGGTAAGCGATTAAAAATTTTTGGATGATTCAATTATGAGGTAAATTATGAAAACAATTGTCGTTTTGCAATAATCAAAGTGTGAAAATATTAAGACTGGATAGGAAATGCAAAAGCCTTTGTTTGTTTATTTTCAAATCAAAAATTTTTTTTTATCTTATTTTGTGCATAAATATCGTGTTGCAACATACAAAGCAGAAACTATGGAAGAGTGCATTCATACACAATGGGAGTGTACCCATTTTCTAGGAACTATTTTTCAAATACAGATTCAATATCGAACATTGATAATCTTTACTGTAGCCACTATATAGCACACCCAATGAAAACGTCGATGAATTTTGTCATTAGAATTTTTGCCTTTACAGAAAATGGCGTAAACTGTTTTCGACTACAAGGTTAGGTTAGATTAAAAGACGTGTACTTGTCGGCTAAGACAAATTCAGTACCCGGAGGTCGAAATTGACCCATTGACAATGACCTTAGAGAAGGAAGGAAATAGAGGATTAAGGATGAAAGTTGGAAATGTAGGTAAGGGGGCAGAATGGGAACTGCAAAATAATCTGAAATACCAACAAATCTTACAATATTTTCAACTGCATTAACTCCCGCACAAATTCAAAGTATGAAGATCACGTACTGTTTTATTCATATGCTTACATATCTTGTGCCACCCAGTTTTACTGAAATAATTCATAATTTTCTTTTTTTTTTCATTTTTATATTCAAATATTTTGTTGATCATTAAATTGTTTCTTTATTGTTCCTTCAAACACACAAAGAGCTGAGAAAAAAAGACCTTATTCGAGGGCGGTTTCCTAAGGTGATGGAATAAGTTTCCTTAGGACCACCAAAGTTTCCAGAAAGTAGCGAAAAGTTATGAAAACGTATTTGATAAGGCCCTCGTAAATAATTTAAATTTTACGTCAATAACAAGCCACACAAAAAATGTTTTCCTGTTTTAGAAAGAATCTTTT
Source organism: Sarcophaga peregrina (assembly GCA_014635995.1). NCBI lineage: Eukaryota > Metazoa > Arthropoda > Insecta > Diptera > Sarcophagidae > Sarcophaga > Sarcophaga peregrina. The sequence continues at coordinate 34,192,009 of CM025790.1, forward strand.
TTTGTCTTCGGTGTATTGGCCATAAAGTATTTCATTTCATCGGCTTTGTTGCTATTTATTTTAACCATGCCATCATGCATACCATTTTGGTAACACTTTTCAAATGAAAAATGTTGTCTTTAATGGCAACATAAAAAACATAAAAACTACGTTTTAAGAAAGTACAGTTCGTTTGCGATTTCAAGAAAAAAAAAAATAAAAAATCATTTCCAGTAACAGCTGTAAGTGTAGCAAACATAATAACAGGGACGATAGCAGAAGTGCAGAAGCTAAGACTAAAAAAAAATAATTGAAAAAAAATTTGTTTTGAAAGAAAAATTTTAAAGCTAATGAAAGTGCTGCGGTTTTTCCGCAAAGAAGAAAATACGAAACCAAAAATATCGCTCCATTAACTTAAGAATTTTTTGTCTGTCTTTCCAAATTATACGCACGTATTTTTATGGTTCATCACTGTAGCGCTTTCATTTGAATCGATGCTGTTAGTGGAGGTTACTTTACTGTTCCAAACGTAATAATAAAAGGAGAAGAAAGATTTCCTCAAAGAAACAAAATGTTCAGCATCATTTACGCAAGAACATCATAAAATACAACGTTTCAATTCGAAATGACGTTAGGTAAAGAAAATACTGAAACGATGGTTGGCGATGGTTAGTGGAGCCAACTCAAAGTAAGTGTTGTACCTTATTCTGGTGTAAGGAAAAAGGAAGGATTTTTTCCTTTAATAGTAATAAAAAATAACGGTAATAATTTCACACCATTAGTAAGAAAGTATGGAACATACGCTTCTTTACTCATGCATAAGTTTTTATATTGTTGAATTTCAATGTAACCCAGCGAACATATTTTTGCAATGTCACGTTATCATGCATCGTCACACGTAATAGACATAATAAGTGTCCCAATAACTCGAATAAATAATACACAAATTAGTGCATGAATACTTGACCATTTTCGCCGATATTCAACATTTTTTTCAATGACCTTGACTCAAGAGCAATCAAGATCAAACAATGGCCTGTGCTGCAGGGTGCCATCTTTTTACTTTCGTCGACCTCTAAAGCATTCCAACCGAAGCATATATATACATACATACATACATACATTATTAGTCATTACAACCATTCAATGAGGATCAATCTCCAACCGAAAACGTTAGCAAAATTTTGGTACTGAAACAAACTCTTTTCAGTCGCCCAAATACACTCTTTCAATTCAAGTCCAAAGGCATTGATTGTTGATGCTACACATCTATCTATTAGTTGTCATCTATTAATCCTGTTTTGCCAAATCGCCATGAACGACCATAGAAAATGGCACAATTTAACCAACTGAGCTCAGTAACAGTTAGCAAGTGATCATTATTTTATCGAAAAAGCATCTTCAGCGGGTATGCCATTGAATACGAAATTAATGGGAATTCTGGCATTTTGGGACGATGCCAATCCACATGAGTTGGAAGAAAGGCCAAAGCATCTCGAAGTAGGCACTGTTTGGTATTGAAGTTGGGTGGCAGGGTCATCGATTAGGTAGATGGTTATCGACTTCTTTCGGTCTGACACCATGGACATCTAATTTCAACAGAACGGCACCACGTTCCACATTGGATATTCTGCATGAGGGATTTGCAGGTATAGTCAACTCACAAGAAGGCGATGTAAACTGATCATCGAAATCGTGCTATTTGATCTGGTTGTGGGGTTCCTTTTAAGTCACTTATGCATACGACGAAGACACAAACCACGGCATTTCTCAAGTAATACATAACGCATGTCTTGGAGTCTTTATTAAAAACTGATGCAACAGCCTCACGAGTATTCGAGAGAAAAGTCCTCCCTGTCGTTCGAATGGAAGAGGATGCTCCAGCGAGACAGTAGATCTGAAGAGATCTGCAGAAGTCGGCGAAGAGGACAACCATGTATCCGTTGGAAGGACCAAATCAAGGAAGCCCTGTCAACGATTGGTGTGACCAACTGGCGTAGGCGCGCAAGGTGCAGAGATGCCTGGGAGGATGTGCTGCGGCAGGTCGAAATCAGTTAATCGGGTTGTTATGGCCAATTAGGTAAGTAAGTAAGCATGCCGTCGATCATATTGTTACGAAAATGGAAATGGTGTTGTTAAAATAATAAACAAAAGCTCCAAAAACAACACAATGATCATGCATAAAATGATAAACAAAAGCTCCAAAAACAAAACAGCGCACTGTTCACGTGATCAATGAATGAGTAAAAAAATATACCAACAAAAATAAAGCGCTTGTTTACAAGATCAATGAATAAACAAGAATAAAGGATAAAAGACGTAAATAACCAACAACAAAATAAAGGGAACCAAGAAGTAAACAAGAAACAACAATGTGCAGTATAAAATAGGATAGACAAATAAACCATCTACCTGCTCGAATGTAAACAAGAAACAACAAAAAATAAGAATAGGTTGTTTACATTCTTAGATTGTTCCCGAAGGACGTCATCGTCCTTCAAGGGCATTCATCACACTGATGATCCAGTAATTAAAAGGCAGGCTAAAGCGAGCAAGAAATGATTCAGAGTTTAAATTGAATCGTGTAAGACGACGTGACGTTGGTAGAGAATTAAAATCTATCGTGGATTCAGAGTTCAGAGTTTGAGTTGAATCAGTCGTGTGTGCAGACGGCACGTTGTATTCGGAGTGTGAATTAAGCTAGACGTGTATAACAGCATTACGTTGGTTGAAGTGATAAATCTTTCAGTTGTGTGCAGACAAGTTGCGTCTGAAGGAAGCCGTTGTTAGTGTTGTTTCAAGGTTGTGTCTAACGGATTTCAGAAAACCATATTGCGAAATATGTTGTCAGAATAAGCATGGACCAGTAATATTTAATGTTCACTCAATTTATTTGAACGCTGTATATGCAGAATCATGGAACATGAATATTATCACAGAATTGACGATTTTATGCCACAAGTATCATAGGTCTTTCAATAGAGTAAGAAAATGCTTACTTCTATCGCACTATATTTAATCAAACGTAATTTTAAAGCCAGTAAATATCTCCGTTTCATGATGCCACATCGTATTTTTCGCTGAGGTATGAATATTTTATTAAAAAACAAAAAAACAAAAATAAAATTCTCTTTTTTGGTTTTATTAAATTTAGATGGTTACATATCGGTAAGCATTTTATGTTGTTACGTGCAGCATATGTTTCATTTCTGTTGAAATTAACCACGATATTGTTTAGTGCGTTGTTTTGTTACTTTTGTAATAGTTTTTTTTTTTTTTGTTTTTTTTAATGCTGATGACCAATAACACATTTTTTTTTTTTTTGTTTCATTTTTTATGTGGCCAACTGTTACATGAATATTTAAATATATTTGCCATTTAATTGTTATTCAAAACAGTAAAATATTAATTAACATTCAAAAGTTTTGCATACACAGAAAAAATTTTGCGCAATCATTTCTTGTTTGGAAAAAAAAAGTTTTTTTTCACATGAGATTTTGACTAGTGGGATATGAATTTCAAAGGTAACAGCCGTGCCGTCAAAATAGCGCTCGACAATTGTTGTACTATAGTTTGCAATAATTTTAAATGAACGCTTTCGAGTACCCTAGAAGCCGAGTGGGCTTGATAATTAAGAAAATATGTGCCCGACAGCACGCAATTAATATTACGAGTGTGTAGATTTTATCGCATATGTTGTGTAGCTGGAGTTGATTACACTGGAATTTTCCGATTATTTTAGATCACATAAAAATATCGCAAGATTATATGCTACAAAGACTTACGTGCTTAAATAATTGTTTATAGATTTCGCTAATCATGATTGGACAAAAATATAGGTTTTTTTTTTGTTTTAACCATAAATTATTTTCATAGTTAAAATATTTGTTTATTTATTCAGGTTCGAATCCTAGATAAGGATAAAAACATGATCAATCACTTTAAAAGTTAAAAAAAAAGAAATTAGTCCATCTAGAAGCATAAGTAGCGAATATCATAGGAAAGTCAAGCAACGTTAGATTTTGATAAAAAAAATTTTGAAAAAATTGAGAAAAAATTATTCCCAATGCAATAACACAATAAATTTTAACAGAATTCGTTGGTTCTAATAATTAATTTAAGCAATCGCAGAAATTTTCTTGAAAGAAATTTATCACTTGAAAGATTTGCTCAATTCAACTCAGATAGGAAGTACGGAAGAACGGGACGTAACAAGGCAGTAATTTTTTTATTAAACTAGCACTCAGGAGATGGCCCCTACTCATGCAGTACATTGTGCAGGTTTTTTTTTCGGAAAGGTGGAAAGAGTAAAGATGCGAACGGCAAGGAAACGAGTTGCTGCTAGGTGACTATAAAATGGCCAGTACCATACCTTTACCATTAGACAGTCTACAGCAATCATCCGCAAGAAGACCACAGTTTCTCACACTACTTATGTTGTGTGTGTTAATTTTATACTTAGGTGGCGGGACCTACAGTTTAAAGTTGACCCGAACGACTGATTTTTTGAGAAACTTTTCATGGCAATTTTATTTACTCTCAGAGTTTTTGTATATTTTATTTTGATGTCTGGCCTGGGACACGAACCCTGGCTTTACGTCTCTAATAAGCCAGCACACTACCTACTAGACCAGGGGTCGCCGTATGTGTACTCGGCTTATATAAGGTTAATTCGGAAATAATATGAATTTCTCTGGAAAAGTTAAAGAGGCTGGGCAGTATAAATAGGTTTTAAAAGGAGGAGAGCTTTCAGGCCGCTATACAGTCAGAAACTTTCTATACTTGGTGTAGAGCGAAGATTTTGTTCAAGATTCCATTGTAGTTATACATACTATCCAAAAGTAGGGTGAGGAAAGTTAACGTTCTATAGACCATTACTAAAGGCCTAAAAAAACTTACTCAGAATAGCGATCGCTACAACACCAGTTCCATCTGAAATTAATACATGGATTCTGAGTGGCGTTCATGAATCTCAGAAGAAAAAAGTGGTTGGCGAAATATCGTTACTGGCTTTGAACAATATTCTGTGAGTTCATGATGGCAAAATCACAGCACATTAGAAGAATTTTGTGTATAGATTAAAGCAGTAGAATACCTCTTAATAGTTTATAATGGATAATATCTTGCATAATAACAAAATTTTGTATTACAATAGTTTAACAATAGATAGGTGATTGAATTGTGAAAGTCGCTTATAATCTTTAATAATCTCTTTGAACCGAAGGGACCTCATGGCAAGGTCGAAATTTGCAGTAATTACGAAATTACGAATATTTTGCTAAACGAGCTGTAAAAAACGGTTAGAAAGAAATGGAGACCGGACCGATTTATTTTCACGACTTAGGATCATTATTACAACTTCCCATTAAATTTGGCGATAGTTAAAGGTACCTTTAGCTAAAGTAAACGGCAAAGTTGTCTTTAACTTATTTTGGTTATTACAACTAACAGATAAAATAAAATTAACTTTTTCAAAAATATGGCAGTGCCTGAGCGAAGTCGATAAAACTGTTCAATTAAAGAAGTTTTTTTTAACACAGCGGCAACAGCGGACTTCGTTTTTTTTTTTGTTGTATTTGCTCATTTTATTTAAATTTGAAATTGGCATATCGAAAATAGTATATGATATGGCAAGTTCAAACATAAAGTGTTACATACATACATAATTGGCCATTACAACCCTTCAGTCAGGATTACGACCTAGCTTCTCACACCACTTATGTTGTGTGCGTTAATTTTATACATGAGTGGCGGGACCTACAGTTTAAAGTCAACTCCGAACGACAGATTTTTGAGAAGCTTTTCATGGCAATTTTTACTCTCAGAGTCTTTGCCAGAAATCTGCTGAGAGGAAGTCGCCGAAGGTATATTTTTTCGTTTTGATGTCTGACCTGGGATACGAACCCGGTCCTTTTGTCTAATAAGCCAACACACTACCCACTAGACCACGGCGACTATCTGTTATCTTTATACGTTAAAGGTAGGATAATCTTCCCTTTAGCTTAACGGGTACTCGTAATAATGAAAAACAATTTATCTCTCCGTTAAAATCCTCCCTTTAGTTAACGGCAAGTTGTAATAACGGCCCTTCAAATATCTTAACTTAACATGAGAGTGAAAACGATCGTAACATCATGTTACCTCATGTCAAAACTAAATCGTCTGGACTAATTTCAGATATTGTAGCATCATATTTGCTGTGGTGCACAATCAAAAATAAGGCATATTAGCTTCTTTTCTCATGTCATAACCATAAAAAAGCCATATGATTTTTGTTTTGCAAAATGACTTTTGTTTACTTTTAAAAGTTAATTAAAGAGAGAAAATACACATTTTTTTCTATTTCTATGATCGTCATACTACTAAGTAATCAAGTATTTGGATTTAAAATACTCTTTTGCGAGTGAAAATAAATAAAGAACAACAAAAAATATAAAAATAAACTCTCAACATTCTCATTTTCTCTGAGATTACAAATCTTTATCAAAACAAGCTATTGCCGGCATCGTGACGTGTGTATAAACGATTCTAATGAAGAAAATTGTCAAGTCACTCACTCACTTATCAAATTAAACCCAAATTCAAATGCAACGAGAACAAAACATTTAAATTAAATTAAATTGAAATAAAAAAAAATAATAAAAAACAACAAGAATACTTGCCATACATATAAAATAGAACAAGAGAGATTAGAACAACATTATTGAGTAGTATTTAGCTTGACAAGAGCAGTTGATAGTCAGTTTTCAAACGCATTCGAACTAATAAACATCGTAGAAACCAAATAATATTACGGACGAGAATGGTTCAAGATTTTTTACAAATTGAATACGATGCCAGTAATAAAATCTGGTCATCTATTAATTATCCCTACAAAGATCAAGTTAATGGCTCAATGGGTGAACATTTTTTAAAGACAATGCGTAGCATAAATCCCAATAAAGTACTCGATTATTTTTACGATACAAATCGACAGAAAACTGCCAAAGAAATTTATCATGAATCGATAAGAGTGGCCAAGAATTTGCAACGTTTAGGCATTAAGAAAGGCGATGTTGTTGTCTTCTATTGCATGAACAATGAACATGTGTCCGTTTTGTCCATGGGCTGTGTTTTGATCGGTGCTCTGGTGAATTATTTCGAAGTCCATATGGTGGAAGGTAAGTGTTTGAAATTCAAAAATATTTTTAAATTATTTTCGATAATAAAAAAACAATCAAGATAATAAATATCGATAATAAGTTTGTTGTGACGTTGAAAATGTTCTTCTTATTATTATATGCTCAAAAAAGGGGTATGTGTTTTAGGCATATTGTCAGTGACTAGCACCATGTACTTCTTATCTTTTAGTGTAACCTTTAAAATATTGATAATGACTTTGAAGAAATGTAAGTAAAAAAATTAAGCAAGATAGCATAAGGTGCATATATAAGACTACAATCTTATCAATCAAAGTCTGTATTTATCTCTTGAATAGTTTGGGAAATTTATTTCCCGTTGCATTAATTTAAAAACACTTAAGCGCTTATCTTTGGGAAGAGTTTAATTCGGACCTTCATCGTTAGCATAAATAGCACAATTAAAAATTATAAAAAAGTTTTATAAAAAATTTAGGAGACGAATGGATCTGAACGCAGATGATTTGCCGTAATCTGGTCACTATAGTAGTAAATTTTCCTTCTATGTTAGGTGTATAATATTGTCCGCAACTGTGGAAAACTGATCGGTTAGATTTATTACTGACGCCTATTTTAAGTGGGAAAAGGTGTATTCCGTTCCATGAAATTGGTTTCAGTTGTATAAACCATGAGAAAAGATTTTGAGGAAAATAAATATTATGGTCAGATCAAACTAATGGGTGATTTTTTAAGAGGAAAATTTTTCAATAAAAAACACATAAAATTCACGAAAATGCATGAAATCTTTATTTGAATCGTTAGTACGGTCCATATAATTTAATGTTTGAAGATTATTTCATACAAATGTTAACCGCACTGCGCCTCAAATGTACCATCCGCTTAGTCCAATTTTGGCATACTCTTTCCAACATTTCGGTCGGTATCTCACGAATAAATGCTTCAATATTATCTTCCAATGCGTCAATTGAAGCGGGCTTCTCTGTAGACATGAGCTTTAATATAGCCCCACAAAAACTAGTCTAAAGGCGTTAAATCGTATGATCTAGCCGGTCCCGAACGTGAAATAAAATGTTCAACAAACTCGCCTCTCAATAAGCCCATTGTTACGCCTGATGTGTGGCATGTGGCACCGTCTTGTTGAAACCACATGTCATGCAAGTCTTTTAAAAGGCTTCACACCTAAATCCTTCCGCAAAATTTTCCACGTTGTAGAGTAACAGAGGCCCAATTGTTGTGAACGGCGACGAATCGTTTATTAATGGTCATACAGCTGCGATATTTTCTTCAGTTCGTACTCTACGTAAGCGTGTTGGTGGTTTAATGTCCAACAATGTAAGTTTGGTGCGAAATTTAGTCACTATAGCTCGAATAGCCGCTTTAGTGGGTCGACTTAAACTGACCATAAAATGGAAGAAGCGCGCGATGAACTTTCTTAACAGATCACACATTTTGATAATAAAAGCGTTGTTCGTTTGTAAGATGATTGGTTGAATTATAAACCAAACTGAAGATGTTTGACAGTGAAACAAAACATGAAACGTGCGTGGGCTGTTTAAACCAGTGTTACCAAAAAGATAATAGCTACGAATCATCCCTTTATTAGTAGAGCATTTCTTCTATGAAGAAGGTCAATATAAAGTATGCAAAGCGAACATTGGTACGATAGAACTCTAGTGGATTATAATCTAAATAGGTTACATCTCCTGAATAAGACTTTTTGACCACTTTGTCTGATGAAGGATGAAGCTATACACATATGAGACACATTTTATGCATTTGTATTACCCTGACTGGCAACATATTGGACTTTGTCAGCGAGAAAACGCGAGCCTTTTCTATAGCTTCTGATCTACTACTACTATGTATTGGAGAAAACAATTGAGTGGAGTGCACGCATCATGAAAGATTTTTGTTGATTGCTTGCGTCTACATTTGCAATTGTATAGATCTGATCATATGAATGACCATTCGTAAGAAAAGTACGACCCAAAACATGTTCTAGGAAGTATCTGTCGTAGGAAAGTTTAGATACTGCAACGCTTCAAAATTGATTATTTTACAAAGAATGGTACAGGATAGTATTTTGTGCTTGGTTTTTTCTTAACCTACATTTTGAGCATAGAACAAGCTAAGGCTAAGACATTAAAGTCACCTAAGGCAAAATGCATTGTTCGACACAACAACCAAGCATTGACATTCATTCTGATCACGTCAATTCCACGTAGAGGACGTTAGAATAAAATTTTACGAACATACGTATATGTGTAGACGTATAATAGCAGTTTGGGCTATCAGAAACTCGAAGAGTGGAAACAATTTCGAGAATTTTTTTAATAAGTGGCATTGTGTTAGGAATAGGGGACATATGAAAGAAAAATTGATTCCTAATGGGTGTAAAATACTTTTATATATTGGAGCTCATATTGGTATTATTGTTGTTAACCCTTAGTTAGATAACGTTATTTTTTTGTGCTGAAAAGATAACGATAAGTCTCTCAGACGTATTTTGTGTTTATTTGTTCTTATTTCTCAAAAAGGAATTAACCCAAAAACAACCACCAACAACAAGCTGCTGCTAACGACTGTGATAATTGAGCTTGAGAAACTTGTAGGTGAGCAAATGTGAGAGTAAGAGCACAAAACAGAAAGAGCGTACAGTCTCGCAGACGTACCTTATCTAATTAGGGTTAAGAAAGTCCAAAAAATTACGAAATTGTTACATATTAACCAGTTGCCGTTGCCTAACCCTATATGTAAAGTAAGATTTTATCTCAGAGGGGATGTAGGAAACTTTTTATATGCGTTATTCGGAAAGTAGTAATGAAGTATAGCAATGTGGTGTATAGTACAGTCGAATAAATACAGAATCTGAATGGACAAAGTTTTAAGTTGTAGTACAACGTTGCCTGCTAGCAGCGAACTTTTCGAGTAGATGCGACCTTCCATTTACAACAACCCTGTTTAGAGTACTAAATAGTCGTTTAGAAGCAAATAGTATTCACATACTTCTGATAAAATTATATAAAATATACATAATTGGTCGTTTACAACCCTTCAGTCAGGATTATTGACATAGTTTCTCACTTCACTAACGTTGTGTGCGTTAATTTTATGCATTAGTGGCGGGACCTACAGTTTAAAGTCGACTCTGAACGACAGATTTTGGAAAAAAATTTTCATGGCAATTTTATTTACTCTCAGAGGTTCTGCTGAGAATACTTTTTGTATTTTCATTTTGATGTCTGGCCTGGGACTTGAACCCGGCTTTAAAGTCTAATAAGCCAGCCAGACTTCGAGACATAGACTTTGGTTTGTTAAAATTTCAAAATAGGAAGCGTTTAATACAAGGCCCGATATCAATACCATGCAAATGCAATATAATACCTGTCAATAAAGTTTTTAATAAATTTAAGAATATACTTAACACTAAACCTACCATGGACGGGTCAAATGACCCATTTTAGAACTTCTTGTTAGAATTCCTTGAAAATAACATCATCACATCACTATTTGCCTCTACGATTTTTATTACAAAATACATCGAATGTGTTTTCCAAGATTTATTCCTCTCTTGTTAATTTCTTTTACCGACAAATAAATGTAATCTAGCTTAAATTCCTCAAGGGGTTATTGGTAGGAATAGAAATACATGAAGTATCGGTAGGTTTAGTGTTAAGAATGGAAGTTTTAAACAATTAGTGAAGCATTTATATCTTTCAACTTTTATCTCCAATAGAAATTTTTTAAAATTTTATACAAAAGTATACAAAGTCTCGTACTGGAGAGGTAGCGTGTTGGCTTATTAAAAGTAAGACTCTACTTCAGATCCTAGATCAAAACGAAAATATGAAAATATTCCTTCGGCGCCTTCGTGTCAGCTGATTTCTGCCTTAAACTCTGAAAGTTAATAAAATTAACATGCAAACCTTCTCAATAATCTGTCGTTCGGAGTCGATGTTAAACTAGAGGTACCGCCAACTCATGTATAAAATTAATGCACACAGCATAAGCTAGATCGTAATCCTGACTGAAGACTTATAATGATCAATTATGTTCTGTATGTAAACAAAAGGTTTAGCGAATTTTAAATATTTATGACTGTAATCATGGTAATAAAATGAGGTATAAAACAAAAAAGGATTCCTTTTAACATTTTGTTTTTTTTTTTAAATTTATTTTCAGAACACGACGACTATGTTCTTGGAATTCTAAATCCCACTGTAATTTTCTATGAGGAAAGATACAAAGCGAAACTTTTTGCATCGCTAGAACGTTCAACTATAAAATCTCTTCAACATACATTCACCATTGATGGCCAACAGCAACCGAATGTTGAAAACGATCTACTAAAATGGAGTGAAGCTATTGATTATGACACCTTTGAGAGTGTAGAAGTAAAAGATCCCCAAAACGAGCTGGCCATATTGTGTTTGACATCTGGCTCAACTGGTATACCAAAAGTAGTAGAACTTACCCATTCCCTGGTAATACATGGCATGCTAATATGGTGGGATAACAACACCCATTATGCACCCATCAACCAACAGGACTGTGTTGTATTCTCATTTAGTCCTTTGAGATGGGTTAGCCAATGTATTATGATTGTAGAGTCCATGCTAATGGGCATTACACGAGCAAGCTGTTGTGGTTCTTTCAATGGCAAATATGCTTTGCAGACATTCCTTAAGACTAGACCTACACATATATTTGGTGCACCCTCTATAATTATGGACATACTTTTGGAATTGGATAAGAATGATACAGAATCGTTGAAGTTTATCAAATATCTACAATTGGCTGGAGAGCCGTCATCAGAATCGGTTTTGAAAATGTCCAGAAAACTTAATGGTTAATGCGAGGATTTTCCAATGCTATGGCATGACCGAAATGAGCAGTTGCATAACGAATGATGAAGACATAAATGGTGGTAAATTGCTGCCCGGCTATCAGATGCAAATACTTGATGATCAATGCCAACCGTTGGGTCCTAATGAAAAGGGACAGATTAGTCTGAAGCCACCATATCCTTTGAAGGGCTATAGAGGCATTGACAATATCTCGTGTTACAATGAAAAGGGGTTCTTCATTAATGGTGATTATGGGTACATAGATGATGAAGGCAATTTACATGTATTGGCCAGATACAAGGATTTGATTTACTCGAATAATTTAACGGTAAGTTAGAAAAAGTGAGAAACAATTTTTTCTATTATTTTAAAAATAAATTCTTTCCTTTAGCTTATACCCAATCCCTTGGAACATTTTGTTATAAATTTGCCGGAAGTTAAAGTGGCTCGTTTGGCTGGTTATCGCAAAGATCCCAACGATTCCAATGAGAGTGGTGCTTTCTTTGTTGTATTAAATCCTGGCGTAACGAGTGCTCAAGCAGAAATAACCACAAAAATCTTTAATACTTTGAAACCTCATTTGACGCCTGATGAACTTGCTATTATACAGGATGTTTATTATGTTGAATCAGTACCTCTTACTACCTGCGGCAAAATTGATCGTGTTGCCTTAAAGCAATGGGCTTTAAAGAGGTCAACCCTTAAATAGAAATCTGAATTGAATTTGTATTAGGAATACGATATTAGTGTAAATAAGATATTAATAAATAAGCATGAGCATGCATATATAAAATTGCGTAGATGGAGTGAGAAATTATGTCATAATCCTGAATGATGGGTTATAATGGCCATCAATGTATGAACATTTGATATTTTCGTCCAAGGCGAATAATGACTTCTGGACTATCTTAAATGATGCACACTTTTTAGGCAGCACCGTATTTGTAGACATTTATCTGGGCAAGTTAACTTTAGTTTGAGTGAGGACATTATTCGATACGCTTTTCTCTTTCAAATCTTTTAACTTGTTTCGCACTGGCCGCATCATACTGATATGACGATTCCTGGGCTGTACTGAATCTATGGTATATGGTATATGGTATTTGTCTGTCTTAAGTACTCTCTTGTTAATTTTAGAGAAGCGATCGTCGTTTTCATTCTCTAGTCTGGAAGATCGTTGAACTCCACTGCGAAGGATCTCAAACCCATAAGCCTGATTTTGTTTTTTGTCAAAACATTACAAAAAAAAACTCTGGATTGCGAAATGCGATTCAGGGAACTTGAAGAAGACGTATAAGCTTCACTCGCTCGACGAATTTATTAATGTGGAGGACACTTTCGAATTGAATGTTTGCTTACATTTAGTGGATGGTTTTCAAACTAGCAGACTGCCAGCCACGTTGACCTGTAGTTTGAACGCCAAGTATGTAAGCCTCAGCACACCTCAGTTTATTTGAAGCAGCTTCTGAGCATTAGTTTGTGTCTATTACGGTGTTGTTTCGTTTTAAAGTTTATGGTCAGATAATCTGTGTTTTGCTTTAGAAACAAAGTTTTTAATATTTCCAAGAAATTTCTCATCTCCCTGAAATTTCCCATCCACGACGTCAAAATGTAAACATTTTTTTCTTACGCCTCTTAAATTGTGTTTAAGAAATTGTATTTTAATTGCTTGGATTAATTCATAAGTTATGATTCAGGGTTTCAGCATAGAAGGCATCTAAAGGCAACCTATTTTCACAGGCCACATATTTTCTCAGTTGACCACAGTTTTTATGGAGATTTTCATCTACTTTTTTATGGTTTTTTATTTTGTTACTCTTTTATTTCGGTTTCTTATTGGAACGTGTATAGTATGACCACATTAAAGGTCATAATTTTCTTTTGGGCCAAGAGATTTTTTTGTTTTCTTTTAATTTTTATTTATCAGAATAAAATTTTTATTCGAACAATATTTTTTTTCAGAAAACCACAAAGATGGCTTCTACTTTTCGTTTCGTAGGCCATGTTTGTGTTCTTTTCTTGCCATTTACACTTCTCTTCTCCCTTTAAAAGTTTGTAGCGATTTGTATGTGAAAATGGTTTAAGTCTGTGTTTTTTTTTTAACATTTTTTTCTCTGTGTGTGTTAAAAGAAGGCGTAATTTTTCTGTGGTATTTGTAGTTTGACTTCCGGCTGCTGTTGCCGTTGCCCGTTACCCGTTGCCCGTTGCCGTTGCAAGTTACGTATGTTGTGGTTTATACAAGAAATTCGTAAATATTGTTTTCGGTTTTCTTCTACTTTTTTGCTGTTTTGCCTCTGGTAGCCAGTGGTTTCCAAAAGAAACATGTGCTCGTGATATTTTGCTTAAAATGTCACTGACAGTATTTCGAGTTTTTATTACAGGCAGCATGTATTTTTTCTTTTTTTTTTTGGATACCAAATTTTTCGGGTATCTTTTAAAAGTTGCCTATTTTTTGTTTTATATTTCGTTGGCCTCTTTTTTTCGGCCAGCGCGTAGAAAATTGTCATAAATTTTTGATATACCCCCTTCGAAAATTCATAGTTTGGCAGTTATTTTTTGCAGGTTGTTTTATTCCTTTTTTGGTGAATGCGTTGATTTATTGTATTTTAGTTGTCAGATTTTGACAAGTGTATTGTTAAATGTAGAGGTTTCATTTGGTTGTCTTAAAGTATGTTTTAAATTCATTTTCGCATTTGATTTTAGAATTTTTAATAAAATATTGTGTAAGGGTAAAATGTTTTTCTTTATAACAATTCTAAAAACTTGTATTAAAAATTATTTTTAAAATTTGTTTGCAATTGGAAAGGAAATATATACCCAAATCAGTATACACTACACATAAATACCTACTAACCTAGTGGATGGTCCAGTCATAGCTGCCAGATTTGACGATTTATCAGTCATTTTGACGATTTTGTGCTTCAAAATTATCATTATTAACGATATGACGATTTATGCCCTTATTTTGACTGATTTTTAAAAGTTAAAAATTGACATTATTTTCCTTACTTCAGTACATTACTGTTGCCAAATTTTTCTGTATATTATGTCCATAAAAGTCAAAAAACTACAAACTCTGCACGAAGGGAATTCCACACACGAATAGTTCGACTAAAGAACGAATTTTGTCTGTAATGCAGTGAGCGATCCACTGGTTATTCAACCACATACATATGTATGTGCCCGCCAAGAAAGGCGATTGTTGTGTAGGAATATAGAATTCTCGGGGAAAAGTCCCTTATTTCGCTTTAACAACGATGCTCTAATAAATCAATGGATTTCGATACCCTATCGTCATTAACGGGCAACTTCATCCTTTCTTCTAAGCGGTCGAGAAGCCTCAAAATAGTCGTTGTATTCCAATCGATTTCGGATATAAGCGGTGTAAATAGTAAACAAATCAGATGAAGTGAAGCATTTCTTTCTTTAGAAACTAAGGCACTAAAAAATGTATCGGTTCTAGTCTACATCACACTGAATTTTTGTAAAGATTAGTTTGACGATTTCCAAGAACGTGTTTGACGATTATTTTTCTAATAATTGACGATTTCATGCTTTATTTATCTAGGCAGCTATTAAAGTGCAGAATGCCTACCATTCTCTGTTTACGACAAATATTTTTAGTTAAACAGTCTGCGACTTCTTCGACTGCGAACGATAGATTTTTGTGGAAACTTTTCATGGCAATTTTATTTATTCTCTAGAGTTTTCGACAGAAGACTGCTGAAGGAAAGACGCGGAAGAAATACTTCCTTTCATATTTCGTTTTGTTCAAGATGTATGGATTGAAATTTGAATCAAGGTCTTACGTTTAATAAGTCAACACACTATCTACTAGACTACGAAGCTTTACCAACGTAAACCAGCAAACTTGCAATTGGCAATGCAGTTATGGGTTTGAATACAGGCTGAATAGCACAGCAATCGAGTTATTGGCCATTGCATTATGAGTTCTGGGTAATGCAAACGATTTTTGTAAGAGGTTACCTCAAGGAACAGAAGGCAAATACGTCTAACCTATCTGGTACATGCCCATCGCTATGATGGAGAAGAAATTCATATTGCTGTCTATTATGTATAGAATTTAAATGACCTGTTGGTAATGGAGATTTATTGTCTGTCACTTCATAAGAAGCTCCATTAGGAGCTTCAGAAACTAGAGAATATGGAGAGCTGTTGTATCACAATGGAACTTACAAATGTGGACATAACTGTAGCTAACAAGCCCCGAAAAAATTACCTTAAAGTGGGTACTTGAAAGATTGCAACAACAAAAGAGGTATAACTCTGCAGAACACAATGAACAAGGGACGAGGGTCATACCCGGAGAAAACGTCAAAATAAAATATAAAAGCCCTGTAGGTATAAACAGGTCCATAAACACGTCTACATTCAAACAGAATCTGCGTAATTCAGGTCAATATTTTACGCATTATAAAGCTGAAATCACTTATGGTGACTAAAAAACTTTTTTTCGCAGACAGCATTTTTATATGTAGTTGAGCCAGCTCTCTCAAGGTGGGAGAAAATTTTTGTTATGAACAAGCTCTGTGTACGATTTGGTTGAATTTTATATTCTAGTTCGGACAAGTTGGAACTGAGCTGCGAAGTTAAATTGATTTGGGCGATATAAATCATGTACAATTTGAATGTGCTTTAAGAGACCTACTTTGTTTTTCCGAATATAATTTTTCAAATTGAGTGAATTGTGTTCTAGAAAAATCTCCTTATGAAAAATTTTTTCCGGATAAATATTTAGTTTGGACAAGCTTATTTGAATCCAGTTTAATAGTGGAATCAGTACTGTTGCTAGTGTTAACCAGTTCGAAGACATTTTAACATAAGAATTAGACATCCGTCTGAGTTTCTAGTTCTTGTAAACATGATAACGTAACTCTTAAATATCGTTGAAAGAAGCAAACCAACTTTATACTTTAATAATTAATTTTCTAACCGCCCTCGTATTTGCTATAAAACATACTCAGATTTCTTAGTCAAATATGTAGAATAAATATTGAAATTTTCAACAATAATTTTTATGTAGATCAACATATACTTCAACGAAAAACTTATTTATTGCAGGCATTTTCAATTGAGTGCACCAACCAAACCAAATTTGCCAGAAATTTATTGGGAAAAATTTTTCTTAAATTGTTTTTCCAACGAAAAGAAATTATTTTTTTTACAGAAATTTATCTCTTATCGTAAATCTACTTTCTTTTTAAAAAGCTTTGGGCACAATTTTCCTTTTTCGATTGCAAAAAAGAAACTCATGTAGACCACAAAAATAAAATTTCGAAATTCATACCTCATTTTCAATACACTCTCCATCAGAACATATTTTATGGTGGTTATGTGGTGATTGTGATGGTGATGGTAATGGCAATGGAAGTGGTAGTGGTAGTCGTTGCGGTGTAGGTGTTGCCCCAAAGGACATTAAATAGAGTTTAGTTTCCTCTTTTTTTGTCTTTGACACATACTAAATACATACATACACACACACACACACATACACACACGGTTGAAAGGATAAGAACAGAAGGGAAAAAGTTTTAATACTCAGAAATGAAATGAAAAGAAGCAAAATGAAGTACAAATATTGGAAAGAAAATTCTGTAAAAAAAATAAGAAAAAAAAAACAAAACAAAATAGAAAATCTTTGTTAGTTTATATCCTTTTTTTTCGTTTCTATAAATTGCTTAAATTTATTATTGTAGTAACGAGACGTATAGAAAAAAAAGAAGAAGAAAAAAAAACCTAAAAAGGAAAAAGTGTCAAGAAAAGAAACAGTAGAGCACAACCCACAAAATGTTTAAAGCGAAAGCATAGGATCTTGGGATAAAAAAAGAAGAAATAAAAGACACAACAAGAAAACACTGCCATCCAAGCCTCTAAAAAGCCATAAGGAGTAACAAAACGTTACAAGACCGACCATAGAGACTGGATGAAAAAAATAGAAAAACAACTCAGCGACCGGAAAACGGAAATGAATCATTTCATTAGTTGGCTACGCCTACGTTTATGCAATATATTTTATATTCGTTCTTATCGTTTTTCTTTTCTCTTTTTTTTTTCTTATTTTATTCGATAATTTGTTTCAGGACGAAACCTCAAGACAGCCACCCAACCATGAACAAAAAACAAAAGGACACAGAAACAAAATCATTGGTGGCTATGCCACTAGCAGCGACACTGGCACTAGCACTGGAACAGGCAAGTGTAAGTATAGTAACTGGCAGTGGCAGTGGTAATAGTTAAACTTTATTCCTTACGGTAAATGACATTATGGTTGTCGGTACGCTTTCAAGTGTATCCCTCATGTGTGGTGGTCTGTGATTTCGCCTCCTCGTTTTTTCTTCTCTTCGTTTCTCTTATAGTGTGAAACATTATAAATGCAGTCAGAGGGAAAGGAGGGTTGTGAATTACAACACAATTTAAGACTTAAAAAATTGACTTCAAATGTTATTTTATTCGCCATATTTTCGAGTTCTTTATGTGTGCGTATGTGTGTGTAAGGTTGCCTTTGCTTTCTCTCCATGACAATTTTTGTAACAAATTCCTTTGAGTGTTTCCAGTTAAAACAAATGGAAAATATCCGTTTTTCACAAATATTAGAAAAATGAATTGTCTTGTGATTTGATGCTCGAAAAAAAAAAGAAGAATAAAGAAAGAATAAAAAATGGTTTGGTTTGGTTGAACAAACACAACTAAATTCTACAACATTTGTATACTTTTGCTGTTAAGTGGCTTAATAATCACTACGTGTTTAAATACAACTAAATGGGATTCCCCATACCAATTACATACATAGGTTGTGTGTTAATTTTATAAATGAGTGGCGGAACTTGCACTTTAAAATCGACTGCGAGTGATAGATTTTTGAGAAAATTTTCATGGCAATTTTCTTATTTACTTTCAAAGTTTTTGCTGGGCATAAGTCGCGGAAGAAATATTTAAATTTCATTTTGCTGGAGATGTCTGACTCGCGGTTTGAACCGTGGCCTCTTCATCCAATAAGAGAACACACTATATACCATAGAAAGGACATAACAATACAGTATCTGACAGCCAGGCCGCCATTTCAGCACTTAACCCTTATGAGATTGTGGTAACACTAGTATGGGAATATCTGGAAAGTTAAATAGGTTACATAGGGGAAAAAAGATTACCATCTACTAGGTGCCAGGTCATGTGGTATCTTCCACTCCTATGAGGAGACCAGGAGCGTTAGTTTGTAGTGACAGGCTCAATGAAAAGAGACATCATACATAATTGGCCATTACAATCCTTTAGTCTGGATTATTGAGCTAGTTTCTCACACGACTTATGTTGTGTGTGTTAATTTTATACATAAATGGCGAGGCCTACAGTTTAAAGTCGACTCCGAACAACAGATTTTTGAGAAACTTTTCATGACAATTTTTTTACTCTCAGAGTTTTTGACAGAAATCTGCTGAGAGGAAATTGCTCGAACCCTGGCTTTACGTCTAATTAGCGAGCACACTACCTACTAGACCACGGTGACTCCAAAAGACATAAAAAGAATCTTCTCATACTAAATTAATTTGAGGCAATCAACACTTTTATTGGTAAATTACAGTCAAGCGGAGGTTTGAATCATGCATGAGACTATTCGGGATTCACATGAGGTTAATATCTAATTCGGTCTTTTGACGATTGTCAAAGTACGCTTATTCTCGAGCCAACGATGCAGATTATGCGGTAATGGAACAACTTAGACGATATCAGGTGACAGACAGGCAGATCAGCATTTTGAAATTTGTGAGGGCAATAGGCCTTTAGGAGACATTATAGGTATACCATAAAAAGTTTGTACTCCCAATTTATCGCATGGTTCCAGTACTAAGGCATCTCTTTTCGGCGATAATGGTAATGATACGGTACTGACAATCTTTAGAAAGTTGAATTCATCCCCTTGGTCATGTGACCTTGCATAAAGGCCTAACAAATAATATTGCTCGTCGTCTGGTCGATCTTAATTATGCCGATAACATTTGCTAGATAATTTTGCTGTAATCATAACATTGCTGCCTATATGATTCTTTAGAGTGAATAAACGCCTCTTAAGATATAATTTTTCAGAATGTAAATGTTGTCGCCATAGTCTAGTAGGTAGTGTGTTGCCTTATTAGACGAAAAGCCCGGGTCAGACATCAAAACGAAACATGAAAAAAATATAAATTTCTTCCGCGATTGCCTCTTAGCAGATTTCCTGCAAAATCTCTGAGAGTAAATAAAATTGCCATGAAGAGCTTCGCAAAAAACCTGTCGTTCGGAGTCGACTTTAAACTGTAGGATCCCGCCACTTCATGTATAAAAAATTAACGGGCACAACATAAGTGGTGTGAGAAGTTAGGTCGAAATCCTGACTGATGTATGTATGTAAATGATTTTCGGTACTTGAGTTATGAAAATGATTATCAATCGTAATACTCTGATGCCACAGTTCTAACTCCATGTCAGGCAACTCAAACGAATCGAAATATTCAAAAAAATATTTCTTCGTCGGCTTTCACTCAGCAGAGTTCTGGCAAAAATTCTGTGAGTAAATAAAAATTGCCAAACATGGGTGGATATAAGAAGCTGGACCGTATTGCTGACTGAAGGGTTGTAATTAAGTATGTACATATGTGCTCCCAAGTCAGACATTAAAACGAAAAAATATTTCTTCGGCGACTTCCTCTCAGCAGATTTCTGGCAAAGACTCTGAGAGTAAAAATTGCCATGAAAAGCTTCTCAAAAAAATGTCGTTCGGAGTCGACTTTAAACTGTAGGTCCCGCCACTCATGTATAAAATTAACGCACACAACATAAGTGGTGTGAGAAGCTACGTCGTAATCCTGACTAAAGGGTTGTAAAGGCCAATTAAGTAAGTAAGTAAGTACATATGTGCTCCTTTTACTTAATTCCTAAGCAGGAGTAGTTGGAATAACAAATCTATTTCAAGCATGACCCCATGTAGCATTATGTAGGAGCTCCCGGAAACTATATTAAACCCGATTGGGCTACATTTATTTACATTTGGTGTGTCTTTGATAAGATGCTGAACTAAATCGATTGATATTTAAGACACACAGCTTTTTATATATTTCTAAAGTACAATATATGAAGAGTAAATTAACTCCAACCAATCGTTACCCACCGACTTCTAGTCATTGGATGCTGATAGAAAATGTGTTAAAGTAAACCAAAAGTTTTTCTGTAACTGTACATACTTTTTTAAAAAGCATCATAAATTACAATTTTTCTATTTGAGGCATACAATTACAAACGCATACAGAGACATACAAGCACTTTACTGTTTAATAAATTTATGTGCCTTCATTCATAATTTATACGGAGGATATTTCTTAGGAATACTTGCACACATTAAACAGGATATACGACCGACTACAATACTTTTCTTTTCTTTTTTTCTTTTTACTCTTTCTCTTAGTGTTGGTTTTTTTTTTTGCCTTTCTTTCTTTTCGTTTGCTTAGGATAATAACACCATCATGTCATATAATACCAACCGAACGACCGACCGACCGACCGACCCATATAAACACAACACAATGCAATGGCAATACAAAGGAATGGAATGAAATGGAATGGTTTTACAATGAATGCCATGCAAGTAATGTTTTATTACCACATACAAATACTTTCTCTTCTTTTCCTTTTAAAGATTTTCTATTTTCTTGTTGCTATTGTTGTTGTTGTTGTTGTTTCCTCAAGTTTGTTTCGAATTTCTCTGTTGTCGAAACCCAAAGTTTTGAATTTGTTTTGGTGTAAAGATAAGATGATTTTATGAAAGAAACTTTTTTTTTATGATTTCTTCCTATTCGAGCGATTTCAGTTATTGTTGTTGTATTAAGTGTTAAGTATTTGTAAATCTGGCAAAAAAAAAAAAAACAAGCGAAAATAGAAGCCAACAAGCCACCCGATCCAGGAAGGAAATATAAAGCTTTACTCTACTTTTCCGTCAAAAAACAAAAAAACTTCGAGTAATTCTTTGCATATATTGAAGTGCAAAGCGAAGCGAAGAACAGAACAGAACAAAGCAGAAGAGAACAATAAAACAACTTTTCTATTGTCATACATTTTATGAAGATTTTTGTATGTTAAGTTGTAATGAAAAGGCATTCATTACATACCAACCAACAAAACACAATTACAACAAAAGTGTTGTGGAATAAGTTTTTATTTCTTTTAAAAGAAATTTTCGTTACTTTACCACAATAATGTATTACCACAGAGTGTATTCATAAGCATTTAATGCTACAACGGTACAGATATCGTCAGTTAGAATTTGACGCAGAAATTATGCTAATTTGGAATCAGTCAAGTGTGATCAAAATCCTCCCTGTTATGACTCCTAAACTCGAAGAAAACTTCCTAGTTTATGGTGAAAAGAAAAACTGGTTTTTACTTTTTTTGAACCCAAAATAATACACCATTTTCCATTTCAACTTACGATATGTAAACCAATTTCCATGTTGTGTGTGGTATACTGAAAAGTTATTGTATTTAATTGTTATATTTGAATATGACATAAAAGTTTATTTTTTTGTTTTCCTTCTTAAAACGTACGTTTGGTTTGTTGCATATAAATTTTGCAATTAAAATATTTGAATTTGATTGAATTTAAAAAAGAAATTCAAAATTCAATAAAAGGAAGTCGAATTTCATAAATGGAAAATGTATTGTTACGAAAGTGGAAATGGTGTTGTTAAAATAATAAACAAAAGCTCCAAAAACAACACAATACTGGATCATGCATAAAATGATAAACAAAAGCTCAAAAAACAAAACAGCGCACTGTTCACGTGATCAATGAATGAGTAAAAAAATATACCAACAAAAATAAAGCGCTTGTTTACAAGATCGATGAATAAACAAGAATAAAGGATAAAAAGACGTAAATAACCAACAACAAAATGAAGGGAACAAAGATATAATCAAGAAACAACAATGTGCAGTATACAGTATAGCGAACAGAGAAACAACGCAACAGCAACTAATCTACCTGCTCGAATGTAAACAAGAAACAACAAAACTGAACATAAGTTGTTTACATTTTTAGATTGTTCCCGAAGGACGTCATCGTCCTTCAAGGGCATTCATCACACTGATGATCCAGTAATATAAAAGGCAAGTTAAAGCGAGCAGGGGGAGTTTGAATTGAATCGTGTAAGACGACGTCACGTTGGTTGAGAGTTAGAATCTATCGTGGATTCAGAGTTCAGAGTTTGAATTGAATCGTGTAAGACGACGTCAGTCGTATGTGCAGACGGCACGTTGCATTCGAAGTGTGAATTAAGCTAGTCGTGTATAACAACATTACGTTGGTTGAAGTGATTAAATTAAGGGTTGTGTGCGACCAGTTGCGTCTGAAGGAAGCGTCTGTTGTTGCTAACAAAAAGGTTGTGCAGCGACGAGGAAATAACTCTAACAAGTGTGTCTCTGCTTACAAAAGAGGTTTGTAAGCAGAGAATTATCACGAAACAAACACCATATGTGCAACAATTATTCGTTGTATACGTAGAATAAGCTTGGAACAGTGGCACCAAAGCTGTGCAGATAATAAAGAATTTAATAAAATTAAACACAAATTTATTTTTACTTTATTTGCAATCTACGAACTCATATTTTTAACGTTTTTAAAAGGTAAAAACGTAACAGTATTAATAAAACTAAGCAAATGCAAGTAATTTGAATTAAAAATGTCTATGACATAAAAATATAGCAAAAATTAACATAAGGAGAATTATTATTTTTAATATAATAAATTTACCTTAATTGCATAAACCATGAAATATTAAAAACAAAATCCAGAAGATTTGTTTTTATTTTTCCAGCATATCTGAACCACCAAGTATTTTTTTTTCTTATAAATTATAATATTGATGTTGATGTCTAATTGTAAAAAAATAAGTTTTATTGCTTTCCACTATTTTATGACATTTTTGTCTTAATTCAGAAGCACATCAATTAAACAGTTTTTACTTTATTTCACAAGAGTACAACTCATTGCAGTAGGGTTAGAAAAGTATACAATCTGCTGCTACAGCTGATATGTTGTTTCAATAAATCGAAAATCTATAACAAGAACCTACAATCTCTTCTCTAAGTTGCCTACTAGTCGCAAAACAGACTTCGAGCTCACCACCTTATATGTAAAAGATTAGTATGCCATTGTTGATCGTTATTAGTGGTTCAAGTGGTAACTTAATATATGGAATAATTAAGTATATCTTGTGCTGTCCTTACAAAACCTAAGACCTGAGAATGTTTCGCTCGATGGCAAAGAAACATGTTAATACCAGCGAATTTTCATCCTTCGAACAGCTTCTGACTCCCAAATACCAACCTTAGACATAGACAAACCAGAACATTCCGAAACCACCAGTAGTTCCAGCGAGAGTGAAAACTCATTTCCATTATACGCCCCAAAAATCATAGATTACTTGGCTTCTGTAAGGTTCCATTCAGAGATCAGCAATGAGTATTCAAAACGATGAAAAGATTCAAGTCATACTCCTAATCTCTGAAAATTATACGCATTCATATTTATTTTCATATCATGCTCATACTACTCATATTCAAAGTTTAAAGTACTCATCGTACTTATATTTAACAATACAAATGCTGTTGCTGATTTTGGCTCTTCATGACTTAACATTTACGAGAATTACAAAACAAGTATGATTCGCATACGAAAATTGCAATACTCACTAAAAGGTAAAAGGTGTTTGCTTCGCTGTGCTGCCTTTATATTTTTCTTTCCTCTTTTTTTTGTAAATGCAATAACAACTAAGACTGTAAATATTGATGAATGATTCGAGTATTTTTCTAAATTTATGAATCTAAATGAGTAGGCGTAGGAATCGAACATATTTCGAGTGTTATATCTTTGATGTCAATGTTGTACTTATACTCATTGCAACCTGTACTTATAAATAAATGTTGTAAGCGACTACGAATGAATCAGAGTAGTTGAATTTCAATACTGTTGACTCACTCATACACAAAAAACGATTCATTGCTGATCTCTGTACTGTCATACTGTAGGATGTGTGGGTACAAGGAGCATCAATACACATTCTAGATGAAATCTTCACATCAAACTAAAGTAAGACTGAAGAGTAAAAAATTAAATTCAGAAGCATAGTCGTATACCTTGGCACTAAGCTTTACACATAGATACCCTAAAAATATATACGTCCGGGACCGTTGCTTAAACCCTAGCAAGCTTTCAAAAATCCAAAGATTTTAAAATAAAGTGTTGAGGTGCTATGCTGTTTGATATGCTGTGATAAGATAGGGTACCAGCTGGGTATTGTCTTAGTGGTCGTTCATGGAAGGGTATTTTTGTATTTGTTTTTTTTTTTATTAAACCAGCACTCAGGAGATGACTCCTACTCATGCAGTGCATTGTGCAGGTTTATGAAAGGTGGAAAAAGGGAAGATGCGAATCGGTAAGGAAATGAGTTGCTACTGGTGACTATAAAATGGCCAGTGCTATACCTTCACCATTAGACGGTCTACAGCAATCGTCCCCAATAAGCACTGCAGTTTCTCACACCACTTATGATGTGTGTGTTAATTTTATACAGAAGTGGCGGGATCTACAGTTTAAAGTCGACTCCAAACGATAGATTTCTGAGAAACTTTTCGAGAAGAGAAAGAACGGAAGGAAAAATTGATTTTTTAAAAGCTCAAACTCAACACTCAAATGCTAACAACTATTGCATAGAATAACTTCTTAATTAAAATAATTTTAATAACTTTGCAAAAATATTACGCTTTCTCAAAAGAAGAAGAAAATAAGAAAGAAAATTTTCTTTTGTATTTCTAATACCAGTTCTTATATGTTCTATGTTACCACTTGATGTTTGATTGAAAGCCCTTAATAACTTCAAATAAAAAAGAAGAAATAAATCCATGTAAAGACAACGACATGACTACATTCATACTGAATAACTGAATAGAAAGGAAAATAGAGTAGAAAATTTTTTTCTAACATCGTTTCAAGTGTTGCCCACTTAACTTCAAATTCATGAATAGGCCCTCTTTTTTTATCCATTTACTATAATTTCCTTACTTTTTCGAAATTTGTTTTTTTCTTTTATGCTACTCCTCTTATTTCATTATGTTGTTTAAGGTTTTCCAATCGTCTCTCCATTTTCTTGTATTCTCTCTGGCTCTGTGTCTCTCTTTCTCTCTGTGTCTGTCTTTTCTTATGTGGCAGAAGTAGCAAAAGTGGCACTTGTCTGGATACTTTCAGAGATTAGATACAACAAGCCCAAGATGAATTTCTATAGTAACCGCAGCGTATGTAAGTGTACAAACGAGCAATAAAATACTTTAACATGTGAAGTGCACATACTCAACTACTTGTACTATACTATACTATACTATACTTTGCTATGTATGTATAGTATGTGTGTATGTGGTAGTACTACTTGTCAATTTGTTGTTAGAAATTAACTTCCGGGTTTTAAAAGAAATTGACGCAACTATGGTTGTCATTATTTAAAAGAAAAGAAAAATTCTTTTTTTTTTTTGTTTTTGTTATTTTTATTCTTATTGTTATTGTTGTACTTTTTAAGAATTATAAATTATTTAATTAAGATCCTTATTATATTGAAGATATGAAGAAAATAAAAAGCAAAAACGATTCCATTTTTGTTAAACATTCTGTTACCCTCGATACTAACAACATATGGCGGCATTTACCAAAATGTTATATTTTTATTGGATATCCAATATCCCATTTAAGATTGCACTCTCCCATTAAATGATCTATCACATGTCATTAGTTTGTGCACAACGATTTCCTAAGGCCTGTGCATCATTCTATCCTTAATGAAGCAGTTCTCTTTAATGAAATTCAGGCTTGAAAAACGTATTGGATTTCCGCTTAGGGTGCATCCAGCAAAGCAAAAGCGTGCTTTCAAATTGATAAAATTTTTCTACAGCAATAAGTGTTTCTAACAATTTTGCTCGATCAAATTCATCAACTAAAAAGCATCAACTCATACATACATTGTATGAATGCAGTGTATCGTGGCATGTGGTATTGAACTATTAGGGATCTGCTGATTATCTGATTATCGAAAATTTAGGCTTAAATAACCGTTTATCTAATACACAGAATCTGTGCACATAAGGTCTCTTACAATACTTTGTTCTGATTAAAACTGAAAGATCTTAGACTTTATTCTGGCCTAATGCAACACAGTGTACCGTGCTGAAAAAACATTTGTATCCCGGAAGGCTATTATTTACATCGAATAATTTGGAGCTGTATTCGTGGAAAAGCATGACGTAGTGATTAATATTCTTGACTGGAAAATCAAGCAATATATATAGGGTCAAATCTGGGTTTTGTAGTGCTCCTAGTCTAATAGATGGCTTATTAGACATAACCCATGTCAGACCTCTCCAACACAAAATAAAAACATATTTCTTCGGTTACAGCAGTATTGTGGCAAAAACACTGAGAGTAAATAAAAAATTAACATAAAAGATTTTTCAAAAATCTGTCCCTCGGAGTCGAACAGGTCCACCGCCACACATTAACAAATACAGCATAAGTGGTGGGAGAAACATAGCGATCTGCAGAGACGCCACATGTAAGTACAGTCTGGGTGAATTCATTGTCAAGCTCCATGAAAGTAAATTTACTTCCCGAAATCGATTTTCTCCATGCAGTGACCGATAGAAATCCTCTATCGATCACACTTATCTATACTCTTGGACTCTCCTCTACTAAGCACTCTACATACTATACTAGGCCATGGCGAGTTGAATTTAATTCGTGATGAGTTGCTTGAAAATTGCAAAAATATATGAGAACTAATTTCATATTCTTTTGGAATAAATTCACGATAAATGGCTTTACATGCACAGAACAAACGAAGTTTGAAACGACATAAAAAGTAGTAGCTTAGGCAACACAAGAAATATTCTAAAATGAAATCTTGAATGAAACTCGGAATTAAAACGTATAAAAATTAACAACAAAACACCCTCACTTGTCAGCAATTCATTGTGATATTTTGTCAGAAATAATTTTCAATTATAAAATAGAATTTCATTTGGAAAAAAAAAAAACAAAAAAATCTTTTTTTCTTTAAATTTTTAAAAAAAAAAAAACTTCATCACAACCTCTTACCATCAACGTGAACGTGTAGAGAAGGAAGGAAATTATACAGAATGGCAGCGGAAAAAGTCACAAGATTCTCTATAGATATGCCGAAGAAGAAAGAGGTAATATGTGTGCTATGCTGCATCTTCGATGCATCACATTTATCATGATGTGACGA
This sequence comes from Sarcophaga peregrina, assembly GCA_014635995.1. Lineage (NCBI taxonomy): Eukaryota > Metazoa > Arthropoda > Insecta > Diptera > Sarcophagidae > Sarcophaga > Sarcophaga peregrina. Next base: position 34,220,308 of record CM025790.1, read on the forward strand.
AATCTTTATTTTGCAGCCAGCACGCGATACTAAAATTTCGTTGAAAAGCAAAAAAGTGGTAATGGGAGAAACGCCGGAAGCAAAACATACCCATTCTTTTGGACATATGAGTCTATATGATCGTTTAATGGTCGAAATAGATAAGATTCTTGACAATCGTAGCAAAATGGTGGCCTACGAAAAGATTGATGATCAGTTGGTAAACGTTACACCGCAACCGATACACGTATCCTTCCGAACGGAAAGATTTGAAAAATTGGAACGCAAATACAAGTCATTACATATGATTAGCGATATAGCGGACATAATGAGTTTTAAAAGTGTGACCAGTTCGGTATTACGTTCGAAATCATCAAAAGCTGTGGGCGTCCGTATGTCTTTAGAGGATGTCATTATTGGGGCAAGTGTTATTTTGTGCAAATATTTGAGTTTTTGGTGTTTTCAATAAAATTTTTTACAGATTGGCGAAGAACGTATTCTGTTAGATTTAGAAAGCACTGCTTTCAGACCTTCATGGCATATGGTTAATCTCGACTCTAGTTCTAGCTCCGAAACTGGTATCGCTGCATCTGTGAGCGATCTAGCTGAAAAACTTAGGCATCCATTCCCTTTTGTACGTATAGTGTTGCGCAAAACTGAACTTATTTTACTTTATGAGCAACATAGCATGACTGCCATTAAGAATACCGAGGATGGCAACTTTGTTGAGAGTGATAATAAGACGTATGATTTCCTGACCATAGGCAGGGGTAAAGTACGACGCCGTTCAGAAGCTGAGAGTCAAACCTTTGATAATTTACTAAAGTCCCGGGAAGTTAATACCATCCGGACAAAAACATGCGATGTGGGTACTTATGTATCGTATTTCGAAATGTACGACACTTGCAAGTTACTGGAGGACAGGGAACACTGGCAACGAATGGGCGCAACCGAAAAAATTGCACATGTCACAGAGTCAAACGCCCGAGGAGCAATTTGAAATTATTGCCAAGTTGCCGTCATTTCACTTGACCAGTGTTATAATGAAGCGTTTACTATCCAGTAATGTATTTGAACAGGGCCAAAGAAGATTTCGCAACATGACTAAGGTTACGCGAATGTCAGATAAAATTAATTACAAATATTCGGTCAACTTACTCTTCGTTATATACCCTGACTTTAAGACAGGCGAGAGAAAGGCTGTTGCCGATATGAGCTTTTGTTATAAGAACAGCGACATATTGGCAGTTGCTTATGGCATTTATTCGTATTCGGCAGCCAAGCAGTCATATACTGGCGAAGTGTGCATCTGGAGCATTAAAAATCCCCGTGATCCGGAACGCTTTTACCATTACGATGTGCCGGTAACTGCTGTAGAATTTTCACCATATATGCCTACCCTTTTGGCCATAGGCTTGTTTGATGGCCTGGTTGAGGTAAGAGATATTGCCTACTATAATGAGCCAGCAATAGCCATATCTGCACGCAGTTCTTTACGCAGTATGGAGCCTGTTTTGGCAATTAAGTGGATCAAACAAGCAAACTCTAATGATGCACAAGAAGTAGATCCGTTTCTGACAATCTCACAGGATGGTTCCACCACTCTATTTCGCATAATTAATAGTCCGTTTTTAGCGGCCTTCAGACAAATGATTTTGCAGCGCATAGAAGGTATGCCAGAAGGTTTAGCAACCGCTGGCAGTAGCATCCCGAAGGAGAGCACTGATCCATGTCCTCAGGGTCTAGGCATGACTATACATCCTACATTGCCTGATATTTATTATCTCTTAACCGATGAGGGTTGTGTACACAAGTGTTCTACGAATTATCAAAATTACTATCTAGAGGTTATAAGGACACATGACGCTGCTGTTAACTGTATGGATTTTTCACCCTGGTCACCGAAACTTTTTCTAACTTGTGGTAATGATTGGTGAGTAAGTGAACAATGGTGTGAAATCGTTTCCAAAAATAGAAAATCTTTAATGTGAACTATTTTATAGGTGCATACGCATCTGGATGGAGGGCATTTTTCAGCCTTTAATCACATTAAAAAACACTTGTTCACCCTATCAATGGGCTGCCTGGAGTCGGACACATTGCACCATTATATTGGCACTCAATCGTAAATCACTTGAAATCTGGGATATAAGACGCAACATTTTAAAGCCAATGTCAACAACAGAGATGTGCGGTTCTCATAAAACCATGGGCATGTATGTATTGTAATCGATTAAGAGAATGCCGTACAATTATTTTGAATATTTTTTCTTTTCAGCTTTTCACTCGATGGCAATTCAATTGCAATTGGTACCGAACGCGGTAATGTGTTAATCAATGCATTGGATGATATGCCCTTCCCTCCATACTACCAGTACGATACCTTGGAAAAGGCCATCTATAATGCGGTAACCAATTATCCCGACTTACTAATCGAATTGAAAAGTGTTGGCTATTTCGGCTATCCGAAGAAGGGTTACGTTAAACCGCCTTAAAATGTCGGCAACTGGTTTTATTTATTCCCTTTTTTTCGTTTTCTATTTTTTAATAATAATTTTATGAAAATATTTTCATTCTTATTCTTTTAACTGCTGAATAAATAAATTGTTTACTTTTTTATTTTTGCATTTGTTTACATTTAATTGCTGTCATTTAATTAATTCAATTAAATTTATTTATCATTTATTAAAATGTTTTTAATTTCGTTTGTTTTTTAATTCAATTTTAGCAACGAGTTCATTAAAAAGACCTCCTCATTTCATGAACTTTGTGTGAATAATTTCATATTTTTATTGAAAAATTATTCAAACAGGGTGCTTCGTTTTACGGATTGGTATTATTATTTTTTTTTAATTCAAATCAAATTCTAGATCATAATTTTTAAAGTACATATCTCCTGAAAGTACCAAAACTAAATATAAGCATACTTTATAAGCCTACTTCCAACACAACTACTTCTAATTCGAGCAACCACAAGTTTTTTTTTTTGTTTTTTTGAATTGCCATTTTATTTACTCCAGAGTTTCGGCCAGATGTCTGCTGAGAGGGATCCGCTCCTAAAAATAGTTTCTTTATTTAGTTCTGCTAATGTCTTAGCAGGAGTTTGAATCATGACCTACTTACAGGGTGGCTGACTATGTATTGTAACCAAATTCAAGTTGTTATCATTTATAAACCGCTGACAGATTTATTCCACTGACAGTTCATTTTATTATTTACAAGCTTACAAAAGCATTTTGATCTATTGCATTCAGAAAGAAAAGTTATTCGTGATGGAATTTAAGCGTGATACCGTGATTGCTTTATATTTGGCTGGAAAACCACAGCTGGCATTCGTTAGAGTCCTCCAGCATTTAAATGTGAATAAATCTTTTGTTTCTCGTACCATTACGCGTTAGCGTGATGCTGGCAGTGTTGCACCGCGTCCAAAAAGTAGACGAAAAAATACGGTTACAACACCAGAAATGATGCAAAAATTGAAAGTCAGATTTGATCGAAATCCAAGCAGCAGTGTTAGAAAAATTGCTCGTGATTTGAACATATCGAGAGAACGGATGCAAAAATTATATTGAAAAATGAACTTGGAGTAAAGCCATCGAAGTTAAAAGTGCAAGGCCAATGGAAAAAAAATTAGGGAAGGCCAAGATTAATCGCTGCACGAAACCTGTTACCGAATTTTTTTCTACCAGGACCATTTCAATAGCCGACAAACAAAAGATCGGGTTTATGCCAAGGTGGTGAAAATACACCGCGATTGGCAAAGACTCTCGCCGCCGCTGGTATGTATCCCCTCCGTAACGGCCTGGTCGCTTCCGACGTATTCATCGACTTGGGGTCAAAATAAATGCCGAATATTATCGGGAAAATGTCTTAAAGACAGTATTGAAGCCCTGGGCAGACAGACATTTCGACTACAAACCATGGACATTCCAACAGGACTCAACACCACTCCACTCAGCATGCGTCAACCAAGAATGGCTTAAAAAGGATGTTCCTCGCTTTATTTCTACCGCACAATGGCCACTAAAATATCTGGATCTCAATCCGTTGGTAGTTAGCGCCGGGGGCAAAGTGTCGATCATCTCAAAGCGGTGCTTCGCCTGGAATGGGCCAAAATACCGGCCCATTATGGCCGTTTGAAGGCCATAATTCATACCAAACGTGGCCAATTCGAACAAATCTAAACTGATTCTAAAATTTGATGTTATTTTCAACATTTTTTGCTTTTGAACAATAAAATTAAAAAAATATAACGCTTTACTTTGTTGCATTATATATCAGCCACCCTGTACTTTTAATTATACTGCCACTAACCATGAGTTATTCCCTTTAGTAATAGAACACTAAAAGTTAGATGATCTTTCTCTGGGGATAATCTTTCCACCTATTTAATGAAGTTGCTGCGAAATAATACTTGCAAATAACCTAATAATCTTTCGTAAACTGGTACATTCATAGGTACTTAAAGTTTTCTGATCTCATACCTTCGGATAACAAAAACTATGAACAAATGCAGAGCTCTAAAGTTTGGTGGATTGTTTTTAGCAAATTTAAACTGTAGGACCCACCAGTCTTGGGTAAAATTAATACACACAACAGGAGTGATGTGAAAGGCTGGATTATAATACTGACTAGAGGGTTGTAATAACCAATTACGTAAGTAAGTATGGCTTCAATACAGCTAAGGGAAAGGGCGGTAATCAAGTAATTAATTCAAGAACATAGACAAACATAGAGAAAGACAGAGATAACGGTTTAATAACTGACGTATGTATGTCTAGTATAGAGAGACCTCATATTCAAAGGATAATAAGCAAAGCATGTATACGCAAAGTTTCGATGAGCCAGACACTGTAAACGAAATTAAGAAGGACACAACTTTTTTCGAACTATGATAGTTTCTAGTCAAACTGACATATTTAATTTATGATCAACCGCGTGTTTTCATGGCTGTTATAATAAAATTCTATACAGGTTGGAAAAATCAAAGCACTGGTGTAAGTTACTATGTATTATAAATCTGAAACTAACAGACATGAGATATGTTTTAATGTAAAATATGACATTTCTCTATCCACATGTTCCTCTCTGTCTCACTACTTTAGGTTAGAGGTTAGATGTGTACCTGTCAAATAAGACAAGTACCGTACCCGGAGGTCGAACTGACCCACTATTTTACTCTTACAAATTAATATTTATATGTTGCATTACATCATATATTTTTAATTATTTAAATGCCGTGTTAAAGTTTTATTATCTCGAATGTTTTTATTGTTTTTTTTTTATTAAAGAATAAACATATTTTATTAAATATTTAAAATGCCTATGTATTCATGGGCATACATATTTTATTATGAAACATTTCATATTGTTGTTCTCATTTTAAATATTTTATTGGATGTTAACTATTTTTCACCTGAAATTCTAATGAAATTCAAATGGTCCGTAGGAATTTTTTTAACAAAAAGCAAATGTCTGTTGTTGAAAGTGTTTGGCCATGTTTTTAAAATAAATGTTCTTAAAAAATATTTTAGATATTCTTCTGCATTAGATGCTCTTAAAAAAAAAAAAAAAAAACTCCCACAACATTTTGGACATCAGTACATACATTCGACTAAAAAATTTAGACTCTGTACCTTACATCGCCATACAATTGAATGAATTACGACACCTAAATGTAACGCTTGTCTACCCGGTTTTCATTGCCATTGTGATGTGTCATTGGATTTTCTAAGGATACGTCTAAATTAAATCCATTTTCTCAACTCGTTTTTAAATTGAAGTCTTCAATTATTAGATCGGCTCAAAAAGTCCTCTGTTTATATTATTTTTGGATCAGAAATGTCTGAGGAGGAGACAATAAAGGGAGACAATATGCAGCCTCTCCACGAAATCTTTTCTCAAACTGGAAAAAGCAGCATTGAATTCAGTAAATCTAGCTGCTGTGTCCGTCCAGCAGTGGACAGAAGAAAAACCAGAGGAGTATTTGATTGTAAAAAGAGAACGGTTTACACTCCAACAGGAATTCTCCGTTACTGACAATTTCGATGCCAAGCTCGATCTAAACCACTAGCATTACTGAAAAAACTTCTATGATGTAAAGACGCAATGCCTTTTATGCAAGTGCTCTGCACTGCAAAGCAACCATTTTGATACTGGCACGCGTTACGTCCTAAATTGTGGAAGCGCTTCTATCTGATAAACGGTTGGATCTTTTTGAAATTAATATTCACTATGCCCCATATTGTGGATTTATACAAACGCTTCTATCTGATAAACAAAGTTTTTGTTTTTTTTTTTGCACAAGTTTTAAAAGAAAAGGCATCTTTAAATCCTCTCAACAAATGGAATGAATCCACATTGTCGTAATTACAAGAGCGTTCGTTCTTATACGTATTCTTGAAACGTGTTCAGCCTATCTTTGCATTTTCCAATCGATGTTGTAGCTTTAGTGGCAGATGTAATCTACACAAAAAGCATAGAGAAGGCTTTGTTTGCGTGAAGAAAAACCAATTGCCCAATGAAGTGTTTTGGTCTTCAGACAATTTTCATAATAACCCTTTAGTCAGGTTTACAATTTAGTTTCAGTTTTAATCGTGAGTAGCAGATCCTCCCGAACGTTTGATTTTTGAGAAACTTTTCATGAAAATCTTATTTTATATTCCGAGTTATTGCCAGAAATCTGCTGAGACGAAGTCGCTGAAGAAATATTTTTCATATTTCGTTTTGTTGGATATATAAATATGACTTGTATTTCAAACGAGGCCTCATATCAAACAAGCCAACTAGGTTATGACATTTTAGAAAATTGGATAATTAATCAGACCATGAAGACCTCTAAAACTAAAGAGTTAAATGATATCCATTAAAAGAAACTACAGAAATGCAAGAAAATAAGGGTATAAAGTCTTAATATGCTATTTAAGAGTCTCAAAATGAACTCATTCATTCTTTGTCAAGCGAGTCACTAAGAAAACTTTTGAAGAGGGTAAACTTATGGCAAGTTTTGGAGACAACCAAATTACCAATATTACTGTCACTAACTCCTTTCTAGAATATTTAGAATTTCTTGTTTAAAAGTAGGTACACGACAATGATTTCTAAAAGAAATTTTCATAAAAAATTTATTAAAAAAAAAAATTAAAATTTTTAAAAAACCTTTTGAAACCGTTTATTTTTTTTTAAATCTGATTTAAATATCCCACAAGAAGAGAAGAAATTTATTTCGTTTTTTTATGTAAAACAATTGTTTGCAATTTACGATTTAATATCAATATGTTACTGTCTGTCTCAATCATTTATTTGCTGTCATTTGTGTGTGGTTCATGAACATAAAAATATTTATTGTGGTCTTTGGTTGGTTGGCTGGATGACAATATAAAGAATATTTTTATTAACATTATGGCTAACAAATCGTATAAACTGAAACTGAAACAGAACAGAACAGAATACAACAAAATAGACCAGAACAACAGCATACAGCTACTGTTCTCTGTTGTATGGGTGGCTGGATAACTGACGAGTGGTAAAAATGTTAAAAGGATTCACAACAAATATACACACTTCAAGCCAAATAGACACGCATATTGTACAGTACGTTTGAAATAAATAAATAATAAAAAAAAACATCCTTAAAATACTTAAATTTCAATACTCGGATACATTTATTTCCCGATACAAATGGCACTCTGAAGAGGAGGTACGAGATAAGAACAGGGTACACATAAAAATACGCAAATAATCATAAAATATTGACTGAAAACTGAGACAGAACTGAATAGAATTGAACTGAATCAAGGATAGATAGTCATGTCATCAGAGATGTGTTAGATGAGAGTGTTTGTGTTAATAAAAAACAAAAAAAGAAAATCGTGAAGACAATCAACATACCACGCACTCAAGAACAAAAGTAAAATTTACTCGCACTGTTTGAGAAAAGCTGGGCGCTGCTTGAAGGCTTCTTTCGGCCACTTAAAAGCATTTCAGACTCCGGAAAGTGTTAAATTTTATTGCAAATCTCTTATATCCACTCAGAAGGCATATACATACATAAGTACATACATGGATAAGGCAGCTCGAAAATTGAAACTAAAACTATCCCAATAGACAGATACAAAGATAGATTTTCGCAATAGAAAGACTTTTGATGTGGTTTTGATATACTACACATCAGGTCTTGTATTAAACGTTTCCTATTTTGAAATTTTAATAAACCAAAATCTATGTCTGAGTGGTAATCATCGGAATTTTTTGTGTTTTTAGAAGAGCTATTCCTGGCATTATGTGTCGGAAATAGAACTTTGTTCAAATGTTCGCCATGATTTCTTGAGGTAAAACGCCTTCGAAATTTAAAATTTTATTATTCTGGCCCATAAATTAGGATGAAATTGTCATGGATTGTGTGGACTTTGAGGACTACTGTAGGTTGTTCACACATACCTGCGACTCTAGAAAATTTGAAACAAAAAGTGTAACACGAAGAAAATCGGCCTTTAGGTCACATCGCCTTCATGTGTACTGACTGACTATGCTCTCAAGTCAAGAAGTTGTACCGGTAGGTGCAAGCAATTGAAAATACAGTAGGACTTCTATAAATTGAATCACCATTATCCAGAAAAAAACTTCAACTTTGTGAAGTAAATTTACAAATGATCTATATGTTGCTGCCATGAGATATGTTTCACCTTAAAGAGACTTCAAGTAATAGAAGTTCAAATTATAGAAGTTCGACTGTAATAGCCTGACCAACGTCGTTTGCAATTTAATAGTGTGTGCATTTGATTGTTTAGGATCAGTGAATTGGCATTGTTTCAAAACTTCAGCAATTTAATTAGGAGATGATTTTTCGATGATACATACGTACATGCATACATAGTCCAGATTACGGCCTAACTTTTCAAATTACTTATGTTGTGCGCGTTAATTTTATATATCAGTGGCGAGACCTATAGTTTCAATTCGACTCCAAACAACAGATTTTCTGAGAAACTTTTTATTGCAATTTTTATTTATTCTCAAAGGTTTTTTGCCAGAAATCTGCTGAGATGAAGTCACCAAAAAAATTTTTTTTTAATATTTCCTGTCTTTGATATGAACCGTGGCCTCACGTCTAATAAGTAATCACACTAATTACACATACATAATTGGTCATTACAACCCTTCAGTCAAGATTACGACCTAGCTTCTCACACCACTTATGTTGTGTGCGTTAATTTTATACATGAGTGGCGGGACCTACAATTTAAAGTCGACTCCGAACGACAGATTTTTGAGGAACTTTTTAAGGCAGGTTTATTTACTCTCAGAGTTTTTGCCAGAAATCTGCTGAGATGAAATCGCCGAAAAAATACTTTTTTGGGCCTCGAACCCTGGCTTTATGTCTAATATGCCAACACACTACCCACTAGATAACGGCGACCTCTAATTACTAAACTATGACGTCTTTATCCGATGATAATTAGGTTCATTGGTATTGTCTTATAGCGGTTTGGACTAAATAAATGACAAGTGTTTGTCTCGCTACTCCTGGATTAAAATAACACACACAATATAAATGGTGTGAGAAATTAGGTTGTAATTCTGACTAAAAGGCTGTAATGACTTGTTACGTATGTATGCACGATTATAAACATTTTCCAGAGGCATAAATTTACCAAGAATCACAAAAAAAAAGCTATGATTTCAAGGTGATCCAACTTTTTTTGCCGCAGTGTATGTAAGTACATACGTATAAATTTACTATAATATTTTATAGTTTTTTTTTTGTATTCCTTTTTGTCAATGATTTCTTTTCTTTTTGCTTTGTTTTGTTTTGTTTTTGTTCAAAACCATAAAAATCCAAGTCAAATATCTAAAAATGCCACTAAACAACGCCGAGTATTTTTATTTGCCATGTTTATGAGCGTAAAATAAGTGTATGAATGGAATAGAATGTGAGCCATAAAAATAGACCAAAAAATGGAGCAGAGATAAAAGTAGTCAATAGATTATCACCATTATATGATTATAATTTTGCCATAAAATTATTTATAAAAAGAATAAAAACAAAAGAAAGACAAAAAAAAACTTGCTCAACTAAAAAAATATAAAATTTAATGAAGTGTAGTATGATGGTATGATGGCTTCAAGAAACAAACGAATGATGGGCAGAGTGAATTGAATTGAAAGGAAAGGAATAAAAAAAATGTATTTGTGTTGGTTTATATCCTTTGAATTTTGTTTAAACGTTTCACAAATAGAGAGAGAGAGAGAGAGAGAGAAAAATTCAAAAAAACATGACCCTTTAGGCCTCAAAGGAGTCTTTGCAAAATAAAAAAAAGTGAAAAACTGAAAAACTTTAAACCCCTGTACATCTTTATTCTTATTAAAAACCATTTTTAAGTGAAAATCTAATTTACTTTCTCTAATTTGGTTTCAGTTTAAGGGGCTATACAGAAAATAAATGAAAAGAATTTTTTTTAAGCTGAAAGAAGTGAAAAAAAACACAAAAAACGCTAAAAAAAATGTTTTTGAGATCAATTGCAGACATTCGCCTTTATTAAGAAAAAGTGCCTTTGGGGCAAAGTAAACGAAATTTCCACCAAATAATTAAGTAGAGAAGCAAATATTTATTTAGGATTCTCAACAAAGAACTACAGCAAATAGATTTGAAAAAAATAGAAAAAAGAATAAAACAAGACTTCAACGTTATTAATAGAAAACTAGGAATTCATGTTAAACAAAAAGAGCCAAAGTGAAATGTGTTAAGGAAGGTAAATCATCAACTTCAGCTGAATTAGCTTTTAACTTTAGAATTTTTTTTTTCCTGTTTAAATTTTTTCTATTTTTTCTTTAGCTTACGATCGAATCGATCCTTATACGATAATAAACCTTTTGAGACAGCTCCCTGAATGTTACGATACTTATGATTCACGTGTTATCGTTTGCCCTTTTTGCTGACCATGCCATCGTTGAAGTTTAAGAACTTTTCGAGTGTTCCCTATCTAATTCGGAAATTATATTGAAATGAAAATTAAAACTAGACATCGGAGAAATACTTTGAATTACTTTACTTACCTATTTCACCTTGTTAAAGCTTTGATGGGGAAATTTTTGGTGGAAAAGAATTTTCTTTAATTTTTATAATTCTTTTGTGTACGAAAGTGCTGGAGCTAAACGATCTACTGTACTTCCCTCAACTTATATAGGATATCCTGATCCTGTTACTATTACAAACTATAGTATGCTGTCCTGTCTCAGCAACTCTACTATTTGTTATGCTACTAAATGTTTCCTTTGGACATGCATAAAGGCCGCACAGATTTGAAGTACTAGTTCTGGTGATTTGTTCTCCTCATCTCAGCTTAAATATATTAGGCTTGAATAGATTCCTATTCTGAATAAGAGTTCTTTGATTTTATTAAGCACCCAGGGGTCATTTTCATCTTCTGTACTTTTACACACGACATGGATGCACTGTCCTAATTCTTTTTTGAGTATTCCATTCTAGTGTGAATTTTGAGGTACTATTCCCTGACGTTGTGGTTACTTTTTTTGAATTCTTGAATGAACGAGAATATGGTGCACTTGATCCTAAACTCATATTTATTAACATCAGCTGGCGGCTTTTCCTAGTCATCTCCAATTAAAGGTCAAAGCTTGGTTCGCCTAGAAATTTGTAAGATTCCTTCCCGTAAAAACTGTAATCTTTCAAATATTTCATTCGGTTTAGGTCGCAGACCTTCAAAGGGATACAAATGACGAAAATGTTTGTTCTAAGAGAGCCAAAATGGAAAAACTAATGAATGAGTATGTGGCAAAGTTTTTTTCATTATAGGAATCCTTGTTGGTCATTATTTTTCTGCATGAGGATTACAAGAAAAGCATGAACTGTACATACATACATAATTGGTCATTACAACCCTTCACTTAGGATTATTGATACTACTTATGTTGTGTGTGTTAATTTTATACATAAGTGGCGAGACCTATAGTTTAAAGTCGACTCCTTCGAACGACAGATTTTTTTAAGAAACTTTTCATGGCAATTTTATTTACTTTCAGAGTTTTTGCCAGAAATCTGCTGAGAGGAAATTGCAGAAGAAATACTTTTTGTATTTTGCTTTGAAGTCTGGCCTGGGACTCTAACCACACTATCTACTAAACCAAAGGGACTTCGAGTATGGAGTGTAGTAAGACAATTAATTGCACTTAACCTATATCCCAATTCATAGCTGCTCTCTATAATAAATTCTTAAACCACTATAGGCAGCAGCAGGTCTGCTACTGGTGTTATTTGTTAAGTAGGGGAAAACAAATATTTCTTAAAACAATTTGTGAAAAAAAGTGCTCAATATTCTGTGGTAAACCTTGTTCACAAGAATTTTATTATTATATATTGTTGAAATCCTAAAGATCAACGAATATTTCAAAAATCAATATTGAAATCAAGAAAAACTCACCGTAATTGGAAATGAAAAATATAAACAAAGTTCAGTACATACCTGCAAAGAAATAAACAAAGATATTGACATTAGTAAATGTGATCATTACTTAAAACCTCTTCAATTTAACCTAATTTAAACATTTATTTATCGAATATCCTTATAAATATTATCCCCTTAATTTTTATTTTTCTTAACCAACTCAATACACAATATTTTTTTCTTCTCATGTTTCTAGCCTCTATTGACACATTGTTTATGAAAACGTTGAGACGACCGACCTACTTTTAATGCATTTTACAGTTTGCAGTTAGCATTTAAGCCATTTCAGTTATCCTAATTGAACCCCGTATATTATTCTTGTTTTTCCAATTTTCTTTACTTTACTCTTGTGTTTTTTTCTTTTTCATTCTCTAGTTTCTATTTGAATATCCTTAAAACCGAAATTAGTTTAATAGAATTTATTTAATGCATCAAACAATGTACATACAATCATACATACATACGTACATATGTACATACTGACATACACGTACAAGTACTTGCAAAAGTTCAATGTACTTGACAAGTTGCCATTCTGTGATGCTTCTACCCACTGTACCACTTCTTATCCTTATCGTCAGAGTGTTAAAAGATGCTTCCATTGCTTGCTAGGGTTTGTGTACAAGAAAATCTTTAAAAAGAAAACCTAAAATGCAGAAGAAAGACAATAAAAGCCTTCCTATGAAATGTTGAAAACGAAAGAAGAAGAATTTTATAAGAAAATCAAACAGAACTAAGGCGAAGAAAAAAAAAACGTCTATTCAGAACACATTGCTGACACATACACACACAACACAAACCCAGCTTTGCATGCATAAAAATGAATTGATATTACAACAGTTGGTGTTGGTTGATTAGAAATTGTTGAAGCTTATTGTAAATCGAATTCTTTTTCAGAGAAAATGGTTAAAGAATGGATAAAGATAGTGGTAAATAGACTACATAAAACCCATTGTGGTAACACTGTTTAACATTTCTCTGAATCTCTGAATCATTTGGATCTTGTAAAGATGAAGTAGTCTAGTTCGTTTAAATTATTGATGCAATAGTCGCCGTAGTCTAGCAGGTAATGTGTTGGCTTGTTAGATGTGAGGGTAAGGTTCAAGCCAAAGATCAGCAACGAATGGTTTTTCCGCTACTCATAAGCACTCATACAATTCTGAATATGACTGAATCAACAGAATTGAAATTTAACTACTCTCATCCATTCGTACTCGCTACAATATTGATTTACAAGTATAAGTAGCAATGAGTATGAGTACCACTGTTCACATCAAACTCACAACAATCGAAATATGTTTGATTCATACGCCTACTCATTTTGATTCATAAATTTAGAGAAATACTTATAATACTTAAGTAATTCGAGTGATTTGAATCCTTAATCAAAATTCATCAGTCTTTGTTGTTGTTGCAAGGAATGAAGAAAGGAAAGACATAGACTACAAGCAAAGCATACACACAAACTTCTTGTAAGTATAGTAGTATTCGTATGCGAATCATACTTATTTTGTGCTTCGTGTAAATGTTAAGAAGAGACAAGTCGAAGTCAATAACATCATGCGAATTGTTAAGTATGAGTACGACGAGTACTTCCAACTTTGAGTATGAGTAGTATAAGCATAACATTAAAATAAGTATGAATGCATATAAGTATCAGAAATTATAAGCATGACTCGAAACTACTCATCGTTTTGAATACTTATTGCTGATCTCTGGCGCAAGCCCCTGGTCAAAAAACTCCAACAAACATAAGAAATAATATTTCTTCGGTGACTTCAACAGATCTTTGAGATTAAATTAAAATTGCCATGAAAATGTTGCACAGAAATCTGTCGTTCAGAGTCAATTTTAAACTGTAAGTCCTGCCACTCATGCATAAAATTAGCACACAGAACATAAGTGATGTGAGAAGCCAGGTCGTTATCGTAACTGAAGGATTATAATGACTAATTATGTATGCCTATTACATATATAAGCATCGAAATATAGTCTTCATCTATGACATATTGCTGGGCATGAGTCCTCATTTACCGTGTGTCCATAACTTAATATCCAGTAACCACATTGAGTGTGTCACTTTGAAGTTTAAGTTGACTTTCGGTAACACCTCCCTTTAGAATTGGCCAAATTTTGTGGACTTTTCCGTACGTAATCGAAGCAGTCCATAGGACATTAAAGGGATCCACAACTGTATTCTTAATTATGAGCCTGTAGGTCTTTACTTTCCCAAAATAGAGAATTCATTGCAGGGTTTAATAGTTACACGGAATATCAATGTGCCCCGGAACCCAATTAATATGTAGCAATCATCTCAATGTGATACCACGTTGCAATGTTTGCTACAGTTATTTACGGTTTTTTGAGTGCATAGTCTCGGAACCCTAATAATCTCCTAGCTTTTAGAAAGTATGGTAATCGGGTTGCCTGAATTGCTATCTCACTTGCCATCCTAATACCACTAACTATGAGAAGTTGTAGATGCTTTTTTGAATTTCTGAAAGATCAGTAAACTGGTTCCTTATTAAGAAAAGGCTATTCCCCCCAGTTGCCTACATTCCCTTCTTTCATCATATATCCTTTATTTCCTTCCTTTCCTAAGGTACAATGAATGGGTCAATTTCGACCTCCGAGTACTGTACCTTGTCTTAACCGACAAGTACACATCCTCTAACCTAACCTAACCTAACCTAGGAACATACTATCATAGAAAGCAGTATCATGGACTTTAAAATGTTGGCACTTTAGAAACCCTGCTGCAAGTATTTAGCCAATAACGGCTGTACTCTAAATACACACTGACATCAAATACTAAAATGACAATTGCAACGAAGACGACGACAACGGACATATTGTTAAATGCTTCATCAGTATAAAGAAATAGAAAGAAAAATGGAAGAACGAAATCAAATGATAGAAAAAGAATTGAATTTCTTGCAATTTTTACTTTCTCTTCTTTCTTTCGTTCATTGAATGGCTTAAAATAAAGGCAAAATATAACGATGGACAGACAGACAAACAAACAGTTACATATGGCAGGCAGAAAGGATGAAAAAGAACAGAAAGAAAATGTAAAAATCTTGCAAAATCCATAAAAGAAAATGGAAAAGAAAAAATTTCAAGTGATGACGATTCTTTGCATTTCAAATGTGTGTGTTGTTTTAGTTGTCTTAGACATTAGGCGATAACAGAGTAAAACTTTAACAAAAGCCCTATGGGTGCAAGGGGCGTATGTATGAGAGAAGCCTTCTTCTTCTTCTTAAGTCTATTGTAAGAATAATGGGATAATGATTTCATTGTGTATTTCAAAATGTGAAAAGGGATTTACGTGGCTTTTCTAAAGTGCATGGAGACGAGCATATGTATGTACGTATGTATGCAAGTAAGCTTGTTTTAAAGTACACATGAATTTAATTGATGACATACTATGTATATGTTAACAGCTGTTGTCAACATAATAGCACTACTAGTAAATGCAGAACTTATTTGAAAATCCTTTTTATTGAAGCCATTTGAAAAACCTAATCCTAGCCAATGCAAGTGCTATTAATATGTACATCTCTATGACTTTTGTAAATATGTATGTAAATATGTATGTATGTATGTATGTATTCATCTATGTATGTGTGTGAGTTTGTACAAATAGATAGCAAAATATGTTTGTATTTATTTGTAGAGAGATTTACTCTTGCCAAGTAGTATTTGCTTTATTAAACGTGTTTTAAAATTCATCGAATTAATTTTGTATCTAATCCATCTACTCTCTCTTCCTCTCTCTCTCTCTCTCTTTGTTCTGTATTTGTATTTGTATTTATTAGATACGCATTGATTTGATTGTTTCCTTTTAGTTGTTGCGTTGTTATTCTATATTTGCATATGGAATGGAATTATTTTGTTGTGATGATATTCGATTTATTGACTGCGTTTAATTTTATTGATGTTTATGCATTTAATAATAACCACGATGATGATGATAAAATGATGTCGTTTCAGCATGATTATATCCAATGAATATACATTTAAATTTCTTAGAAAATCCTCCATAATTAACTCAATAATCCGAATTTATGTCATTTGAGGGCCAATGGCGGTAAAGTTTAATCACTCAATGATGTAGTTTGAGATTGTGGATGATAAATTTTGATTTGAATTTTGTTTTGATTCAAATCAAATGAAATTTTAAATTGTAACAATTACAAATCAATTCATGAAAAACAGTGATAAAGAGTTTATAGTTCTTGAAATTTCTTGTTTTAAAAATGGATTAGTTTTTGATAAAAAAAAAAAATGACTGCTAAAGTCAAGGATTGATTTGATCAAATTAATCAATTATTCCATTGGATGAGGCGATCTGAGCATCGAAAATGATCGGCACAATATTAGCAGCAGTAATAGCAAAAAAATTGAAGTCGCCGTGGTCTAGTGGGTAGTGTGTTGGCTTATTAGACAAAAGGCCCGGGTTCGTATCCCAGGTCAGACATCAAAACGAAAAATATTTCTTCGGCGACTTCCTCTCAGCAGGTTTCTGGCAAAGACTCTGAGAGTAAAAACTGCCATGAAAAGCTTCTCAAAAATCTGTCGTTCGGAGTCAACTTTAAACTGTAGGTCCCGCCACTCATGTATAAAATTAACGCACACAACATAAGTGGTGTGAGAAGCTAGGTCGTAATCCTGACTGAAGGGTTGTAATGGCCAATTATGTATGTAATAGCAAAAAATATCCCATAATTGTTTTTCGTGACTGTAAAATGAAGTTGATCGAGATAGCTAAATCGGGAAAATGTTGGGTATTCGAATTTCAATGTGGGTGCCATGCAAGTGCCCACAATCGGTCAAAAACAAACAGCAGCGTATTGGTAAGTACTTAATCTAGTTGTTAATGTGTTGGCGTATTAGATATAAGACCTCGGTTCAAATACCAGTTCAGACATCAAAACGAAAATATAAAAAAAGCCTCTGATTAAATAAAATATTGCCAAGACAAGTTTCTCAAACATCTGTCGTTTGGAATTGACTTTACACTGTAGGTCCCACCACCCATGTATAAAATTAATACACACAACATATGTATGTGGTTCGAAACACTAGGTAATCCTGGCAGAATGGTTGTAATGACCAAATATACAGTGGGTGACAAAATAATGAAAAATTTTTCAAAAATTGCGCTAAAAATTAAAAATTTTCTTAAGAAATTCGCAAAATATTTGTGCTGTTTATTAATAAAAAACGATTTCAATGATGAATTTCAGCAAAAAAGGACCAATATGTGATAAATTTGGACTTATCAAATCAGAACTTTCAAAAGTTATTAAAAAATTTTTTGAGTCAAGAATTGCAAACACTCAGCATTTTCGAAAAGCCTTCAACATTTCAATAATATAGCTTTTTATATTTTTCTGCATATTAATGAACAGCACAAATATTTTTCCAATTTTTTTCTTTCCAATTTCCAGTTTTGTTCGATTAGAACACATAAAATAATTTTTGAAAAAGTTTCCATTGTTGTCAGCCACTGTATATCTTGTCTATGTTTTGTGATTCTGCTCGTTCCACATAAAGAAACCAAATTTATGCATTAAAATAAGAGAAATGATGAAGCAAGGTTCGAATTTTTTTTCACACCAGAATCAAAACAATCGTCATCTGAATGGAATTAACTTGTGAATAACACCACAGCGTGAAAAGTTTGATATATCGGCTGAATCCTCATGATATAAAATTTACTAACAATCTTGAAAAGCGATAGACCATTACCAGAAACTGTTACATAGGTTTACTAGAGCATTTACGCGTGTGTTAACCCCTATGAATTTTTCATCCCCGCTGACGTTTCTCTCTGAGGATCTTAAAAAGAGAAAGACCATGCAAAGTGACTTGTGTTACCTTACGGACCTTACTGTTATCTTTCTCTATGCTTGTCTAGTTAACTCCGTAAATATGCCCTTTAAACCAAAAATATTTACTGATAAAGGTTTCCAAAGAAAATGTTAATTCTCAGTGATTACATGCCAACTAGGAATGTCAATCGGGAAATCCCGAAACGCGAAATCTCGGGATTTTCGGGATTCTCAAATCCCGAATCCCGGGATTTTTAAAAACTTGTCCCGGGATTTTTCGGGATTTTCGGGATTGTGAATTCATATGTATTTTGACCCTACAAAAGGTCCTGAAAAAAATTCTATATCACTTGACTTCAATAATAGCATCTCAGATGAGGAAAACCCTGCTTCCATTGATAAAAAAAATTATTTGATGGCATCGAAGAATTCAAAAGCCCTATAAAACGAATTAATAGGGTAACTAATTTAGATACTCAACTGTCCAAAGAAATAGATTAATTTACATCAGGAGGTGGTAGAGGTGAATATTTATTTTATGTTGGATGCTTTAATCTTTTCGTTGGAATCCAAGTAATTTTCTTAAAACTAATGCATGTGCATATACATAAGTGGAATACAAACGATTTTGTTAACAAAATATTTTTATTATTAAGAGAAAATCGCGATTTTTCCCTTGATTTTTCGGGATTTTAGGATCCCGAATTATCCCGAAATATCTCGGGATTTCGGGATCGGGATTTACAAAATCCCGAATCCCGGGATTTTTAAAAATCGATCCCGTTTGGCATCCCTAATGCCAACTATTACATGCACCGTCGTTCCAGTTTTAGTTGCAGACACGAAGAAGTACTCATTGATGACATGGCCTAATGGACAAAGCTCTCATGCTCTTTTTAATAAGAATTAGTACCAACTTAGATGAGACACTCTTGATGCAGATATTAAAAGAAGATGGCTTACTGACTGTCTTGGTGAAATACGTTGGATTATTGGACTGAGTATTGCATTAGTGGTATGAAGCATCGAAATTCGTCGAATTAAATGGGGACGTATTGAACATATACTGGGTAGCAAAATACGGCAAAACTTTAATGTCTTGCAGGCCTCTCAGAATAGAAAAAAAACGGTGATGTAAAACCAAGTGACGAAAATAAACGTTACAAGAAATTAATGCCACGTTAAATATCGACCGTTATTTCATTATTATGGGGATCAAAAATATCTTGCCGTAAATCCACAAAAAAGAAGGCAAACTATTAGAAAACCTATGCTAAGGGCCGCTCTTAAATCTTGCATAAAATGCAAGACAAAATAAATATTCCTTTTGAGATTAAACGAGATTCTTTTGAATTTCGCTTTAACTCTCTAATAGAAAAGAGAAACGAGAAAGTAAAAGGAACAGAACTGAAAGAAAAGGTTCACTAAAAAGGCATTTGTTATTGTCTTTTATAAGAAATAGCCAATTACCATCCGCATCATTATCATGGCCAATTAAGAATATTTGCGAAGAAAATTACATTTCACTTGAATACATTTTCTTCTCTTTTTCGTTTATCTTGTCCATCATTTTTATTTTATTTTTTTTTTTTTCATCTTTTATTCTTTCATTAAATTTTCGTTTCCTTCTCTTTTTGAGATTTCTTTGCGTTGAGAAATTGTATTTTAATGGTGTAATGGGAGTAATTTAAATTGCTTCTTAATTATTTTATACGAAATGATAAATTTGCCTTTCCGACGACTGACATTCTAACTCTTTTGCAATGAATGAATGAATGAATAGCTGGCTTGCTGGCTGACTGTCTTTGCAGTCTTGGCTTGTCAAGGAATTTCTTCTTTAATTTCTTTTCTTTCTTGTATTGTTTTTTAATTGACTTTTTGTAGGGTTGGATGGACTTAAAAAAATTCCATAGAGAATATTATTTTTTTTATTTTTTTGTCGTGGTTAAAGTTATTCCATACTGTTCAGTATTTAGCTTAACGTTTAAAGTCATTAATAATCGCCCGTAAAAGGCTTAAAATGAAACAGGAGAACCTTTTTTTTATTATCTAGGAGAATTTTTCTTGGAATATTATTGTCAAACGTAGACGTGTTACAGGACTTAGGTAATATTAAAGTTTCAAAGGCGCTTAAACAAAATAATGGTTGTGAAATATATGTGGCAGCCTGAAAGCCTATTTAAAAATCAAAGTCAACGATAGTCAGAAAAGAGCTTTGAATTGTTCCTAAATAGTGAAAAAAAAAATTTTGTTTTGTTTTTGCAATTCCAATTTTTATTTTTAGCAAAACTTCTAAAATATTTAGGCCCACTGCTGAGCAATTTTTATTAACAATAAAAATGATTTTTTTTTTTTTTGCCTATAAATTATTATCATTTATACGCTTTTTAGAATGAATACAAACTTAAATATTCAAAAATAAATATTCAGTACACAATATTATTTATTTTCATTTTATTTTTATTTTTATTTTGAAGATGAAGAACACACACTAAAACAATAAAATATTTAAAAATGTATATGTAAATATGTGTATATGTATGAGCATATCGGGTAAGCTATCCATCGGTTTAAATTTGAACCACTGGTTATTTCGTATTCGTATTTTCGAATATTAGCTTAATTAAACGTAATGAATCGATTTATGCGATTTAACGTTAGGATTTATTAACCCATCGACAACCTGCACGATGATGTTGATTTTGACAAAAAAAAAATTATTTTTCAATTGAGGCTCATTTTTATGTTGGAGGATAGCAGTGGTGTTGTGCTATTTTTTTTCGTTCCGATTTTTGTTCCGGTTCGGTTCAAACTCTTGTTTATAAAAATACATAAAAATTCGTCAAAAATTAGAAAAAAAAATCTGCAATTTTGTATAATTTTCTTGTGAGCCAATTCTTCTTATCAGAAATCATCTTTAGTTTCGTAACGCGTTCCTGTCCAAAAAGGAAGTACCGGAACGACGTTCCAAAGCAATACGGCTTGACAACACCTCTGGTGGATTCAAAAATTGAAGCTCAGAAAACACACACGTGGTCTTACAAAAGGCAATGAACTCATTACAAGTGACTGTTTGGTGCTGCTTGTTAAGCGGAGGCATTCATGTTTTTTCCAAACTGATGACGGAACAACCATTACGCTCAAAACAGACACCTATTGCACCACGATAAGCGAATTAACCGAAATGGTGATGTCAACTTGAAGGCTAAGAAGCTGCGATTTCACACCGTTGCATTATTTTCTGAGTTGTGCCGTTAAAGAAAAGTATTATGCAGACAAACCAGAGAAAGCTATTGCCGAGCTACAACCTCGTGCACTTTTTCGAGTTCAAATTTCGAGTTGATTCGATCGGATGAGGTATTGTGAGACCAATCGCATCAGCCTTATGAATGAAATAATATTCCATTTCTAACCGAAACAATTGTACCTCACAACACAAGAATAATTTTGGAAAAATTCCAAACCGTTTTTATTTTAAACCGTTTTTTAAATTAAAACTTTTAAATGATCCACCCTTTATAAGAAATATTGAATGTATGGATATGAAAAACAAAAAAAAAATTTATTTGATTTTAGCATTTACACAATAGAAGCGGAAAAATAAACCATAAAAGTTCACAAATAAAAAAAAGAGGGAAAGAGAATAAATAAAATGAAATAAAATAAAAATGGTACAAACAATAGGAATGAAAAAAAAATAGAATAACCGACCGAAACAATGGAAATGGCGCTATAACAACGAACAGCATACGAACACAACTAAAAGCATGTTTCACTCATACAGTGAAACTTATACACACACAGGCATACAGAGAGAGAGAGATTGCTAAACCAACTCACAGATACACAAAGAATTGTCAGGAAATGCCAGTTTGAAAGAGGAAAAATTGAGAAAAAAAAATAACAAAAAAAAAGAGAAGAAAAAAATCTAGAGAAGAAATAAAATAAATTTAATATTGACATTTAATAGAGTACGTGGTTGTATTTGTACATACATACAACACACATACATACACATGGTATGTGTGTGCATGTATGAATATGGAAACAGCGTAAGCATAAATGCACTATGGGTTGGAAACGAATCATGGGGTTTAAAGATGATTTTTTGCTAAGAAGGCGAATTATTGTGTTACTTAATAGACAAGTTACAAATTTCCAAAAAGCCATAATGTATAGGGTCCTTCAGTAAGTATATTTAAATGGAAATAAAACCAAATGGGTGTGTGAGTTATCATCGAAATTTCCTTATTCACTTGAAACACCTATTGATACCTCTATATACAATCATTGAAATATAAGTTACGGTTTTTGTGGGTAGAGCTTCTCCCAAATGTTTTATTTTCAATAACTTTAACGTATAAATTATATTGAATTTGACATATGATCTGATGAAAGCCTAACGGCATCATATAACAAGTACTCACAAAGTCAGCTGCAAATAATCATCGACGAAATTAAGTACGACATGGGTGGTGGTATGAGAAGTTGGCTCATAATCCTATATTGGATTCTAATAACCAATTAAATGAGGAAGTTTGTTAAAGAATTAATGGAAATTTGTAAACCATAGTGCCTGTTCCTAATAAAAAACAAACAAAAAATCGAATACAAACACAAAGCATTGCAGGAAAATGAAGTATCCTGTGAAATTCTTTAAATTTAATAAATATGCTGCTGCTATTCCATACACAAATATTAAAGTGATGCTCTAAGACAACAGGCAGACAGTTGAAATCAAAAAACTTTCCACCAAAAACCAAATGCATTAGGAACAGCAGTACGACAACAACAACGAAAGATTATTAGACACTGAATATCTTCTTATGGACATAGAATCTTTTAAGATTTAAAAGAAATTTAAAAATGAAAACAAAAATAAAGTTAAGCCAAAGCATTCAATTTGTGAATCCTAACCACATGTAATAGCAACTGCTAGTCAATATTGAACTGCAAACACACTCACATTCACGACGATTCAGGCATTTTTACTTAAGAAAAAAATATGTACCGTATTCCCTCGATTTACGTGGAATCGATTTACGTTCTTTCGATTAACGTCGTCAAAAATTTTGTTCCCTTCAATTTGGATTTGCATCGCCATTCGATTTACGTCGCCTCTGTTGTTTATAAACAAAATCCAGGGGAATTTCCTATTTAAAAAAAATTCAATACATAGAATAAGAATTTAATTATTTTAGTTTTTTTTTTTTTTGTAAAATGTACACAAATAACTACATCTGATAGTATGAGTTTCGATTTACGTCGCCTTTTTCCTTATCATTGTACGACGTAAATCGAGGGAATACTGTGCGTATGTATGTACGGAATCAGTTCATCAACCCATGATATACAAACAAAATGCATCAGAAACAACGAAATTATGGAACAGCCAATCTAAATCTCCTTTCCGCTGTTGAGAATTGAAAAAAAGGAGAAAAAAAAAAGAAATTGGAAATCTAGTTAGACAGACTGAGCTGATTTCAGTTAACCCCCTCCTTCCCCTTAACCATTCGTTAAGCCAGTCAGCCGCCAGTACCAACTATACTTTTCCAAGCGATACAATTCAATTCACTTCACTTCGATACGCTACGATTTGAATCTTTTACTTCTATTCTTTGCCATTTCATTTGTATGTTTGTGTGGCTGTGTGTCTGTGTGTGAGTCAGTGTGAGTGTGAGTGTGATTGTGATTGTGTGTTTGTGATGTTGATTGAAAGACAAAATCGACAGTTATTGACAGACTTATGTTGTCTATATTGTATCTTACAAATACCAATTCTATGCTGCTTAGCATATATACACACACATATGTATATATGTATGGATGTATGTGTACGTATATATGTATGTATCCATGTAAGTCTGTAAAGTTAAAGAATAATGACCATATTTACATTCCAGTTTCCGTTGAATATGTCTGGTTCGTCTATCACAAGAAAAACAAAAACGAACCTCGAATGGCTGGAATGCCTGTGATTGTTCAACAATAAAGACGATTGATGTACTGCTTTGACAGGCGATTTAGCCTTTGTTGCTATTGCTTGTCTACCAATCAAAATATACGTAAAAAAGGAACATTTCTAGAATTCGAATGGGAGAACACAGAACGTTAAAGGTTCTCGATTATTTTCATTTTTTCCGTTTTTTTCCTTTTTTTTGGAATTTTCTTTTTTTTTCTGTCGTGTGTGATAAGCAAACATTTAAAGTGTAAAGTAGACATCCTAATTGGCTGCCGTTGTTGCTGAATCGTAGGCATAAAATCACATCATATTTGTGGCTTAAATTGAAAAGTTAAGGGAAAATTCTTGTTAAATTTTGGAAATTTTAATATGCCATCCATCCATAATTGAAATGTCACAGAACAGATTTGTTAAAGTGAAACGAAGCCATTGAAAAAAGTTTTTCTTTTCAATAGGAATTAAAAAAAAAAAATTAATTTAAAGTCTGATTTTCCTTCGTTGTGGAAAGAGGCCAATTTATTGTAAATTCTGTCTCTTAAAGAACTAACATTTATAAAATGCAACTTTGTAGGGCCATATGCGATTTACACTAGTGTGAACAGCTATGGAAAAACATTGAAAGTGCTTTAAAAATATTTTTTTTTTTTTCCTTCAACGAATAAAGGGCTGCACCTTCTTAATTTTATTTCTATTATTTGATTTTGATTAATCATGTTTTCCCAGCTAATAAGATGATTTATTAGTGCACTGTAACTGATTCTAGAATGCTCGTATTGTTGCATATGGTAGAGTAGAATTAACACTTTAGCAAATCTTTATATTGAGTATACTAGTAAGGAAATTTTTTAATTTCATCCTACCCTTCCCCTTCAAAGAGTTTAAGCAGACTGGCTTTGTTAATGTTCGTTGCTGATGTTATTCCGTATCGATAGATTATTTCAAATCCAATTGAAGTCTCTTTAAAAATCTAAAAACATTACAAAAATATTTTATGGCCTTTCAATAAGGCGATCGTATTTTAAAATTAAAAAAAAAAAAAAAACTAAATTCGTGTGACATAATATCATCGAAATTTTTTATTCTTTTCAATCACCTATTGATGATAATCCCATCACACCTGAACCTACCTAATAGAACTGGACAGCAAACAACTGTTAGCTGAAAAAATTTTATTTGATGGAATTGTAATTTAATGCATACATACATACATACATGCATACATACATAATTGGTTATTACAACCCTTCAATCAGGATTATTGACCTAGTTTCTCACACCACTTATGTTGAGTGTGTTATTAATTTGATACATAAGTGGTGAGACTTACAGTTTAAAATCAACTTCGAATGAAAGATTTTTGAGAAACCGTTCATGGCAAGTTTATTTACTCGCAGGAGTTTTTGCCAAAAATCTGCTGGGAGGAAATTGCCGAAGAAAGACTTTTTGTATTTTGCTTTGATGTCTGACCTGGGGCTCGAACTCAACATAAGCCAACACACTACCTACTAAACGACGGCATAAATGACGTACTAGACTATGCAGTAAAATGAAAACTTGGATGAGAACCTAAGAATTTATTTTACCAATTTTGTAAATTGCCTGATCCACTTCTTCGCTTGTTTATACAGCGTATGTGGAAGTAGTAGTCTCTACCCATTAAGACCCCATGGAAAATAGTTGCTGATCTTGTGTATCATTGACTCTTCTGTTCTTCACAGCGCTGTCCGCATAGTGACCCACAAATTTCCTTGAAATTCGTTTTTAAGCAAACTCTGCTCTTCAAGCTTCGAAGGCAGTTCTTAGAAAGATGGAAAAACAGCGCCACTCGAAAATTTCTTCATATTAAATGTTGGCTTTTTCTATATGCGAAGTCGCCGTGGTCTAGTAGATAGTGTGTTGGCTTATTAGACGTAAAAGCCAGGGTTCGAGTCCCAGCCCAGACATTAAAACAAAATTCAAAAATTTTCGACGATTTCCTCTCTGCAGATTTCTGGCAAAAACCCTGAGTGTAAATAAAATTGTCCTGAAAACTTTCTCATAAAATCTGTACTTCGGAGTCTACTTTAAACTGTAGGTTCCGCCACTTATTTATAAAATTAACACAAACAACATAAGTGGTGTGAGAAATTAGGTCAATAATCCTGACTGATGGGTTCTAGTGACCAATTATGTATGTTTTTCTATATGTCCACTTTTGGAAGATTTTAGTTAAAGACAAACGATAAAAATCGACCGTCTCATATCTAATTAGTGGGACTCATATGAGGCTAACAGAATATGAGGCAAACAATTTTTTTTCAGTTTGGTTAGGCTGTTGAATACTTATGACACTTAAGTTATGTTTTGTACATAGAGTTTGTATATATTGGCAGTATTAGGGGTATATTGACTATCCGAGAGTGTATATATATGTCTTATATGTATGTATATGCCGGCATTCGAATAGAATTACTGTTGTTTATAGTTTTGCATAGAGTTACGCTTTGAAAATTGTGATGTCGGCTTTCTAGCCCCACTCTGTAAATAATTTTCAATGCATGTAATCAGTGTAACACTATTGTTTATACCGGCACTCCACTTTTCATTCGTCAGAAAGACGACTTTTTCACTCTAAATAAAGTTAAGAACACCGTCTATATGGTCACTTGCCTCTTTGACATATAGTGCACGTCTACAATGACAAGGACACTACTAAGCATTGGTGTCAAACTCATAGTCTGTGGTAATCGCAGATACTGACCGACAGGATAGTGATATAAAATATAAGCAGTTTGTATCGAATTCCTGATCTTCTTGAATAATTAAAATTTTTTTAATTTATATTCCATAAATATTGCCACAAGTCAGTATCACTTTTTAGAAACTCAATCAGAATAGAAAAGTGAAAATTTCCGTTTTACATAGACTTTATGAGTAAATAGTGTTTGAACAAAAATCTTCATGCGTGCTATGATCAGAAAATAAAATAACACTTCATTATATTCCACTGATAAAACGTGACTTTTGTCCATTGTAACAGAGAAAAAACAAATCTTTTTAAAGTTTTGATAAACAAAATCCCATCAGAATTCACTCTCTTATACACACATCGTATCGTATACAGAAACTATGTACAACAAAGTATGAAAAATCATGGATAAGCATGGAAAATCTCTCAAAACAAAAAAAAGAAAAGAGGAAAAACTGTTGCTCACCCTGTGTATACAAAAGTGTGAGTAGAGAAAAATAAATGGCATGAAAGAGGTAAGCGATGTGATGTGAAAAAAATCAAAAAACAAAGGAATTGAAATTTTTCTTTTTTTTTTTAGATTTATTTTCATAAATTCTGTTGCATTTTTATGTACACGGCGATATGTTATTTGATTTTATTTTTGTTTATTTTTTTATTTTCCTTTCATTTTTCCCTCTTTTTTTTATTAAACAAACTGGAGTAGAAAATGCAACAAAATTTTCTCACTCATTCATTCAAAAACATCCGTCACAGTCGAAAAGAGTAAACCTATAACATTTGATTGGGTATATAAATACACAAGCATACATACATATATACATACATACATGTATGCATGTATATAGGAGTGCAGGTTTATCGGTTGCGCTGAAGATATGCAAACATTGGAAACTTTGTTAACAAAATAAGAACTTTTTTGATTTTTTTTTACTGCAACATCACTGTAAAACTTTTATGTTGTAAAGAGGCTGCATTTGTATAAAACGAATTGAGTAAATTGCGGATAGTTATAGAGGTAAGGTTGCTACTGGTATGCAGATTACTTGTTATAGGATTAAATTGATATCCACGTTGTATGCCACGTGAAGGATAGTTTTTGTTTTTCAACAATAACTAACGAACAATGTTAGCAACACTAACTTTATTAAGATGAAGAATTTTATGTCAAGTATTCGTATATAAAAGAGCTCCGAAGTTAATTTTTATTCGTTTATTGTGCTATTTTTAAAGGAGACGTTAATCTTTTTATCCTTCCGAATGTACTTTAATAACCTAAGAATTTATTTGATCAATTTTGTAAAGTGCTTGTTTATACAGCGTATGTGTAAGTAGTAGTCTCTACCCATTAAGACCCAATGGAAAATAGTTGGTGATCTTGTGTATCACTGACTCTTCTGTTCTTCACAGCACTATCCGCATAGTGGCCTACAAATTTCCTTGAAATTCGTTTTTAAGCAAACTCTGCCCTTCAAGCTTCGAAGGCAGTTCTTAGAAAGATGGAAAAACAGCGCCACTCGAAAATTTCTTCATATTAGATGTTGGCTTTTTCTATATGCGAAGTCGCCGTGGTCTAGTAGGTAGTGTGTTGGCTTATTAGACGTAAAAGCCAAGACATTAAAACAAAATTCAAAAATTTTCGACGATTTCTTCTCAGCAGATTTCTTTCAAAAACTCTGAGAGTAAATAAAAATTGCCATGAAAAGTTGTTCAAACAAAATTTGTCGTTCGGAGTCGACTTTAACTGCAGGTTCCACCACTTATGTTTAAAAATTAACACGCACAACATAAGTAGTGTGAGAAACTAGGTTAATAATCCTGACTGACGGCTTGTAATGACCAATTATGTATTTTCTAAACTCTACAAATTAATTAAAACTTCCAGCCTAAAGGGTGAAACGATAGCCAAGGCTATTGACTAGAAATACTCCCAAATTTCATGTCATAATAATGTAAATAATTTGCAATTGTATCCATGCCCCTATCACTGGGCATCTTAATGAGAAAAATAATTTTATTTTTCTTTAAATACCAAGTATATACATATACAGGAACAATGTACAGGAACTGTATTAGCGTATAACTTTCAACTGATTTCGAAGTCTTTTAAGTTTTTTTTTAATAATATTGTTTTACTTTACGTGATGAAAACGAAATTCACTTTAGGGACACAAGCGGAGATCGATATAATCCTAGAAATCTAGCAGGTAAATGTGTCCATTATTTAAAATCTTTGTCGTTACAAAACTTTTTAATTTTGTTTTGTTCTGAGAAAAAACGTAACTAGATGAATTATCGGTAGTATAGTCATTTGACAACAATTCCTGTGGTCTTAGAACCAAAGGAAATTCCATATAATATATGCTGTAGTCGTCATAGTCTAGTACGTACGTTGATGACTTGAGTCCACGGTTAACACCCCAGGTCAAACAACTCCAATAAAATGAAATATTTCCTCTCAGCAGAAAAACTTACTCTCAGAGCCGTGAAAAGTTTCTCAAAAATATGTGTTTCGTAATGGACTTTAAATTGTAGCTCCCGTCATTTATGCATTATTAACACACACAACATAAGTTGTATGAGAAACTAGGTCAATAATCCTGACTGAAGGGTTGTAATGACCAATTATGTATGTATGTATGTATTAGAGGTCAACAATGAATCGTTTTTCCGCTACTCTTAAGTACTCATGCAATTTTGAGTATGAGTGAATCAACAGACGTGAAATTTCACTACTCTGATTCATTTGTACTCCCTAGAACACTGATTTATAAGTATAGGTACAACGTTGACATCAAACTCACAACATTCGAAATATGTTTGATTCATACGCTTATTCATTCTGATTCATAAATTTGGAAAAATACTTATAATACTTATAAGTGATTCGAATCATTGACAAACAAAAAAGAAAGGAAAGACATAAAGCATACACACAATCTTCTTGTGAGTATTGCAGTGCTCGTACGCGAATCATACTCACTTTGTGCTCCGTGTAAATGTTAAGTAGAGACGATTCGAAGTCAATAACATCATGCGTATTGTTAGGTATGAGTACGACGAGTACTTCTAACTTTGAGTATAAGTAGTATGAGTATCATATTAAAATAAGTATGAATGCGTATAAGTATCAGAAATTATAAGTATAACTCGAACTACTCATCGTTTTGAATACTCGTTGCTGATCTCTGGTATGTATGTATATGCAAGTAAAATTTTGACAATGAATATACATACATACATACATAATTGGCCATTACAGCCCTTCAGTCAGGATTACGACCTAGCTTCTCACACCTACTTATGTTGTGTGCGTTAATTTTATACATGAGTGGCGGGACCTACAGTTTAAAGTTGACTCCGAACGACAGATTTTTGAGAAGCTTTTCATGGCAGTTTTTACTCTCAGAGTCTTTGCCAGAAATCTGCTGAGAGGAAGTCGCCGAAGAAATATTTTTCGTTTTGATGTCTGACCTGGGATACGAACCCGGGGCCTTTTGTCCAATAAGCCAACACACTACCCACTAGACCACGGCGACTTCTATGACAATGAATATAACTTTTTTAAACTAAAAATAATCGCAGGGCTATACCAGTTTATTGATTTCAAAGTCAAGTCCATGTATTCAAATCTGTATTTCTTACCTGTGAATAGGTCATTGTGTAAATAATTGATTTACTCCCTAGCGTATAGTTAGACGAAATATTCATTAGTATGAGGCCTTTGACAATTTTTTGGTACCCTAAATAGTTAAGAACAGTTAAGAGTAAATTCTCCGAAAAGCAACCTTTTAAGAATAATTACTAATTGGGACCAGGCCTATAATTCATTAGTTCTCTGTAAATAACATGTAACTAGGGAGTTGTAATCAATTTATGTTCTGCCAAAACATATAGATATGTATGTATCCCTGATCTAAACTTTATAATGAAATGAACAAAAAATTAACACTGACCATGAAAAATTAAACAAAATAAACGTTAATCCTTATTTTAATTGGTATATGAAATTATTTAACAGACGACTTAATATTGATTTTGAACGAAAAAAAAAAATGAATTCATTTTTATATAATTTACGGAGTTTATTAACTTTTTCTTCTTTAAATTATTAAATAAGGAGACTTGCATTTTATCATAAATAATTAGAATGGCTTTGTGTTTTGCATTAGTCAAGGTAAACAAAACTGAATGCATTTAATTCAACTTAAATAATCTCTTTTAATTTTTGACAACAGCATTATTGGAATGAAAATGCATTTGAATTCTGTTAATCAATATCTTGGCCATTAATGGCATATTGAACTGATTAAATAAGACGAGAGAGAGGGAGAGAGAGAGAGAGAATCAGAGGCAATAGAATATAAAATAATTTCCAATTGATTACATTTCACATGGGATTTGTGAGTGATTTATGATTATAATGTCTTATGCGATATGCAAATATTGAGCATATTTTATAATAAATTTAATTTAAAATGCCCATATAAAGCTTATTAATGTGGATAGTCTATTAATAGTAGTTATGTATGTATGTATACAATATCTGTTTAATATATTTGAAATCTATAATAAGCTTTTAAAAATTTAAACTTTTATACTCTGGATACGGATGATGTCTGTGCTGTGCTGTGCAGATGATAATGATAAGTAAGTAAGTAGAGTAAAATGTGACATTAATTATGCATAAGCAAAAGTCACTACAACTCTCCAGCCTCATTCCTATACTAAAACCGAGTGGCGTCATAGAAAATTTAGCTTAAAATACGAAGGATATGACATGAAACGTATAAAACAAAAGTGGAATTTAACATAGAACATATAGGAAAAGAGGAATAAAAATGGAATATCGTAACAAAAATATCCCAGAACTATAGTGGAATGTACGTATATGTATATGGCAAATACAGACAGACAGACAGATAAAAAAATGATTCTAGGAACAAACAGATACACATTTAAATCGTCATATATGCAGCATATATGTACATACGTTTGTGTAAAGACATATAAACTTAGCTGTCTTGTCAACAACTTCTTTCTGTGTCAACGTTTTGATAAATATACACTCCGATATGATATACGAAAAGATATAAAGTCATATGCTAAGATAAATCGAAAATGTTTATCTTTATATCTGCGTTATCTATTAATCTGGATATAAAGGGTCCGCCAAATAAGTTTTTTTTTTTTTTGAAAATGCTTTAAAAAAGAACTACTGAATATTTGCTCAATTTTATTTTTTATTTGAAAGTACAATCCGGTTAATAATGGAAAATAATTTCATTTAAATGGCTGCCTCGGTTGGCCATGCAGTAGCCTACACGATCGGTCCAATTATTGATTATGTGCAGCTATATTTCACCAATGGCTTCACGAATACTGCCCTTTAAAGCGTCAGTTAGTTGTCTCTGGCTTGTCGGTGTAACACCACCGACCTCACAAATAATAGTCCAACGTTGTCAAATCGTAGCTCTAAGATGACCAAACATAATACGATCTGCAAAAACAGGGCGAAAAACATCGAGTGGAGCTTCGACTGTGTGTCACGTAGCGCCGTCCTGTTGAAACAAAATGTTGCCAATATCCTTCTCTTCAATTTTTGTGAACAAAAATTCGTTCAATATAGCCTAATAACGATCGCAATTGATTGTAATGACCACTCCTTGCACATTTTGGAAGAAAAATGGCCTAATTATGCCTCTGGACCAAACCTCTTCACCAAACAGTGACTCGTTTTGGGTGCGTCGGCTTTTCAATGTATGCGTGCCCCAAATGCGACAATTTTGCTTGTTTACATACCTCTACTAGACTACGGCGATTTTAAACACAATGCAGTATAGATTAATTTCTCTAAGTAACGTAGATCAGTCGAACACTGCTTGTCTTGGTAGGTAGGTGGAGATGGCTATCCAACTAAGAGGGCCATATATTGCCCATTATATTACCACAGTTTTCCGCTATTACCCCAGCTTGACTATAAAACTTGACAAATGAAGTAAAACAAAAAAATAATAGAGCGACCTGGTGGTCTAGTGTCCTAGACTATTATCGTGAGGGTCGTGAGTTTGATTTCCACCAGAGGCTCTGGTCTGTGACACTACACCGAGCATCGTGTAGCTCATGTATAATTAAAATATAATTTGTAATTGTATTGTAATTAATAAATAAATAGATAAATAAAAAAATAATTCAAAGGATACTTTGTAGTAGCCTTAGTAAGGGAACGTAAATTAATAATAAAAAATTCCATGCTAATGAAAAGTTCCAGATATTCGTCGAGGTGTTGCTAGATCGTGTTGTAGTCGCCGTGGTCTAGTGGGTAGTGTGTTGGCTTATTAGACGAAAGGCCCGGGTTCGTATCCCAAGTCAGACATCAAAACGAATAATATTTCTTCGGCGACTTCCTCTCAGCAGATTTCTGGCAAAAACTCTGAGAGTAAAAATTGCCATGAAAAGCTTCTCAAAAATCTGTCGTTCGGAGTCGACTTTAAACTGTAGGTCCCGCCACTCATGTATAAAATTAACGCACACAACATACGTGGTGTGAGAAGCTAGCTCGTAATCCTGGCTGAAGAGTTGTAATGGCCAATTATGTATATGTTGCTAGATCGTCTACAATATTCCTAACAGCTTTTATGAAGGGTGTTTGAGTATGAAATCCGGTTTGACCTTGAACAAGAGATAAGCAAACGGGCATTCATGTTTGATAACATGCTTTCAAGCGAAATTACGATCTATTGAAACCCTATTAAACATCCTTTCTGTTTCATAGCTTTATTCATGAGCATTAAATGTAAATTGTCCTTAACAAATTTTTAACATTGTTTTAAAAGAATAAAAACAGAAAAACAAAAATTTTTTAATGAATTTGCTTTGTCACTATTTAGGTTAAAGCCCCCATACTTATTTGGGTCAAATACTGATGTGATTAATTTTTTCCATTAAAGATTTGATTTGTAGCTTAAAACAAAAGAAGGTAAATTAATGAAATACTTTTATGATGAGAAAAAAAAAAAGGAAGAATAAGGAATAATATAAACTGAACTGAATTAAAACAAGCAAAAGGTTGTTCTATTTATTAGAAAAAAGAAAATATACATCAAATTCTGTTTTTACACGGTTTTGTAATAACACGGTCTAGAAAACAAAATGATTCAGTTTTAACAGGGTTTTTTTGGAACGTATCTACCGTGTAAAAACAGAATTGAGTATATTTTGTTCAGTCCGAATAGCGAACTAGCTTCTCCCGCCACCTGTGTTGTATGTGTTAATTTTATACATGAGTATCGCGACCTATAGTTTAATGTCGACTCCGTACGATAGATTTTTAAGAATGTTTTTAACAGAAATCTGATGAGAGGTAATTGCCGAAGAAACATTTTTTCATCACCGTTTCGTTCGAGATGAACTGGCCAAAGTCTTTCTTAAACAAATATAGACCGATGTTGCCTGGCTAACCCAAAATCCACAATAAATAGTGTTTTTTTTTTCAAAAATGCTTTGGATTTCATATGTATTGATATCAGCCCCAATTACGATATGTTTTTTCTTTTGTTCAAATACTTATTCATGTAGAAATGGGGGGCCTCATAATCTCTTCATGTGACATTTCGAGGAAAATTAAGGGTCACTTGGCTACTGCTTCAGAATGTATTCAGTGAACACATGTCTTTGTCTAGGGGATGATTTAACACGACAACTTATTTGACAGTGATGGTTTCATTAACAACTGTTAGGGTTCGAAAGTCTCCGTTGGAAGATCAATACTGCAGGTACTAATAAACTCGCATACATACATAATTGGTCATTACAACCATTCAGTCAAGATTATTGACCTAGTTTCTCACACCACTTATGTTGTGTGTGTTAATTTTATACATAAGTGGAGAGGCCTACAGTTTAAAGTCGATTCTGAACATCAGATTTTTGAGAAACTTTGGCAAGTTTATCTACTCTCAGAGTTTTTGCTAGAAATCTGCTGAGAGGAAATCACCGAAGAAATATTTTTTGTATTTTTCGAACCTTGGCTTTCCGTCTAGACTACTAATAAACTCACGTTTCATAAAACTCAAGAGAAATGTGGTGCTTAAGGCGAATACCAATTAAATCTAAGCCAACTTAAAAATTAAACCCGCGGTTTCCTTATCAAAATACCACATTTCCGCGATAAAACTTTAAGTCATTAAAATATTATTAAAACAATATAAACTAAAATAGTATTTGCATTACATTTCTGAGCTCTTTCCAATTGCTTTCTTGCCATTCTATGTCGCTGAAAAAGTTTGCGTGTAAATAAATCTCGAAATGAATTGCAGCAGCGTATGTTGTGTTGTTTCTTATCTTCCTTTTTATTTTCTGTCTGTCGTTATAAACACCTGAAAGAGTATTTGCAGACAAATGTATGCTTGTGTGCGTGCATGTATGTAAATTAAGAATAAATTTGTATGCATACGGTGTATAATGTAATAAATTCCTTACTATGTACAGTTAACCGTTCTATAATGCGGTACTCTCTGAACACGGTTTCCACATAACGCGGGGCTGAAATTGCGACAGGCCTTCTATAACGCGTTACTCTTATTGCGCGGTTTGCATTCAACTTCATCCCATAAGTTCCTTCCGCACAGCCTATGAATGTGCGTAATTTTATTGGAAACAAGTCTTTTAATTTTTTATCAATCCTTATATGAAAAATAATCTATAATTCAACCTGTCTTTTGTATTTCTTGGTCTCCATATAACGCGGTACGAATGATGTGATTTGTACTAATTCTGTGTTTCTTATAGTGCGGTTTCCATAGAACGCGCTACGAATTAGCCTGGTTTGGACCTGAAATCCGAGTTTCTTATAGCACAGTTTCTATATAACACGGTACGCACTCACTGCGTTATAGGAGGGTTGACTGTACTCATGTTGAGGAAGAGAGAGAGATAGCTACAACTGATGGCTTTCATTCCGTGTAAGTACATATGTTTGTGTGAACGCAAAAAGATTCTCAATGTTGTTTGAAATGTTTGCACAAACATATGCTACTACACAGAGGGTTTGTGTAAAAATACATACATGCTCGTATTTATATGTATACACATATATCTGCGTATGTATGCATGTGGTCATGTATACATACATTCCTATGTATACATTTATGCTGATGTGTTGAAAGTTGTATGCATGAGCGTGTGTGTGAGTTTTGAGCAATCTTTGTATGTTTTTTTCGGCGTTTTTTTGTTTTGTTGATGCCTGTGGCACCTTTAAACACATAAACATTCGTGTGCATAAATTCAATTTCCACCAAAAAATGAAATAAAATAAAAAAAAAATTCTTTTCAAATATTTATAAGCAAGTACATGAATACATACATACATATACACATTACATGTATAATTTAACATTTATTTACACATTCAAAACCAAGAGGACCAAGTTTTTTCTCGCTCACTTTCCACACATGAAAATCTCAAAAAGATATTATCGAAGAACTGATTTTAGAAACGTATTGAAATAATAATTGAAACGTATATTAACCTCCTCTTCTTCTTCAGTATTGCAGTCACTGTAAAACTGGTTGTAAGGTATTTGCATCGTTTGGACGTATACCTCTAAGAGGTCACTGTGTTGTATACAGTTCCTTATACCAAATCTCGTTGCATATACCCAACAGAGATCAGCAATGAATCGTTTTTCCACTACTCATAAGCAATCATGCAATTCTGAGTATGAGTGTATCAACAGAATTGTAATTCAACTACTCTGATTCATTTGTACTCGCTACAATATTGACTTATAAGTATAAGTAGTGATGAGTATGAGTACAACTTTGAAATCAAACTCACAACATTCGAAATATGTTTGATTCATACGCCTACTCATTTATATTCATAAATTTAGAGAAATACTTAAAAGTCATTCGAGTGGCTTCTAATCATTCACCAAATTTACAGCCTTTGTTGTTGTTGAATATACAAACAAAGAAAAAAGGAAAGGCAAAGACAACAAGCAAAGCAGGCATACAATCATCTTGTGAGTATTGCAGTACTCGTACGCAAATCATACTTGTATTGTGCTTTGTGTAAATATTAAATAGAGACGAGTCGAAATCAATAACATCATGCGTATTGTTAAGTTGAGTACGACGAGTACTTCCAACTTTGAGTATGATTAGT
Source organism: Sarcophaga peregrina (assembly GCA_014635995.1). NCBI lineage: Eukaryota > Metazoa > Arthropoda > Insecta > Diptera > Sarcophagidae > Sarcophaga > Sarcophaga peregrina. The sequence continues at coordinate 34,257,446 of CM025790.1, forward strand.
ATGAGTATCATATTAAAATTAAGTCGCCGTGGTCTAGTAGATAATGTGTTGGCTTATTAGACGAAAGATCCGAGTTCGTATCCCAGGCCAGACATCAAAACGAAAATATGAAAATATACTTTTGGCGACTTCCTCTCAGCAGATTTTCTGGCAAAAACTCTGAGACTAAAAATTGCACACGAAAAGCTTCTCAAAAAGTCTGTCGTTCGGAATCGACTTTAAACTTTAGGTCCCGCCTACTCATGTATAAAAATTAACGCACACAATACGAGTGGTGTAAGAAGCTAGGGCGTTATACAATGAGTCAGTTCTACCTCTGGGTACTGTACTTGTCACAGTTGACAAGTACACGTTCTCTAACCTAACCCAACCTAACTTATTATATTGAAATAAGTTTGAATGCGTATAGGTATGAGAAACTACAAGTATGATTTAAATCTACTTATCGTTTTGAATACTCGTTGCTGATCTATGATACCCACCATAAAGGTTTAGATTTGTCTGATGAAATAATGAAATAAAATAACAGAGTAATGGAAATGTCACTTCAGAATTCGCTCGACTTAGTTGTTGAAACTGCCTTCGCAAGTACGCCTGCCATGCAGTGATTTTTAAAACATCTTGACACTGAATTTCTTTTTATGCAGCTCTCTTTATAGACTGAATAGTTCTACACTCTCGATTTTGTCTTTTCAATGGTGATTTTACTTCTCATCTCATAAGACCTGATGTTTATATGAGTTACGCATATAGTGTTGGGTATGGCAGCACCAAAATATTTCTTCGGTGACTACCTCTCATGGCCATTAATTGTAGTTCAGAATTGATTTTAAACTCTAGGTGCCTCCAATCATCGTATAAAAATAGTACACACAACACAAGTGATGTGAGAAGCTGGTTCGTAGTCCTGACTAGAGGGTTTTAAAGACCATTATGTAATTACAGCAGTACCTATAGAATAATGCATAAGAATATTCTAATGCCATGATCAGCGTTATGGAAGTGAATTAGTGATTCATTGATAGTGATTGATTGATAGTTTGATGTTTGTTGCAAGACTGATCTCCTCACAAAGTAATATCGTAGGGCAGTCTTGTGGAGCATGGTGTTGGTGATGAAGAAGGATTTGATAAACAATTCTGCAGAACAAGAGAGAAAATTTTCTTGCAAGAGCACTACTGTGTTCGGTCCGATTTAAAGAAATAATCGTATGGCATTATTGATTATTCTATTTGATTAGTTGATTTATTCTTAATTATTTATTGCATATTTAGTGTTCCTTCGAATAGACGTTTTGATTGGAAAGCCTGCCATATTTACCTTTAAAAGTCAATCAAATTTATCAGCCAATGATTTTCAGTTTATTCAAGCTACCAGTCCTTTCAGAACCCCAAATCAAATTAAGGTTAGCTAAGCGAAACAAATTAATTTAAAATTTTCAAACATTAACACACTAAAGGTTTACGATTTTATTTTTTTTATTTTTCGTTTTAATACCCTTAAGGGCACTTAGTTTTATACGGCAAGAAGACCCATGCAATTTCTATTTTCTTTATTTAATTTCAAATAAAATTAAGTTTTCTTAAGAAGAAAAAAAAACAAAAACGAAAATATTGCAAAAGAAAAGGCGATGATGGTTGGTTCTTATAGATCTCCTTTAAATGCTCAACTTAACTAACAATTATGCAACCACTTTGCTCGTTTATAAACGATTTTTTATTTTGTCCTTTCATCTGCATACTCTTGATCACATATTTTGCTGTCACCCACTAGCAGCAGCAGCAGAGCAGTTTGTGTGTGCTCTCCACCCAGAATGCATTTCAAATTTTTATTAGAAACCATTTTGGCGAAATTCTCAAAGATTGTTCAAAGTTTTTCTCTCGGTTTTTGTTTTTCGTTTTTCATTGCCGTGCAGTGCAATGGAGTGCAGTACAGTACCAGCCAATACATTGCAGTTGAGCGCAGCAGTTCAGTTAAGTTTTTAATCTTTCGCTTCGCTTTCGTGTTTTATGCAAATTTTTGAATATTTTCAATGAAATTGAAAAAAAAAAGAAAACGAAACACAATTTCTATTCAAGTCTTCATTCTATTCAGTCATTCCAAGCCATGAGAAAAAAAGTACGTTGTTTGGCATACAATAAAAACGGTTGGTTAGCTGGATGGATGGCTGGCTGAATGAGTGACGGAATGAATGAATGAATGAATGAGTGAATGTGCATGAATAAGTGAATGACTTGGTATTTGATAAAGTTTTGAAAATTTGTGCAGCACCATCAAATGTTATTAAGACAATTTGCAAAAGTTTCACTTTATTGGGGTGTGGGGGGTGGGTGACAACAAATTCCGGCCGAGGTTAGAGAGGTGTAACGCTCGAAAAGTAAACGAGCTTTAAAAACTGTTTTTCTAACATTCTATTCCTCAAGAATGATTATTTTTTTGTTTTCTATTTCGAAACAATTTTTTTTTTTTCGAGGATGATAAATAGTGAATAAACTGACATAGTTTCGCTATTATTTAATTTATTTTGAAATGAAATTTAATTTGTGCTCTCGTCTAAATTGGTTCAAATTTATAAGACAATAATAAATAACATTTCGCATTGAAATAATTTGTATTGTACCGCTTTATTCGTGTTTTAAAATTGTTAATGGGTGTTGTTCAAGAAATAAAATTAAATTGAAATTATTTTAAATGCTTAAAAAACTTTTAAAGAGAAACTTATAGCTGTCGAGGAGCCCGTTGTATACAATTTTTGTAGAGAGACTCAAAAATTCAAATAAGTCACGATGCTTTTATGTGACAATCGAATTCTCCATTTGAGTACATTATCTCCATTCCTATTCAATGTAAAGCATTCACAATACATACTATCGTTCCAAAGTCACTTTAACCAGCATAGACATGAAAAAGGAATTTAACTAGCGTTTATCAAGGTCCAAATATGTTGATTACATTAGTTTCTTATCATACAGTCATTATATCATATGTCTGCAGAACTTTAATTTTGGAGGATACAATTGCAAAACCTATCCTTGGGCTCAACATTAGTAAATATAAAGAAATCTTAATAACATCCTCAGCATCACCAAAATCACAATGCTTAATATCGAATTTGCTATCTTGGCAGTATCGTCAAATCAAAGGGCTTTAGGAATTGCACAGACTCTCCTCCATACCGTATACATCGATACAACACCAGTCTCCACTGGATTCCGGGCCATGTGACTTAGAAGGAAATGAAAAGGTAGACGAACTAGCACGGAATGAAGCGGAGATGTCTAAGGAAGAAACAATAGAGAAAAAGCAGCAAGGAATTCAACAAACCGAAGGTGATCCAACAAACCTGATTGCCAAATTTCAAAACTACTGTGTTCATCAGTGGACAGCAGTAAAACAAAGAGACAGAGTGCGTTCACAAGAAAACGGATCCCGCTCTAACACGAAATCTAACGGGACATTTTATTCTATTATGAACCTAATTTATGTTCAGAATAGCTGCACTAGACGTGATTTCTAGGGCTCTTCGGCCATCGAGTGTGTCATATAAAGCTTGCGATCCTTCGAATAGCTGCGTAATATTCTCAGAAAGTATATAGGAATACGAAATCTTTCTCGTAGTGCCTTAATAATATCCTTCCATCGTAGGCTGTTGAAAGCATTCCTCACATCGAGCGTGGCAAGGACAACAATGCGCTTCGGATAATGATGATGACTTATAAACTTATTCCGTCTATAGAGGCATGGATACGGAGAAACTTTGGGGAAACTAACTATTTTCTGACCCAGTTTCTTACGGGTCATGGTTATTTCCGAAAATACCTATACTGCATGGGCAAGGTGACTGATCCTGACTGCATTTATTGCGAGGAAATGAGTGACGACGTTGAACACACATTCTTCCATTGCATTAAATGGCAAGACGAGAAGAACATGTTAATAGAGGAAAATGGTGAATTTACAACCGACACCATTGTGGCCGCAATGCTCAAAAACGAGACGAAATGGAACGCTGTGAGAACATACGTTGAATATGTACTCCGCAGAAAGAAGTTCGACCTTGACATAATACAACGGAATGATTCATGAGAAGACGAGCAAATAGTATGAAGCTGGCTTCAAATATGGCGTACTCAGACGTGGAAGAGTAGACAACGGTCCTTAACTGGACGACGTTCTGGGCCCTTCCCGAAGTAATGCAGATAGCCGTCCCGGAAAGGGAGTATCCCTAGAAGGAGGATGGATTGTTTTAGTGGAAGCACCATTCGACGCAGCTGACGGCGGTCACTGTAAGTGCGAAGGCATTTTGTACCCTAACTCACAGGCCAAAAAAAAAGAAAATAATAAAAAAATCAAAACTGTCCGATTTCGAAAGTCCTCGTTGAAAGATCAATACAATCAAGAGAACTGTGCTTAAGGCGAATACCAATTATCATTATCCTTATCAAAATACCACATTTCCGCGAATAAAACTTTGAGTCATTAAAATATCCAAAATTTATTGGCAGCAATGTAGAATCTAGAAATACTTATTTATTCGAATATATTTTACGAATTGTGGATCAAAGGCAGCAGATGCAGTTTTATTACTTTGGGCTTACAATGTGCCTAGAAGGGTAATGGAAAGACTAGAGTGTAAAGGAAGCCGCAGTCAGGCAAGTAGAAGTGCAAAGAATGAAAGAGGGTACCCCGCTCTTTATACAACATTTTTGGCATGACAATTCAGATTGGGATCGAGATCTTTAATGTCTGTTCCAAATAAAATCTTGTTGAGTGTGGAACATATATCATTGGGTTTTAGATACATACATAATTGGCCATTACAACCCTTCAGTCAGGATTACGACCTAGTTTCTCACACCACTTATGTTGTGTGCGTTAATTTTATACATGACTGGCGGGACCTACAGTTTAAAGTCGATTCCGAACGACAGATTTTTGAGAAGCTTTTCATGGCAATTTTTACTCTCAGAGACTTTGCCAGAAATCTGCTGAGAGGAAGTCGCCTAAGAAATATTTTTCGTTTTGATGTCTGACCTGGAATTCGAACCGGGGTCTTTCGTCTAATAAGCCAACACACTACCCACTAGACCACAGCGACTAACCACCGGTTTTAGATAACCAAATTAAATAAACGACTGGCCTCCACAATTTTTCTGTAAAAAATAATTTTTTTTGAAGAAAATTTAAGTCAATAATTGAGTATTTACACGCTCGTAAAAATTTTAGAAATAAAATTTCTTTTTTTGCTTTAAAAATGTGCGTTCTTCTTCATTCAAATAATTGCATCTGGTATGAATAGAAGGAATCTCTACTACTGAATGGATTACAAGAGGTACCAGGCATAAATTAATTTTAATTGATTGAAATTAACAAAAACAGGTGAGGTTTATTACTTGGTATGTTCCAAGGCCTCATTGACTTGAGGCAAATTCATATATTTCCCAGTTAATAAATTGGATAGAAGAGAGCAAAACAAGAAAAAAAAACTAAAGACTGCAAAAAAAAAAAAAAAATAGAAAAATACGGTTGGCAAATGAAATTGAGCACAAGTGCTTCTGAGTGAGTGTTTGTGAAGGTAAAATATTTTTACAAGTGCATGTCGAACATCAGCAGCCACATGCAGCAATCAACAACTTGAACATGAAATTGTATCTTTTCCTACATCAAGTGTGTGCGCTGCACACGCAAACTCACTCTCCACGCTAGTGGCGTAGAGCAGTGTATAAGGATTTAGCTGCCAGGCAGACAGATAGGCAGATAGTAGGTAGGCAATATGACTCTCGGTGGCATCTTAATGATGATAATGTTAACGAAGGGAACAATAATAATAATGATGTTGCTGAGATATAGAAATAAATTTCATCAAGTGCATCATGAATTCAAGAGATTTAGATGGAGAGTGATAGAGAAAGAGAGAGAGAGAGGGAAATGGTAACAGAGTTATAAAGCAGCATAATGTTGTAATCAATAAAAAGAAAAATTAGAAAATATTGAGTTTGTTCTGTGGCATGCAACATTAAACAATGTATAGGTAGTCATATGTTGCCACGATAGAAGCATGTATTTAATATGCAGTAATAATTTAATTTGAAATACAAAATCTTATCTTACAACAGAATTTTATTAACCCCAATATATTATAATAGATTAACAATAAAAATATTTATTAAGAAAATACCTTTCAAGAGAATAACTTCAAACAAAATTAATTTTAATGATTTGAGTGTATATTGCATTCGACTGAAATGATTTCAAAATTAAATTGCAAAAAATGCTGTTCATAACTTTAAAGATCATGTCTGTGGTATATACTCGTAGTTTCGATTCGATTATATGTTTTAGTAAAATGTTTTTTCACTTTGGAGTGAATTAACAATAATTCGTTGTAGGATATACAAATGTATGTACGTACATATTTTATATTCTGGTATTAATGGTTCTCCAAAGTAATTCATGTAATCGAGATGGGTTAAGTTCAACTTTAATAACATAACGAACTTGTGAAAAACTTGTAAAGTCACCGTAGTCTAGTAAGTAGCAGAGATCAGCAATAAGTATTCAAAACGATAAGTAGGTTCGAATCAAACTTATTTTGATATCATAATCATACTGCTCATGTTCAAAGTTGGATGTACTTGTCGTATTCATACTTAACAATACACATGATGTTATTGCCTTCGACTCATTTCTACTTCACATTTACACGAAGCACAAAATAAGTATGATTCGCGTACGAACACTACTATGCTCAGAAGAAGATTGTGTGTATGCTTTAATTGTTGTCTTTGTCTTTCCTTTCTTCTTTGTTTGTATATGCAACAACAACAAAGGCTGTAAATTTTAATTGAATGATTCGAGTCACTCGAAACACTTATAAGTTTTATAAGTATTTTTCTAAATTTATGTTAATCAGAATGAGTAGACATATGAATCAAACATATTTCGAATGCTGTGAGTTTGATGTCACCGTTGTACTCATACTTATTGTTACTTATACTTGTAAATGAATGCTGTAGCGGGTACGAATGAATCAGAGTTGTTGAATTTCAATTCTGTTGATGCATTCATACTGAAAATTGCATGAGCGCTTATGAGTAGCGGAAAAACGATTCATTGCTGATCTCAGGTGGGTATATGCAACGAGATTTGTTATAAGGAACTGCTTACAAAACAGTGACCTCTGAGAGGTATACATCCAAACGATTCATTGCTGATCTCTGGTAGGTAGTGTGTTGGCTTATTAGACATGAGGCCACAGTACAAACACCAGGTGAGACAAAACGAAACAAAGAAAAAACAAAATTTTTATATTTCTTCCTCTCAACAGATTTCTGGTAAAAAGTCTGGGTATAAATAAAACAGCCATGAAAAGTTTCTCAATAAATCTGTCATTTGGAGTCGACTTGAATCTCATTTATAATAAATGGTGTGAGAAATGTTGTAATGTCTGTATTTACATGTGTAGTAGTAGTAAATTTGCTTAGACTCCTAGATAACTGTATTGGCTATCAAACGGTAGTTCCTGTAACTTATAGTCCTGCGAACTGAATACCGTTTTCACCTTTGACGATAGTCAACAAGCTTTGACAAACTTAGGTGGGCTCCATGTTATATCTATTGTGATTAATAAATTTGTGGTTTGTGAACGATATACGGTGATCTTGTGGTATCTAAATAGTTCAGAGAATCCTTACAAGTTAGCACAGTACCCAGAAGTCGAATTGAATGTCCTACCACTTGTGTTGTGTGCATTAATTTTAAACATAAGTGGTGGGACTTACAGTTTAAAGTCGATTTCGAACGACAGATTTTTTTGAGGAGCTTTTTCATGGCAATTTTTTGCTAGAAATCTACTAAGAGGAAAGTCGCCGAAAAAAAATTTCATATTTTCGTTTTGATGTCTGACCAGGGATTCGAACTCGGGCCTTTCGTCCAATTAGCTAACGCACTACCTACTAGACCACGGCGACTTCTTCTGATGTCATTAATAATCTTTAAACCTGTGGAAATGCTTAAAACCTTGACACTTCATTGAAATTGTAATGTTATGTGGACAATTCGTATTTCATTGACAAGTGAGAACTACTTAGCAGTCTTGTCTCGTATGGGATTTGCTCAGATGGTAAGATTAGGTCTTAATTTTTTGAAGATGTTTGCTTCAGTTGATGTATTTCAACAACGATTTCCACAAAATATTATCGCAACAACTGGATGGCCACGAGAACCATACGATTAGAGGCCGTAATATTTTTTCTTTATCGCGACAAGACTGCTATCTCGTATGAGATTTGCTCAGATGGTAAGATTAGGTCTTAATTTTTTGAAGATATTTGCTTCAATTGATGTATTTCAACAACGATTTTCACAAAATATTATCTCAACAACTGGATGGCCACCAGAATCTTACGATTAGAGGCCGAAATATTTTTTCTTTATCGTTTTTATAAAATCTCTGTTTAAACATGTAAAATTTTTGATGTCAAATCCGAAATCCAACAAATCATCGGTGAGTTACAGGCATATCCATTTATTTTATAACGAGAAAAAAAATGCATTCTTACGAATTGAGACACCCTTTACTTATTCCTCTGTATAGCTTCTCTCTTTTTTCTAATCAATAAAAATCAAATGAAATGAAACAATAAAAACTCAAAAATAATCTGGGATTTACAAAACAATGGCATCAACTTGAAATCACCAAAGGGACAACAGGAGTTAAATCATCTTAAATCCTTTAATAAACAAACAAAAAACATAGAATCCAACAACTTGGAGGGGAAAGAGGGGAAAGAAACAATTTATAAATAATATTATTTTGATGAACCGTAACGTATACGAATAATAAAAAATAAAATGAAAAGAAGAAAACCGAAAAGCATTCAAAGAATAGAAGAAATCTTATGACATTTACTTAAAGACCAATAAGATTATACGTAATATCGTATAACAATAATAAGATGATGATTTTCAAAATACAAAAAACAACAGAAAACAACAACAAAATCAAAAAAGGGATTTAACATAATGGAACAATAAATGTTGAACGATGATATACAAACACAAAATGAAAATGAAATAAAAATACGTATTCAAAGGAAACCCTTTACGTTTAAGGCTAATAAATATAGAAAAATATGAGAAAAAAAACTGAAAATATGAGAAAATAATCTAATCTTAGTTGACCTAACTTAAACTCTCTGGAGGCTTAAAAATGTTTATGAGGATCATTTGATGTTATCTTCTCAGGTATAATCAAATGGGCAAATGAAAGAGTTTTAAAATAAAAATTTTGATTTTATTACTACGACTCATAAATAAGAGAAAGCAAAATATTTCTAATGGATTTAATTTTCATAAATTTGAAAAGATTGATATGTTTTAGATGGCGTTTGAAGAAAATTAAAAAATTTGTAAAATTTCTTTCTGATGTACATACATAGCCATTACAACCCTTCAATCAGGATTACAATCTAGCTTCTCACACCACTTGTGTTGTGTGTATTTATTCAATTCGAAAATGGCAAGATATAGAATCTAAAGTAGGCTATAAATGGACCACTTTTGTTAAACTTTTCATGGCAATTTTATTTATTTTCAGAGTTTTTGCCAGAAGACTGCTAAATGAAGTCGTCGAAGAATGATTTTTTAAATTTGAATTCGAAAAATCCAAAATGTAATCCATAAATTTTAGCAGCGTCATATTTCGTGCTAACAGAGCACTATTACCTATTTAATAGTATCCATCTAAACACGTTTACTTGCTTAAGAGCCAATTTTGAGAAACACTCTAGGCGTATAAGTACCATACTACAGGGTGGCTGATGTATAATGCAACAAATTAAAGCGTTATATTATTGAATTTTTTTAATTTTATTCTTCAAAAGCAAAAAATTTTGGAAATAACATCAAATTTTAGAATCAGTTTAGATGTGTTCGAATTGGCCACCTTTGGTACGAATTATAGCCTTCAAACCACCGAAAAAGCCATCACAGGCTGCACGAAAGTGGCTCTGCGGTATTATGGCCCATTACCGGCGAAGCACCGTCTTGAGATGATCGAAATTTTGGTATTTTTTAGTGGGAACCTTACTCTCCAAAATGCCCCAGCAACAAATGTCCAGCGGATTGAGATCCAGAGAAATGAAGCGAGGAACCTTCTTTTTAAGCCATTCTTGGTGTTGAGTCTCTGGCCGAAATGTTTGTCTGCCCAGGGCTTCAATACTGCCTTTAAGATATTTTCCCAATAATATTCGGCATTTATTTTGACTCCACGGTCCAAGAATACAAGCTGGGAGTGATCATCGGACGTTACGGCAGCCCACATCATTACCATCGGCAGCGTTTGAGTTGTGGTGGCCAATCGCAGGTGTGAATTTTTAATTGACCTCTTTGACAAGCAAACCCGATCATTTTATTTCTTCAGAAAATGCTTAATTTGGTATGGCTTCTCATCGCAGGCAACCAAATTCGGTAACTGGTCACTTTCCTGCAAGCGAAGTAACTTCTTGTCTCTTTCCAGTCTAACTTTCTGTTGGCCATCGGTAAGCTCTTGCACTTTTTGGAACTTCAATGGCTTTAGTCCGAGCTCATTTTTCAATATGTGTTGCATCCGTTCTCGCAATATGTTCAGCTCACGAGCAATTTTTCTACTACCACTGCGACGTGAATTTCGATCAAATCTGGCTTTCACTATTCGGATCATTTCTGGGCAGTATCACGGTAACGAGCAATGGTACGAGAAACAAAAAATTAATTCACATTTAAATGCTGGAGGGCTTTAACGATAGCTACCTGTGGTTTTCTAGCCAAATATAAAGCTATCACCCTATCACGCTTGAATTCCATCACGAATAAATTTTTTTCTGAATGCAATAGATCAAAATGCTTTTGTATGCTGTATGTAAACCGCTGTCTGACGACTGGGTTACAAATGATAACAACCTGAAGTTGGTTGCACTACATATCCCTCACCCTGTATATGCAAAGGAAGCTCTTAATATAATCAGCAATACACTCACATATAAAGTGTATCAATTTTTTGCTTGAAAATATTTTCCTTGTGGAATAGTTGGAATTATTTTGAAAAATTGAGAAAACCAACCATTCTTTATATTTCAACACTTTCGTTCACACATAATAACAATAATCGTAATGAGAATTATATTTTATGTCAATAGTCTGCAATAATTACAAAGTAGAATACAAATCTACTATTACATACATATATAATTGGCCATTACAACCCTTCAGTCAGGATTACGACCTAGCTTCTCACACCACTTATGTTGTGTGCGTTAATTTTACACATGAGTGGCGGGACCTACAGTTTAAAGTCGACTCCGAACGACAGATTTTTGAGAAGCTTTTCATGGCAATTTTTACTCTCAGAGTCTTTGCCAGAAATCTGCTGAGAGGAAGTCGCCGAAGAAATATTTTTCATTTTGATGTCTGACCTGGGATTCGTGCCTTTCGTCTAATAAGCATAATTTACAAACATTATTTCTTAATGTTTCGTTTCGTTAGAGATGTCTGACCTCATATGCAACAAGTCAATACACTACCTCCTACACAATGGCAACTTCACTTACAGTAAAGCTAAAAGCCTTAAAGTTTGAATTCCATAAAATAAAGACGGTAATACGGTCAAAATTGGATATCATGGACACCCTTGTAAAGACAATTTATTTCATTAAAAACATTCAGGTTTTAGAAAATTTCACTTCATCACTATAACTCTCCGTTGAACTCTATTAACACTCTTAAAAAATAAATTCTAATACAATTTCTTATTTGTCTTGATTTTGTTGTTTTTCTTTTCAAACCAAAGAGCAACCGCCATAAATAATTGGTCCACTTTTCTTAACAAATTTATTCTCTCCTCTTATTTTTTTCTTTTTCTTTCTTTGTTGTCGATTTAATGGACGACGAATACATGAATTTCAAAACAAATTTACAGATTTATGTACGAATTACGGAAAGGAAACAATGAAATACCAGCCAGCACCATAATAAATAGATGAATTCATTGATATTTGAGTTGGGCTAAGTTGGAGAACAGGATACTTGCCACAGTAACAACATGAAAATCATCAATAAAGGGATTTTGTTGGTGAAAATGTTGTTTGGGCAACACAAAATAAATTGGGGAAAACAAATCGTTTATTTCCTTGGGCCTGTTACAACTCACCATCTTAAAATGATCATGATGATGATGATGATAATCATGATGTGGGGATGCTGGTGATGATGACGACGATGATGTTGATGATGCGTATACTACCCTACAGTAACTCTTCATGCTGGCCATTAACAAAACCATAAACAACTATAACAACAACATTGCTACTGGTAGTAGCCATTGATTTAAGAGCGGAGAAAGGGTGGGGAGGAGGGTATTATAAAGTTCTTTAAGTTCTATAAGCAACAACATAACATCACAACAAACATTAAGAACGACAAGTAACCATTTATGTGAAGCAAAATATTGTCTACCCATCGATTACATAAAATTTGTGTGTTTTTGGTTCATTTGGCACAACCAACTTGTTTTAAAAAGGATGGCCGACATAAACTTGGCTGAGAGGAACAACATTAAGAAGTCAAAAAACGAAAGAGTATTAAAAGCAAAAACTGAAATATAAACTTCAACATTCGCTCTCTTTCTCTATGTCTCTCTAATACATTAAAGTTGTATTCAAGCTAATGTGTTAATATATGGGAATTTTCTTTTTTTCTCTTCGTTTTATTGCATCTCGTCCGTTCTTCCCGTTCTTCCTTTGTTGGGCCATTAAACTGAAACCAACTATTGTTGGCTATTTTAGCCAACCAAATACTCTCCGCCGCTGCCGCCGCCGCCTCTTCTTAATATTTGTGCTCACAAATTCCAATGCAAAGCTTAACAAATGGATTTGCTTGTAACAACACGATTTTCATCGATGTATTGTCATGATGGGTAGAAATCCAGTGTACTGTGCAAAAATCCTGCTGGTATTACAAGAGAGTAAAATCATTAGAAAAAAAAAGAAAATAGGAAAACGGTTACATTTATCGTTTAGATTTCCGGTGTCATTGTTATTTAGTGTGTAGGAAACAATGTTCATTCATAAACGCTAAAAATTATCGACAATTTCTTTCTCTCTCTCGCTCTCTCTGCCACTCTTCTCTCAATGGACTGATTAAATCCTCGGGGTAGATTTGGTGTGTTTCTGTGTTTTTGCTATGAGGTTGAAATTTTTTAATTTTGTTTTGTTCTCTGTTCTCTTATGTTACTTTCACTAATTAGTAGAGGAAGAAGGTTAAAAAGGAGTGCGAAACAATTTTGGCAAATTTTTTCCTTTTTTTTTTGGTATTTAATACCAGAAGCATTTTGATGATAGGGGAAAATAGGACAGAAAACAAAAATTGAAATATGTTGGACGTGGTTTAACAAAAAATTTTTGAAGACTTTATGTTTAACCACCTGTTAAGGTAGCACAGGGAAATGGTTCGAAAACCTATTTTCAACGATTTCTTGTGAATATTTGAAAAACGTTGATGTTTCAATTGAACAAATTGAACGACATTGAAGGACTAAAAATGGTTAAGCCTATGAAAATATTCTTTAAAGAGGAAAACATGCTAAATACGAATAAATTTCCATATAGGGACTTAGCAATTATACATACAGTAGTGGACTAAAGTGGATACATAACATTAAATTTTAAAAAAAAAAACTTGAAAAGAAAAACTATAGGATTAAACTTAAGCATATTTCTTCAATAAAAATTTCTTTAATTCAGTATAGCATATCTTAAATAATTAAATAAAAGGAATTACAAACTGATTTAACTTTTATCCGGTTTTGTCCATTTTTGATTTTTCTGCAATTTTTGTTGTTAGTACTTTGTCCAAAGTCCTTTGTTCTTTATTACAAATTTTATTCGATTAGGCATACTTTCCACGAGATTTTTAATGGTTTCGAGTGAAAGATTGGCCCATTCCATTGAAACTCTTTACCGAAGTTCATTCATATAGGTCGGTGTCCGTTCATATTGGGAAAGTTTTCTTTTTATAAACGCCCACAAATTTTCGATGGGGTTTAAATCGGGTCTTTGTGCATTCCTTTTTATTGTTTTGAATTCTTGTTCCGAAAGCCATTTTTGCACAATCTTGGCGGTGTGCTTCGGGTCCCCATCTTGCTGAAAAGTTATTTCCTTCGTCGGATAAGAGCACTGCTCAATAAATATGGGAAAATTGTTCTCCAAAATAGTGAAATACTGCTCCTTATTCATTATACCATCTATTTTAACTAGGAGTCCAACACCCCACCATTTAAAACATCCCCATTTACATCCCATTTTAAAAAATTTAAACCGAGCCTCCACATTTTAAGAATATTCAATTATGTATCCACTTTAGTCCACTACTGTATATAAAATACCCTGGCATACACTTTGATAGACTTGTGACAACAAAATTCCATATGGAAGCAAGAATTTTTTTAAAAATTCCATGGTTTACTCGTAGGATCAAGTAAACTCTTACTGTATCAAGTAAACTCTTACTATATAATGCCCTTACAAAGCCAATTTTTTGTAATCACATACTTATGACGAGCTGCCTCTACACACCCTGAGACATCAAAGTAAGATTATATTAGCACCAGGTTGCATCCTGACATGCCAACTGAAATTAGAGGATATTCAGAAAAATAACCCCTTGTTTGTAAGATTTATGGACTGCTGTGATCATATTTGTTTAAAAAGATTTTAGAAATGCAATCTAAAAGGTTCGCTCAATGATTTTCAACGTACATCTGGAACAAAATGCAATAAGAAAAAATATTTCTACGGCTACTTCCAGTCACCAGATTTCTGGCAAAAACTCTCGGAGTAGTCTTTAAACTGCAGATTCTGCCACCCATTTATAAAATTAACACACACAACATAAGTGGTGTGAGAAACTGCAGGCTTCTTGGGGACAATTACTGTAGACTGTCTAATGGTGAAGGTATAGCACTGGCCATTTTATAGTCGCCAGCAGCAACTCGTTTCCTTACCGTTCGCATCTTCCGTTTTTCAACCTTTCATAAAACTGCACAATGCACTGCATGAGTAGGGGTCATCCCCTGAGTGCTGATTTAATAAAAAAAAAAAAATAACCTTCCATGAACGACTACTAAGATAATACCCAGCTGGTACCCAATCTTATCACAGCATATCCAACAGCATAGCACCTCAACACTTTATTTTAAAATCGCCAGCAGCAAGCTCGTTTCCTTACCGTTCGCATCTGCCCTTTTTCCACCTTTCCTAAACCTGCACAGTGCACTGCATGAGTAGGGGCCATCCCCTGAGTGCTGGTTTTTAAAAAAAAAAATTACCATTTTCTTATCTTTTATTTTTTGTCATTCAAAAGAAAATGTCCGTTTTTTTTTTTTGTTAAACAATCAATCGCCCAATTATTTAAGCGAATAATTATTGAAATTGTGCCCTTAATCTTTCCAAACACTTATCCTTGCATGTTAAGTAATGCCATGTGTTTCTTATTGTTAAAGATTCATTAACTTTTACCACAAATTTAACACCAACAAACCAAATCCTGAATAGATTGTTCCCCCCCAACAAAAACTTGAAATTGTGACCCACACAAAAATTAACATATTGACACACTTTTACGACCTATGAAGGCAATTCTTTCTATTTTTTTTTTTATCGAATTTAACCGAAAAAAAAAATGTATTTTTAAGGTTGTGTTCACTTAAAATCCAATTTTATGGTCTCATAAATTTGCCAAAAAATCAGAAAAAAAAAATTGTGAAAAATGGAATCTCATTGCTGGATGCCTGTTTGTTATTTACATTGTTGGTGTTGGTGTTAGTGTTGCTGCCACTGTTTTGTATGTGTTGTACTACATGAAAAGGTCTTTAAAATATTGTGTTTTAAGGCATGTCTGACTGATAACCAAACAGGTACGACATTTTCGATGCTATCATGTACGAGTTGATTCGCATGGAAGAGTGATTTTAATTAAAAAAAAAAATTTGATTTTTTGGTTAAAAGAAAATCTGTGTTATACTCTTACTTTCAAATAAAATTAAGTTATAAATCAAATGAACCATTTTAATGTATGTGTGTGTGTGTCTATGTGTATTTATGGCGTCTGCAAAGGGTTCATAATCAAAGAATGAAGAGTTTAGGCGATCCACATACTATAGAAGCTTAAATACATCAATAGAAATTAAAATACAGTCAAACCCGGTTATAAAGAACTTCGTGGGGCCAGAAAATATAGTTCGTTATAGGCAAAGTTCGTAATAAAGGGGTTGAAGTCATAGAAGAAAATATAAAATACAAACAATTTTTATCATTTATTTAAAACAAAAGGTATTTTTCTTTATTAAAAACCAAAAATATGTGTAAATTCTTCTTATCCAGCAGCTGATTAAAGATGCTGAGTTATAATTTAATGCTGCCATATTAAATAAAATTAAAGGCTATTTCCATAAATCAAAGTTATTTCTGAGGGTTCGTTTTAATAAAGGTAGAACGTATGAAATTTAATTACTGGGACCACTCGGTTCCTTTTAACCGAGAATTCGTTATAAACGAGTTCGTAATAAAGGAAGCTTTTTGTAGGAAAATTGTTATCAAAACGTTGGGACTTGAAAATATGTACGTAATAACCAATAATTCATTATAACCGAGTTGATTATAAACGAGTTTGACTGTATAAGAATCAATGGTAAAAAAATATTTCTTTCCACTACGTTTTTCGTTTTCATTATATTCGGCTTTTTAAATTAATTTTTGTTATTCCTTAATTAGATCAAGGACTAAGATTTATAGTAAAGAACACAAAAAAACTCCTGACTTTTGCCTTATTTTCAATATGAATTAGATTGTCTTACATAGGCCTGTAATATTTTATACAAATAAACTTGAAATCTTTTCTTATGAAAAGCGCTAGACGGAATAATAAATAATAAAGTAAGCATGTATCGAAGTCTAGTGGAAAAAAGTGATAGGAATCGGGTATAGTAGACCAAACACTTCCTTAGCTGGAACAACAAAAATAGATTTAAAAAAAAAAACGGAAACAAGACAGAAATCCTTTACGGAAGCTAAATGGTCCCAAGAATGAGTTTCCAGCATGTCAAGTTATTGCTTTCTAAGCTTTTCAATTACAAACCATGCCCTGTAACCATTAAACTGTTATACGTTGGTTCCAAATCGAAATGCAGATTCATAGTAAGAGAATTTGTTGGCTTATGAGAAGATAATTACTGAAGTTTTGCCACACGTTTTGGATAAAAATTTATATTTTCTAAGCTAAAATCGAAGTAATTGTAGTCTAGTGGGTAATGTATTGTTCACATCAAATCTCTGTTCAGAAATCCTTAACAAAACGAAGTATGAGAAAATATTGCTTTGGCGATTAATTAATCCTAGTGGATTTGTGGCTAAAACATTGAAAGTAAATAAAATTGCTAAGAAGAGCTACGCAAGAATTTATCGTTCGGAGTGGATTTTAAACCGTAGGACCAGCCACTTATGAATTAAATAAACACTCAAAACTTAAGGTGATGTGAAGTAATAATCACTTATGTAGGTATGTACAGCTGTGTTGAAAATAATAGGAGTGCTGCAACGATATGTAAGAAATAAAATACAAAAAAGAATCTCGTAATAACTTTAATATTTGCGATGAAATTGATTAATTTCTGTGTGTGCCCTTAACTTCAGTTCATAAAAAAAATAGGAGTGTGAGTGTTCTTTTAAAAATAAAAATATAACAGCATATAATTTAAAGGAACAGTAAGTACAGAAATTAGTTAAAACTCTTTCTACAGTGATTCCCATAAATTTTAATATTTAATTAAAATTAAAAATCTTCGAAAAAAATGGCAAACCTTACGAAGAAATTAAGGAAATCTTATGTTAACTCCGATGAAATGATCACAAATTGCATTAAAATATAAAACAAGGTCGAAACGCGCGTGTGCAAAGTGCAAAATTCAACTGTCGATGACTGCCGAATTGGGCGATTACAGTAAAATAATTCCGTCGGCGTCTTCAAATAAACTCAAAAAGATCGAATCTTGCCGTAAGTGCCGCTACTATTCGCAGGCGCCTTATGGATAAAAATTATCGCAAGAAGTTCACAAAAAGGCCATTGCTGACAAAATAAACAGGTAGCACACACCTTAAAGTTTGCCAAGAGCATATCAAATATCCAAATGCATAATGGGAAATATACTGTGGACCGACGAAAGCAAAATTGTTTTATTTAGTGGCACTGGGTCCAGACAGTACGTTAGACGTCTGCCCAACACTAAATATATAGTTCAGTATACACAACAGACAGTTAAACATGGTGGTGCAAAACTAATGTTATGGGGAAGCTTGTCACGTAATGGTGTAGGCCCAATACATCTAATTAGAGACATAATGGATAGGAACGTTTATGTCGGCACTTTGAGAGAAGTGATGTTATCATATTCCATGCCTCTATAATGGATATTCCAAAAAGATAATGACACGAAACATACGAGTAAATTGGCAAATGAGTGGTTTCGGGTTAATGATGTAAAGGTTAAAGCGTGGCCAGCATAGTCTCCTGACCTTAATCCCATGGAATATCTATGGGGAGATGCTAAAAAGTATTCTGAAGAGAAACAACCTTCAAATGCAGAAGAACTATGGATCACAGTGCGCGGATGCGTGGCATCAAATTGCTTTAAGCAGATACCAAGATCTTATTGCCCCAATGCCTCGTGTGATGTTCTAAAGTCATTAAAAACAAAGTTTATTCAACCAAATACTAAAATAGCTTTACTATTTTAACATAATATCAAACTTTTGTGTCTTTTGAAAAAAATTAAAAAAAAAAATTATTAGGTTGTGTGCTAACGCTTCTATTATTTTGAAGAATTAATTTTGAGCGTAACCTCTATTTACATGAAATATTTTTTGTTTTTATAATTTTAATTTAATAATTTAAAAGTAAAAGGTTCGAAAATGAATAAGAAATAAATTTTAAGTCAAAAAAGTTTGATATTTTCTTTATTATTTTTCTTAATTATAAACTTTGCTTTAAAATGAAGGGCACTCCTATTATTTTGAACACAAACTATAACGCATAATGGTTCAACTACGAGTTCTGTTCCTTTAAGTCAGGAGATGAAAAATCGTAAAATTCACGAACACACTTATTCGTTCTCAATAATTCACCCATAGAGTATTCTCCAGCCTGTATATGTATAGAAGACTTGTAAAAAATTCCCGGCATTATTCTCTCACAGAATTCCAGTGGTACTAATAAAAAGGAAAGTATTCTGAAAAGAATTTTTTTGCTCTTAAATACGATATTGAAAACCATATTTCTATATACTGTAGAAATTTCCAAAATGTATAAAAGTATGTATGTTCGTTAGAAACTCATTGTCTCCATACAGCGTTAAATGATATAGAAATTCCAATCGTTTTAGGGACAGCTTTTGAAAACCATTTAAAGCTCAAAGAATCATACTTAATGCCCTAATAACACATAGGGATTTAGATCTTATGGTATTCTTTAATATTTCGTAAATTATTACTGACATATGTAGGGGGCCCCACCATCTTTTCGTCTGTCATTTTCTATTGTTGTTATAGACAAAATAACTATTTTCGATCGATTCATTAATTCAAACAACAACATTATTATTCTCAGTCTCGTGTAATATTTTATCTTTAGGCTTAACTAGACACATCATTATTATTATTATTACGTACTCAATACGTAAGATTTACTGGCACAAGTAAATTGACTGCATGCAACCTTACTCAGTCACAATTATTACTGATTTGTTATCGGCGTGATGGGCACATAAAAGCCTAAACAAACGGATTTCTTAAGACAATTTAACGTAACAAGACATGCAACACAAAATGCCACTATGGATGGAAAGCTGGCAGGCAGGCAGGCAGGCTGGCAGGCAAGCGGGCAGACAAACGATGTTAAAGTCTTTTGGTGAAACAATCTCAACAACACTAAAGCGTATTGCCATTGCTTTTACAGCAACAACAACAACAACAATAAGGAATTTATGGTCAGTTCTATAAACAGCTAATAATAGATTAAATTGTACCAGCAGCAGCAGCAGCAGCAGCCCAACATAAGCCACACACAACTACAGCCAGCCAGAGTAGGCCCTATTAGATTTATAAAGTAAACCGGGGCAGACAAATAGCGGAATTGTTGGTTGACTGTGATGGTGGTGGTTGGATAAATCGTGTAAGCAGATGAAAAGACTAAAAGTCTATTAGACAATATGCAAGCAATGGCCGGCCGGCTCAGTATAGATTTGTTAACACAACAACATTAACTTGTGTGGACAATAATGATGATTGTATTGATAATGATTTTATAGTTAAAGCTGCCACACACACTACGATACGATAGACAGTAAATATAAGCCAAGGCATTGGTCCTTTTGTCCGTTGCCATCATGGATAATAAATTAATAACGTAGACTTACACGTACAAGTGTGTATTTGCTTACTACCGTTAAAAGCCATGTTATTTATTAAGACCAAATACACACAACACACACACACACACAGACACACACATACAGACGTAAAACATATGCACATATTAACCAATATTGCCAGTTACACAAGCATATTATGGGCCTTTTAAAATGATGTAAAATGATAAGAATTTAGATACACTCACCATTGCTTAACGAATTTACTATTACCCATACATGCATGTGAGTGAGTGTGTGTGTGTGTATGTGTGTATTTATATGGCTTTCTTTCTAATGCTTTTGTGTATTGTTTAGTCAGAGCAACTTAATTTGTGAAAATGATGATCAGAGAGGAAAATATTTGTAGAATTTCTAATTAAGTTTGAAAATATGCTTGACTTGTCTATGTTTTTTTTGTGTTTTTCTTTTGTTTTTCTACATATTTTTTGTTAGACATTAAATATGTACATACAATACGTGTGTTTGTATGTATGTATGTATGTGTACGTTAATAAGTTTGTTAAATAAAAAATATTTTTAAAATATTTTTTTGTCTTCTACGGTCTTCTACGGTCTTCCTTTAAATTCTTGTAGAATTTCTTATGAATTTCCATGAGTACATACATATTATTTAAATTATATATGCAATCATGTGGTTAAGCAAAGTTTGGTGTATTCAAATCAAAGTTAATTGAGGCGTATAAGTATTATGGAAATTTTATTCAAA
Organism: Sarcophaga peregrina; assembly: GCA_014635995.1. Classification (NCBI taxonomy): domain Eukaryota; kingdom Metazoa; phylum Arthropoda; class Insecta; order Diptera; family Sarcophagidae; genus Sarcophaga; species Sarcophaga peregrina. Next base: position 34,278,667 of record CM025790.1, read on the forward strand.
TTACTTATACGTTGTAGTGGTTTCATTATAGTTTCCGCATAATATTTTGAGGGCAAATGTAATGAATGAATTAATTTAGTTTAATAATCGTAATAATAATGTTGTGAATAAAATTAAAATGTTTTTCTGGCATAAAATTTGTTAGTTTTATAAATTAATTTAAGTTATAATCGCGTTACATGATTGAACAGAATAATGAACAGAATACGTACGTACCATAATTAGCAACTGCTCATGCAGAATTAACTGCAGAAGTTCTTAATGTCTTTGAATCACAAGAAAGATTTTTTTTTTGTTATTAAAGATAGGAAATTAATTAATCCTATTAAAATATATGCAACGATATAAATTGCTTACTTGTTCAAATTAGGTTATACCCTTCAGTCAGGATCACAACTAGGGCTGCGAAACGGGATCGATTTTTAAAAATTTCGGTATTCGGGATTTTGTTAATCACGATCCCGAATTCCTGAGATATTTCGGTATAATTCGGGATCCAAAAATCCCGAAAAATCACGGATAAAATCGCGATTTTCTCTTAATAACATAAACTAGATGACCCGTGCGAATATTTCGCACCGTTAGTTGTCATTTTTGTAACATAAAAATAATTGCCAAAACAGCTTTTTACAACTTAATATGCATATTATATATATAACTGGCTTAGTAATAAACGGCATTATAGTAAATAGCGGTATTGCCAGAATGGATTTTAATACATACTATATTATGTAGACCTGCATTGCTATTAAGCGACCCTTTATTAGCACACTTGAACAAAAACATGTAATCACAATGACAACAGTATTATTATGCAGTTCTATATAAAATATAATTTTTATCAATGAAAATATAAATTTTTCAATTTCTAATTATTTTTCGCCATTAGTGTTAGATATAAGCTTTAAAATGAGATATCGTTCATTAAATTTAATGCCGTGGTATGGGAGATATTTGCAACCAACAAAAAAAGTGCTTTAGAAATAATATATATGATATTTTGTTAACAAAATCATTTGCATTCCAATTATATCAGAATTATTTATCATTAAAAATAAAATATAAACACAGTCAAGACAAAATGTCACAAAAAAGCATAAATTAACAAAAATAAAAATTATTCATACATATGCAAATGCATTAGTTTAAAGAAAATTATTTAGATTCCAAACAAAAAGTATTAAAGCATCTAACATATGATCTGATAAGCTTTAACGAATTTCGTGTGTCGCGTATGTTGAAAAACACTTTTCGCAATCAACATTTATTGGTAAAATAGTTCCAAGATCACTGTATGCAGCTTGTAAATATTCACCTCTACTACCTCCTGATGTCAATAAATCTATTTCTTTGAACAGGTAAGTATCTAAATCAGTTACCCTATTCGTTTTATAGAGCTTTTGCATTCTTCGTTGGCATCAAATAACTTTTTATTAATGGAAGCGAGGTTTTCCTCATCTGAGCAGCTATTATCGAAGTCAAGTGATATAGAATTTTTTTTTCAGGACCTTTTGTAGGGTCAAAATACATATGAATTCACAATCCCGAAAATCGAGAAAATCGGATTTCGAGATTCGGGATTTCCCGATTCGCATTCCTAATTACAACCGAGCTTCATACAACAGTATTGTTATAGTTGTTTATTTTATGGATGAGTGTCGGGGCCTAAAATTCAAAGTCGACTTCGAATGACAGATTTAAGAGAAACATTTCATGGGATCTCTCATCTCAGAGTTTTTGCCAGTACTCTGCTGAGAGGCAGTCATAGAAGAAATATGTGTCGACATTTTGTTTAGTTGGAGATGTCTAAGCTAGGGTTTAAAGCCACAGTTCTCTTCTAACAATTCAACATACAACTAATTGATCTACGGGTACTTTGATGTACACTCACTTTGTTATAAAAATTTAACCAAAATTCAAGAATATTTTATTAAAGTTCCAATATATTAAGAAAGTAATTAATTCTTAATGGTTACTAATAATTTTCCTTTTCCTTTCTATATAGTTTACATTGTTTACCTTCTGTTCTGTACTTTTTTCATTCAAATAATATTTTATTAATGTTCCATAACTCTTAACCGTATGAAGTTCTGGGTAATTTGCTTAGTTCTCTTGCCAAAATATCTAAATAACTTCCTTCTTAAATGATCCCTCACTCAAATGATGTTTTATAATGGTAACACGTGGCAAGAACTATTCTTTTATCTATTCATAGGCATAAAGAAACTTCATTGCTATTTGCTTATACTCATTACCGTAATTATAAATGTTAATAGTGTCGTTAGTAATTAAAGAAATGCAAAACCACAGGTGCAAATTGTTGCCTACATCAAAACCAAAAAAAAAGGTTTTTTTTATTCGAAACATAAAATTTTTGTCCAGGAAGCCGCAAAATATCCATCAACACATGTTGCCATAAAACATAATTCATAAATTTTTATTGAAATCCTTTTTTAACTTTTATTCATTTTTATTCTCCAGTTAATTTTGCATTTTTCAAATTTTTTGAATTTTTTGTGCTTCTTTTCGAACGACAATTTCGAAAAACTTGTTGATTTACTTAATTTTCTAAAGTTTGAAAAACCTTCCATACTTCTACTTTCACATTCTCTATCAACTTTCGAAAACCCCTTAAACTTTATATAACCTGCGAGCGTGTTCGAAACCTTTTTTCAAAACATATTCATTCAGGCATCAGAATGGAAACTTAGAAGAGTTTACATAGATAGAGGTTAAAAAAAGTAAAGTGTCCGATATTTTTTTAAACACATTGAGAAGGACGGACATCTGATTAGAAGTTTTTAATCTTTTGTTATTTAAAGCCAGTATGTTTTCAAAGGCAAGAAAGTTAGGAATTCGATTTTCACAAGTTTCTCTTCATTGACAGAAAAACTGAACCATTTCTTCATTACTATGAGAGAACAGTACTAAATTACTGGCCTTCGAAATCCTGGCAGGGGTACTGTTTACCTCTGCTCAATGTTATAAGACTATGGACTATGTTTGAAAACAATTGTTTTTAATTAAAGTTTGGGTCCCCAATGTGGCGATTCAACAAGACACTACACAATTGTAACAAATTATAAATTTTGAAGATATCATGGCATTCATTGTCACTCTTTGTGGCTTCATAAGATTAATATCATCCGCTTGAAGTATAACAAAGTCATTCCAAGGTTCAAAAGAATTTTCAATACTACATCCAACTGACTGAAGAAGTTTTTTCCAGCTAAGTATAGAATTGATCTACTGTAGGAGGCCCTAAGATGTTAAGTTTATCGCCTGCAGGTGTGAGAAACTCTGATTATTTGTTTTGTACTCTTTACTAAGATGTTTGCTCTTGAACGTTATGCTCTCTGAGTCGACGTTAACCTGTAGTTATCGCCATTCTTGTATAAAATTAACACACACACACCCAACATAAGTGGTGTAAGAGAAACTAGGCCTTAATCTTGACTAAAGGGTTGTAACAGCTAATTATGTACGTATGTGTGTATGTAATATATCCTTCAAAACAAAGACTTTTATCTGCAGATTAAATCTTAATACTCCTTTAATATTTGCTGTACTTCAAAACAAATTTTATGTCAACTCGACACGAATGTCCTTGTGAAGAAAATAAGAAAGCAAACATAAAAAACCAAATTTCTTAAGAAATTGGCAAAACACCATGAAATTAATTTAATAAATTTGATACAAACTTCTTGTTTTTTTTTTCAATTTTTTTGTTCAATTTGATAACAAAAATTGGTTTCATTGTGTATTCAATTTGTAGTCGTTTTTCTAACACCATTTCTGATGTGTTTTGTCTTTATTAAAGAACAAATTTTATTTTCATTGCCTTGTTGTTGTTGTTGTTGGCAAAAACGTCACACACTTTCTTTTTCTTTAAATGCTTAACAAGACAATCGGTTTCGAAAAAAGAATTGCTGAGTGCTTCAAACAAATAATTTTTAAAAAGAAGAAACAAAAAAAAAACGAAATTAAATGTCATTTATTTAAAGAAAAAATAAAAAAAACCATTAAATAGGATATTTGTTCTTGTTATCGATAAATAAAAACAAAAATTTTTTTTGTTTTGCTCTCGAAAGCAGAGTGTGAGAGAGAGAGAAGAGAGACATTTTCTGGAACAATAAGTTTTTGGCATGATTCCCATTATACATAAATCTCAGAAATAACAACGACGACGACTCATTTAACTAGAAAAACCAATACCAAGTCATGTGTACACATGCATACATATTTGACGTGTGTTCAATTTGTTCTCTTCTCTGGGCCTTGTTTGTGTTATTCCAGAGGCATAAGACATTGAGAGAAATTGTATCGCCGGCTAAGTCCAAACCAAATCGTAACAAAAAATCTCCTGCTGTTGATATTACACAAACCACTTGAAGCAGCACCACCAGCAGCAATCAAATAGAAAAAAAATTTAATTTCTATGTCAGATAAATACAATAAAAACATGCTTAAGCATGTCTTTATTATCATTATGAGAAAAACAACAACAACAACAATAAAAAGTATGTATTTAAAGAAAAATAAAAACAATAACAATATCAACTAAGAAAACAATCTCATGGAAAAATAAAATAAAAAAAAGAACATTTAAGCCAACCATTCAACCAGTAAGTTCAACAGAATAATAATGAAAATAGAAAGAAAAATAAAAAACAACAACAACAACAGCAGCAGCACAGCATCAACAACAAAATGCATAGAACATAGAATCCTTAATGATGAAAGTATTCATGAACTTTATACCCAGTTTCATACCATCACATGAGTTGTCCTTTTTTCTGCACTTGTGACTTCTTTTTATTACTGTTAACACCATACTTCAGAGTACATGTATTGGTAAGACTATGTGTGTGTAAGTGTGTGTCGTGTGCCTGTAATCATGTGAGACATTGATAGAATTTGTTTTGCGTCTATTACACTTCTTTTTACAAAGCCGTTACCAGTGTTGGTATTTGTTTTCTCCTTTTTTTTTACAGACTTCATTTGATGTGTCTTTATTTCAGTTTCTCTTCTTTTTATCCTTTCATTTTTTGTTTATTTTTGCCTTCTGTTTCGTTTTTACTTTTACAACTAATTTTCAGACAAGTGTATGAATTTATTTTCATTGGTATTGTTTTTTAGTGATTTTTACAATCCACTGCACACAACTTATTCTTTGCCAAACATTGCTGAGGGTTTTCTAAATTACTTACACTAGAGATGAAGAAAATAGCAGGAAGACACAAAGTTGAGATGACATTCAAGGTGGCTGATATGTATTGCAACCAACTTCAGGTTGTTAACATTTGTAAATCGCTCGTTTGACAACTGACAGATTTATTTCAGTGACAGTTTATTTTATTATTTACAAGCTTACAAAAGCATTTTAACTATTGCATTAAAAAAAAAGTTATTCGTGATGGAATTCAATCGTGATAGTGTGATTGCTTTATATTTGACCTGGAAAACCACAGGTGGCTATCGTCGTGACTATCGTCGTGGACAAAAAAGAACCGTAACAACACCAGAAGACAAGATTTGATCGAAATCCACGCCGCATTGTAGAAAAATTGCTCGTGAGCTCAACATATCGCGAGAACGGATGCAACATATATTTGAAAATGAGCTTAGACTAAAACCATTGAAGTTCTAAAAAGTGAAAGAGTTCACCGATGGACAAAAAAAGTTAGACTTCAAAGCGCCAAGGAGTTACTTCGCTTGCACGAAAGAGACCAGTTACCAAATTTGGTTTTCTTCGATGAGAACTCATTCCAAATTGAGCAGTTTGTAAACAAACAAAATGAATGGGTTTACTTGCCAAAGAGATCGGTTGAAAATGTACACCTACGATTGGCCACCAGAACTCAAGCGCCGCCGATGGTAATGGTATAGGCCACCATAACGGCCGATAGTCACTCCCCGCTCGTATTCATCGAACGTGGGGTCAAAATAAATGCCGAATTTTATAGGGAAAATATCTTAAAGACAGCATTGAAGCCCTGGACAGACAAACATTTCGGCCGCAGACCATGGACATTCCAACAGGACTCAACACCATCGCACTCAGCACGCTTCAACCAAGAATGGCTTAAAAAGCAGGTACCTTGCTTCATTTCTACCGCACAATGGCCACCAAAATTTCACTAAAAACTACAAAAGTGTCGATCATCTCAAGACGTCGCTTCACCGGGGATGGGCCAAAATACCACAGAACCACTTTCGTTCAGCCTGTGATGGCTTTGTCGGCCATTTGAAGGCCATAATTCGTACCAAAGGTGGTCAATTCGAACAAATCTAAACTGATTCTAAAACTTGATGTTATTTCCAACATTTTTTACTTTTGAACAATAAAATTAAAAATGAAATCAAAAGAATATTGCGCTTTACATTGTTGCATAATATATCAACCACCCGTGTATAAAATTGTTGACATAATAAACCGCAATAGAAAAGATTTTGCTGGTGGTAAGAAATTAAAGCAAAAAGGCTACCAGCATTTGACAATTGAGTTTAAAAATCTTCACTAAACTTCAGCGGTTAAATATTAAACGTCTTGAATGTAAATGTAAAATGTATCTTCATTCGTCAAAGTATTGTGAGAAATTTTCAACACTCATTAGCTAATTTAATTATATCAGTGTTAGTTGAATCGTACAACACAAAGTCTATTGAGAAACATGTTGGTTGTCTAATACACTCCTCATCAGAAGATTCCGCAGCTAAGAACGAATTTGGTTTCATTGGTAATGACGAGAGAACTATAAAAACAACTCATACAAATATAATTGGGCATTACAACCCTTCAGCCAGGATTACGGCCTAGTTTCTCACACCACTTATGTTGTGTGTGCCAATTTTATGCAAGAGTGACCTACAGTTTAAAGTCAACTCCGAACGACGGATTTTTAAGAATCTTTCCATTGCAATTTTATTTACTCTCAGAGTTTTTCCCAGAAATCTTACTTACTTACTTACTTACTTAATTGGCCATAACAACCCGATTAACGGATTTCGGCCTGCCGCAATACATCCTTCCAGGCGCCTCTGCTTCTTGCGCGCCTACGCCAGTTGGTCACACCAATCGATGACAGGGCTTCCTCGACTTGGTCCTTCCAACGGATACAAGGTCGTCCTCTTCGCCGACTTCCGCAGATCCCCGCATCAAATACCCGTTTCGCCGGAGCATCCTCCACCATTCGAACGACATGGCCAAGCCAGCGCAGCCGCTGGATATTAATACGCTGCACAACGTCTATGTCGTTGAGGAGCTCATACAGCTCACTGTTAGATCGTATGCGGAAATCATCGCCAACTCGCACAGGACCGAAGATCTTACGTAGGACTTTCCTCTCGAATACCCTCCCAGAAATCTGCTGAGAGGAAATCGCCAAAGAAATATTTTTCTTTCATATTTCGTTTTGATATCTGACCTGGAGTTTGAACTCGGTCCTTAATAAGGTCTAATAAGCCAACCTACTAGACTACGACGACTTCTTAGAAATAATGCGGATCTGTGAATTCCTTACCAAAATTGCTGAAGCAACACACGCTTATATTCGCCGGCACAATATTTTTCCATAAGCTTGAGCATAATGAAAAGTAATTTTTTTTGTTCTCCAAACATATAACGGAAATGGAAACATTGCAGGAAATAGAAAACACAGTCTATTTTGGATATTTAAGCCTCCAGCCTCTATTAGAAGAAAGATGACGGAAAATATTGGAAATTTGCCGACTAAATACATTCAACATTTCACTGAAATTCTCTTCTGCAGTAATAACAGTTTGGATTAGATTGACAGCTATGAGTCTTAAAGGGCAAAGCTCCATTGGGTCATAGAAAGTACCATTTTAACAATGTAAATAAAACTTTCTTCTAGCATTTTTCAGTAATTCTGATGTCTAGGCATGTTCTGCCAAGTAATTCGGGTTGCAATCGAGATTAAGTTTACTTGTAACGCGATTTATTTACTTTGTCTATCATTTTTTAATTAACTTCTAAGCTGTGCTATATATTCCCTCACAACTATAATTTTCATTTCATACTTTTAGTTTTTTTTTTTTTGGTTGATTCTCTACGTAGTCGGGTATCCATTGCCTTTCTCTCTTTTTCCATTTTAAGTTTTTATTTCATTAGATTTTAATACTCGAAATACTCTACGATATGTGTTGTAGTGTGATATGTTCGTTGTTAGATTTTATTTGTTTTTTTTTTGTGTTGTCAGTCAGTATTTGTTGTATTTGGTTGGTTGGTTGCTTATGTTGCCACTTGAGCAATTTGTTTTAATGGTTATTTTCCTTTTTTTTCATCATCATCTTCTTCTTTTTCTTCTTATCCTTTGGTATATTGTTTTAGCCTGGTTTTAACTTTATTTTAACATACATTATCACATCTCCTTCTATCTCCCTCTCACTCTCTCTCTCTCTGTCTCTAGACACACATTCAGAAATTCACATGTAGAATGTCGAATGAAAATATCTCTTTAAAGAAATTCTTTTTAGTTTTTGTTGCAACGTTTTTTTGTTATGTTTTTTTGTTGCAAGTCTCATTTAAAAGTAACGAGAATTACTTTAAAGTTTGTTTTTTTCATTCTGTTGTTGGTCTTAGCCTTCTGAACTTTTTGTTTTGGTTTAAAATTCGTTGTAAAATATTTTCATGTTCTTGTTACAGTTTTAATGTGTTTATTTCTGTTTTTTTTTTCGATTCCTTTTCTTCTTCTTTTTTTTTTTGTGTAATAGTTTATTACATTTAATATTTGTTGTTGTTGTTGTTGTTGTTTAGTAAATAAAAACATTGCTTAGAACTAACTGGAAGAACATTAAGATCTTCCTCAGTAAGTCATTCGACTTAAATGTTTACATTTAAAATAGAAGATAATTAAAAACAAAAGGAAATAATCGATAAGAGTTTTCGAAATAGTTTAAAAATCCTGGCTTATGATCATAGAACAACAAGTGACCCTATTTTTGTCGCAGAATCAATTTCAGAGACCTATTTCTGGAATAACTGAGGACGTAAACATCAAAAATTGTTAAATTTCAATCCATATGAGATCAAAGAAAGCCCCATGTATTTGATAAGGATTTTGGGCGATGCCAGTTCTTCATCTTCAAGTCAGATTTCTTTTGGGAATAACTTTACATACATAATTGGTCATTAAAAGCCTGCAGTCTGGATTACGACCTAGCTTTTCTCACCACTTATGTTGTGTTTATTAATTTTATACATGAATGGTCGACACAGTTTAAAATCGACTCCAAACGACAGTTTTTGAGAAGATTTTCATAGTTTTTGCCGGAAATCTGCTGAGAGGAAGTCGCCGAAGAAACATTTTCATTTTTTCGTTTTGACCTGAGATTTGAACTCGGGCCCTTTAGTCTAATAAACCGACTTCAATAACTTTAACCTGGCCTTAATTGTCAAAGCCGAACATATATGTATATAGGTCGAATATTGCCAACTTCTGTTGGTCTAAATTAAATCTTCTGGACACTAACGACATGTCGTATTAAAAAGATGGTGTGACATGTCATATAGCGCATGCCACATTGTTCAAATATACAGTCAAACTCGTTTATAACGAGCTCGGTTATAACGAATTCTTGGTTATTACATACATATTTTCAAGTCCCAACGTTTTAATAACAATTTTCATATAAAAAACTTCGTTTATTACGAACTCGTTAATAACGAATTCTCAGTTAAAAGGAACTACTTTAAATTTCAAACATTTTACCTTTTTTATAACGATACCACAGAAATAACTTTGATGTATGGCAATAGTTTTTACTTTTATTTAATCTGGTAGCATTAAATTATAACTCAGCATCCTTAATCAGCAGCTAGATAAAAAGAATTGTCACATATTTTTGGTTGTTAATAAATTTTATATTTTCTTCTATGACTTCAACCAGAGACCTGCGCCGAGCAAATTTGTCGGCGGCGGCGGCTATAATTAAAAAGCTTCGGCGGCGGCTTTAAGTCGGCTGTCAGCCGAAATATGGTAAAGTTTCGGCGGCGCCTTTATTTCGGCTGTGATCTGAAAAATGGCTGTCATATATACCATAAATCTTGGTTGCTCCACTATGTTAAAGGGCCTTAGACCTCTGCAGCACATTTGCACAAGCAGACGTGCGTTAGCAAATTTCGGAATCTGCATTTTTAGAATTTCTTGACAATATGAATTTTGATTTGGCATTCGAATTTTAAAATTTTTTCAATTTTTCATCAATACCATGATCACGTAAATGGTTACAGAGGTTTGATGTCGATGTAGAAACTCCAAACATGAAATTATTTCGCATTTTATAACACTTACAGAAAACAACTTTCAGAAATGAATATTCCAAATAAAATTTTCGAAAAAATTTGGCAAAAAGCTAATTGAAATAGGAGTTTCATTATTGTTTTGGGAAAATCTCCTCTCAATTTTCTTTAAATTTAATTCCTGGATAGAAATAATATATGTACCTACCCCTTCAAACTCATTGGGGGCTCATCAAAGCAAACATTACACATGTGATACTTTTTAGGACAGGATTATTCCCAATAACCATTTGACAAAAATGGTGCCAAACTATGAAGATGCTGAAGATTTTTGTTTAAAAGGATTTGGGCTTTTTAATTTTTGTTTTGGTGGCTAGTAATTTTTCGTATTCGTTTATATCATTGTAAATACTATTAAAAACAGTAAGGTCATCATCGGAATCAGATGAATTTAACTCATTTAAATTATTATTTAAATTTTGAAAGAAATTTGTAATTTTTTGGTGCTCCATTTTAATTTTTTATGTCTTTTAAAAAACTTTAACGTTAAGTTAAAAGTGTTACCCCATTCACCAAAAGACAAAAAAAGGTGTTCAAAATTACCATATCAAGAAATTAAATATTTTTACTATTAACATATGTATCAAAAAAAGGAAGAAAAAAATTCAATAATGTATGTATGTAAGTCAAGTAAAACGAAATATATAAATATCATATTTTATATATATTAAAAATTTATTGTATACAATATTAAAAACATATTTTCATATATTCTTAAATACAAAAAACGGCGGCTGAATTTAAGCCGACTTAAGCCGAATAAATCTTCGGCGGCGGCGGCTTTTAAATTTTTTTCGGCGGCTCGGCTTAGCCGGCTGTCAGCCGATCGGCGCAGGTCTCTGACTTCAACCCGTTTATTACGAACTTTGTCTATAACGAACTATTTTTTCTGGTCCAAGGAGTTCTTTATAAACGGGTTTGAGTGTAGTTTGATTTATAAAGCTGAGTCATGAAAAATTGAGATTTCTGATGCGCCAGACCTAGAGAATACATAGTGGACATTTGTCTGATATTATCAGTCAAAGAACCTTGCATTTTAGTAAGTAGTGTGTGGACTTATTATAACTCAAGAAACGGGCTCACCTATCCAAGCCAAATGTTTAGGCTTTGTTCGGAATATTTAGTAGATGGTTTATGTGAACTTTGCCACTCCCACTTTTACGCCCACATTTTCTATTTATCTAAAATCAGAAAACGGCTCTATCGATTTGACTAATTTTTCTTTCCAATGTTTGTATTTATCCATATAAAGTTTTCATCAGGAAAATATTTTGCCCAGCCCACTTTTGCGCCCACTTACTTTTGAAAATTATTTAAAATTAATTAAATCTTAAACTGTGCTTTAGATTATGTTATGATCTTTAGCACAGTTGTTGCGCATGAGCCAACGAAGATTTCTAAGTTGGTATGACCAATTTCCAATAGGTGGTGCCATTGAAAATTACTCAAAATGAATTAAATTTTAAACTGTACATTCTTTAACAAATTTGTAGCGTATGAAACGGCGGAGATTGGTGCGATTAATTCCGATGGATGGCGTCATTGAAAATTATTCAAAATGAATGACAAGCAATTAGTCAACCTACACACTAGGGATGCCAATCGGGAAATCCTGAAATCCCGGGATTTTTCGGGATTGTGAATTCATATGTATTTTGAGCCTACAAAAGGTTCTGAAACAAAAATTCTATATCACTTGGCTTCGATATTAGCATCTGAGATGTGGAAAACCTTACTTCCAGTGATAAAACGTAATTTGATGGCATCGAAGAATGCAAAAGCCCTATAAAATGAATTGATTTACATACTCAACTGTACAAAGAAATAGATTTATTGACATCAGGAGGTGGTAGGGGTGAATGTTTACAAGCTGCATTCAACTATTTTGGAACTATTTTAGCAACAAATGTTGATTGTGAGAAATATTTTTCAGATCTATCAGATCACATGTTATATGCTTTAACCTTTTTGTTGGAATTCAAATAATTTTCTAAAAACCAATACATTTGCGAATATATGAATAATTTTTATTTTTTTTAATTTATGCTTTTTTTGTTAAATTTTGTTTTGCTGTTTCTATATTTTATTTTTAATGATATATAATTCTGATATACACAATTGGAATACAAATGATTTTGTTATCAAAATATTTGAATTATTAAGAGAAAATCGCGATTATTCCCGTGATTTTTCGGGATTTTTGGATCCCGAATTATCCCGAAATATCCCGAGATTTCGGGATCGGGATTTACAAACCAAGCACGGAAGAAAAGAGCATTTCAAGCCTCAGAATCAGACGAGAACTGTGACCGGAAAATCTTCGAGTATATGCCGAGACCCGTATCCATGAACCACTAGAACAAAGAGAAGTGAGATTAGAAACTGATCGAATGTTTACTATTCAGGCCCGTTCATCTGAATCATCAGGATAACGCGAAACAAAACCAATAAAATGATTCAAAATTAATTAGACTGTTGTGTAATGCCTTTCCTTCAAATTTATTTTAATTGGGGGCGCAGCAACACGTGCAGGATACTGCTAGTAATTTTATAAAATTTTCTAATATTTTTCAAGATATCAAGACATCCGAACCTTTAGAAAGAAAACACATAAAAACAATACAACATTTAACACTAAGGAAATTGCACACATTTGGTTGTAATTGTAAAATACAAATACAACCAAGGAAAAAGAGAGCAAACAAAACTATGTTCTTTCATTTTGGTTTACCAAAAATTCATATGTCATTGTGTTGTTACCAAAATGAAATTTTTTTTTTTACTTTTTTCATTTTCTTTCTTTGTAGTTGTTGATGGAAAAAATGTTTTGTTTTCTTTTTATTTTTTTGTTTTTAATTTCGGTTTCTATATAAATATTTTACAATTGTATTGTTATTGTTGTTTTGGAAAAAACAAGCAAAAAGAAACGAATTTAAAAATTTTTTTCTTTTTCGTTTATTATGTTTACAATGTTGTGTGGTTTTTAATTGCTTTGTCAAGTGTTGCAAAAATATTTCAAAAGAAGAAAAAAAAAAGGTGAAGAAATGATAAAAAAAACCAGTTCAAAATCAACACAAGCCAAGTATACTACAATGATTGTCGGTGAAAACGTGTAATCGCACTATCGCTCAGTAGGAATAGAATTTAGAGAATATGTAGACATTTTTCTTTTTTAAATTATTTATTTCAGACAAGTTAAAAACAGCCAAAAGAAAATATGTAATATTAATTTACATTTGATTTGCTTCCACTAGGCGAAACTCTCAATTCTAATTTCAGCTTACATACATACATAATTGGTCACTACAACCCTTCGGCCAGGATTATAAATCTGGTTTTTCACACCACTTATGTTGTATTCGTTAATTCTTATTCATAAGTGGCGGACCTACAGTTTACTCAGTCGACTCAGAATGACAGATTTTATGAGAAACTTTTCATGGCAATTTCATATTTACTCTCAAAGTTTTTGCCAGAAAGCTGCAGAGAAGAAATTGCCGAAAAAATACTTTTTTGTGTTTTGTTTTGATGCCTGGCCTGGGACTCGAAACCTGGCTTTGACGTCTAATATGCCAACACACTACCTACTAGACCACTTACATTTCGATTATTTATCAAAACAAAAAAATTATTTCACGTATAATAAGGAAGCCGCAGTAATCTAATAGGTAACGTGTTGGCTTATTATATTGGGACGCCACGTTTCAAACTTCAGGTGAAACATCTTCAACAAAACAAAGTAAGAAAAAACAATGCTTCGGCGACCGGCTCTCAGCAGATTTCTGTCAAAAACTCTGATAGTTAAATAAAATTACAATGAAAAAGTTCTTTAAAAGTTTGTCGTTCGTCCTGCCTGAGACCTACAGTGTAAAGTCGTCTCCGAATAGCAGATGTTTGAGAAACTTTTTCATGGCAGGTTAATTTACTCTCAGAGTTTTTGCCAGAAATCGTCTGAGAGGAAATTGCCGAAGAAATATGTTTTTTTCATACTTCGTTTTGATGTCTAACCTGGGTTACAAACCCGGGATTTACCTCTAATAAGCCAACACAACGATAGAAGTTAGGATGCTTATTAACATAGCTGTTGAGATGCCACTACTACGCTAAGCAATAATTTTTCTCGACGAAGGAATATCGTGATAACACAATATAAAACACGAGTACCTAACACGTCCTTTTTTCTCTTTCTAAAAATGTTGAATGTTCTGTTTAATCGTCTACTAACACATCTACACAACACATCTAAAAGTCAATTTATTTTAAAGGAAATTAAAAATTATTTTTTTTTCAAATTCTTTCCCTTCTTTTTCTATTTCTTTTCAATTTTCTTAGAAAGAAAACAAACATTTTCCCAATAAATAAAGAAAAAAAAATTAAGAAAAAGGAAAATACACTCGAATGTATGATAAATAGCATGTGTGGTAGTGCATTGAAAGATAAACATCAATTAAAACAGGAAAATGATAAAGAAAAAAAGAAAAGAAAATAAAAATTCTCATTTGATGCTACACGAATTGGGGGAAAAAAAGGGAAAAAAGGAAAATTTGCAAAAGTGACAAAAGATGGAAGAAAAGAAAAAAAAAATCAATGATGAAATGAATGAATGAATGAATGATTGTCTGAATAAATAAATTGTACATAATAAATAAAGAAAAGAAAATTTCAGTGTTTCTTTTTGGGTAAAAATTGATTCACTTAATTAAGTTACGCATTAAATCGCCTGACGAATTCTGTAAATACAATAATTAATTACATTTGTTGTGTAATAAAATGTTTATATTTATTAAGGATTAAATAAAGGATGTCAATATTATTGTTAAAGGTATGAATAAATTTAAATTAAAAAAATTTTCAACTTAAAATTACTGCAAGTAATTGGAACTAGAGATTATCAAAACTAGCACTAATTATTTCGGCCAAGAAGAGGCCTGTGTATGGTTGTAATTTAGAAAATAAATTTATGTCTCTTACAATCAATTTCTAGAGATAAATATATTGTATGAAAAGGGAAATGAATATTGTTATATTGTAAGCCATATCGTCGGTCTCATGTAGAAAGGCCCTAACTCGCATTTTGATAAAATCGCCTAGAATTTTTGTGAGGAGATGTATTTATGTTAAATGCATTGGAATCACAAAAAAAATCGATTTCGAAAAAAGTGTGAGTTAGGGCCTTTCTACATGAGACCAACGATATAAGAAACTTGCATGCATGCCGAGTGCTTAACTTGTAAATAACGACTACAGCTAACGACTGATTTCTATTGCTAATGTCTTGATGTATCCTCCATTGGGGGCCAGTGGATTATAAAAGGATTTATTTACTGAATCTACTAAAAATTTCAGTTCAATTTGGCAGAATATTATGGGAGCTGAAATCTTTAAAGTCTCATCAGGTTTCTGCACTATCTTACTTTTCTTCACACGGACTATGTTACGGTACAATCCTTGTAGATTTCCCCGACTGTTCGAAGAGCTTCATTGGCAGCTTAAAGATAATCTTTCTCCTTGAGTTTCGGTAATCCCGGTAATCCCATTTAAACTAGCTTTTCGTAAGCTGTTTGACATTTGAACGTAATGTGGTCTGCAATGTGGTTTCCATTTGCTCAAAACGATGAACTCTAGCCTCTAAAAATATGTAGTTGTCAGTAACAAGTTCCCTTATTGATAAATAAAATTAAAAACCATAAGAAATTTTAGCTCTTGAGTTCAAAGATTCAACAGATGGAATATCTTAGAGTAGAGCCCAGTGCTTAAGCAACGCAATCTGGCATCATTCTGTGTACTATCTTCATTCGTATTTGGTTGGTGTGGACTTGCAGTATTTCTTGTACTACTTTAAAGAATACCCTATTCCTACATATATTTTCTAGATTCATAGTTTATGTTAAATTCAGGACAGGCTGAAAAAAAAATATTTTTTTGTTTTTTTTGTGTCAAAGACGAGGTTTAAACTTTGGAGCCAGCCAACACTTACTTATTAGTTAATTTCGAAAGGCCTCACATACTATAAACCTTAAAAAACGTTGGATATATTGGATGGTCGTTTGGCTACTAGCCAAGTTAGCTAATATACGATATAACATTGAAAAGCGTTACTACATGGCAGATGATGAAAACGAGTGATAGAAGATTCAAATCCACTTTTAAAACTTTTTTTTTATTAAGAGTACAACATGCCCCAGATATCTCGAATACATTCGCAATTAAAAACCCGGAAAATTATGGCATAAAGCAAATCAAAGCTTTTACTCTAAAATATTGCAACATTAATAATAGAAGTCGTCGTAATGTAGTACGTATTGTGTTGGCTTATTAGATGTAAGCTCAGACATTAAAACGAAAATATGAAAAACTTTTCTTTCGGCGTCTTCCTCTCAGCAGATTTCTGACAAAAACTCTGAAATGAAACTGCCATCTAAAGTTTCTTTAAAATCTGTTGCTCGGAATTGAATTTAATCTGGAGGACCCGCCGCTCATATATAAAATTAAAACATACGACATCAGTGATTTGAAAAACTAGATCGTAATCCTGACTGAAGAGTTGTAATGTATGTATATTGCAACATTAAATCTGAAAAATTTTCTTTTCAAAATGTATTTCTCTGAACACAGCGGTATAATTCATTTTATAAAATTTCATTTTTATAAGTTTTTATGTAACACCCATTGCTTTACATACAACAACTGATCTTTACTCCCGTTTGTGTTAAACGAATTAAAAAAATGTTTAAAAGAAAAAGAAACTTTATCAGATCACGCTTGAATTACAAAATTAAAACAATTATGCACTTGACTCTTAACCTTCTAAAAAGAAAAAAAAAAATCAACAACAACAACAACAAAAAGTAACAAAATCAACTTCAACTTAATTTTCTTCGGAAAAAAAATCAAAAAAACAAAGGAAAACTTTGTCCACCACCAGTGAGTCCTTCAAGTCACAAAATGGAAAAATTGCTGTTAAATTTATATGAACACATGAGACATCATTTCTTAAAACAAAACTTTTCCCTTTTTTTACCAATGAAAACAAAAAAACAAACTACAGCATAGCACAGTGAGAAAATTAAACCAAAAACCAAAAAACAAAAAAAGAATTTGCTTTAGAGGGTAAAAAAAAAAATCGAATTTAAGAAGAAACTTTCACTTGTTAAAACAAAACAAAAGTGCAAACGAAGCATAAAACCGTATTGTGTGTTGCACTGGACGTGAATGAATTGCTCAGTGGTGGAAAGCATAAAAAGGGGAAAAAGATGAAAAACTGATACTGCCACACAATTACTGCCACACACACACACACATCACTGACACAGCTACTGCTGCTATTAAATTGTTTACGAATATACGCTCGCTTCTTGCTCTTTGGCCATAAAACAATAACAATGTTGGCAGCTATTGCAGCGTTTGCAGTGGCAGGCAGCGCATTGCTGGATACCAAAGAGACCACTTCCGCTACAATGCACACATGCATTTTCGCGTTGACTCTAACATAGCCATATACATACATACATAGATACATGCATTGTATGTAATGTACATGGTCATGCAAACACTCACTTACATAAATACAGTCAATGCAAAAAGTGTACAACAAGTTTATTCCCTTTAGTTGTTCTACAATTTTTCTTGTTCTCTTGCAATTTTTTGTTCTTTGTAATATAACGAGTAAATGCAATTTAAGAGCCGTGGGGTTATTCTAACACATACAAATTATTAACAGCAGTATTACGAAGAAAAGGAACCAAAAAAACTATGGGGGGGGGGGGCTAAGCAAGGGTGGTTGTGAGCAGTAAAAAAAAAACAAAAATAGTCATGCACAGTATAAAAATTTATTTACTATTTGGCTAATTCGCGCTGTCATAGTGGTTTTAAAACAATAACAATAAAAGTTTAAGTTGAAGTTGGAACTTTTCTTTCTTCTGCTTCATTTTTTCATTTTTTTTCTTTTATTCTCTAACACATATGGCTCAGGAAAATCAGGAAAATGGGGACAGAAAAAATAGTGAAAATCAAGTTAAATGTAACCAGCTTGTAAATTTTTTTGAATCTCAGATTGCTTAAACACATAGAAAGGGTGATTTTTTAAGAGCTATAGGAAAATTTTTCAAAAAAAAAAATCACATAACATTCAGAAAACTGCGTGAAATCTTTATTTGAATCGATAGTGCGGTTCATAATGTTTGAAGATTATTTCATGCAAATGATGACCGCGACCGCTCCTCAAATGCTGCATCAGCTTAGTCCAATTTTGGCATACTCTTTCCAACATTTCGGCCGGTATTTAACGAATAAATTCTTCAATGTTGTATATATCTCTTAAAAAATCACCCTATATGTATGTTTATCAAGACGATTTTGAAAGACAGCATGGCAGTATTCACACTTCCAATTTATTGAAACTTATTGTCAAAATTTCTACTCTATGAAAAATATTTCGAATATTGGAAAATTATTTTCACCAATGAAGTTTATGTTTGTCCCAATGGGTAAGTCTACTACCAACACAATAGTCATGTTTGGTCGTAATAATAGGCAAAAATTACTTAACATTTTTGATATGGCATCACATTATCGTCCGCATTTCTTTCTACAATTATGGAAATCATTCGCTAACACCCATTGAAGCAATGTACAGGAATGGCTGATATGTATTGCAACCAACTTCAGGTTGTTATCATTTGTAAACCGCTCGTCTGACAGCTGACAGATTTATTCCAATGACAGTTCATTTTATTATTTACAAGCCTACAAAAGTATTTTGATCTATTGCTTTCAGGAAAAAAGTTATTCGTGATGGAATTCAAGCGTGACAGTGTGATTGCTTTATATTTGGCTGGAAAATCACAGGTGGCTATCGGTAGAGCCCTCCAGCATTTAAATATGAGTAAATCTTTTGTTTCCCGTACCATTGCTGGTTACCGTGATACCGGCAGTATTGCATTGGGTCCAAAATGTGTGCGAAGAAAACCGTAACAACGCCAGAAATTATCCGAAAAGTGAAGGCCAGATTTGATCGAAATCCACGTCACAGTGGCAGAAAAATTGCTCGTGACCTGAACCTATGGCGAGAACGGATGCAACACATATTGAAAAATGAGCTTGGACTAAAACCATTGAAGTTCTAAAAAGTTAAAGAGCTCACCGATGGACAAAAAAAGTTAGACTGGAAAGAGGATAGGAGTTAATTCGCTGGCACGTAAGTGGCCAGTTACCGAATTTGGTTTTCTCCGATGAGAAGCCATTCCAAATTGAGCAGTTTGTGAACAAACAAAATGTTCGGGTTTACTTGCCAAATACGTCAGTTGGAAATTTACACCAATTGGCCACCAGAACTCAAGCGCCTCCGATGGTAATAGTGTGGGCCTCCGTAACGGCCGATGGTCACTCTTCGCTCGTATTCATCGACCGTGGGCGTCAAAATAAATGCCGAATATTCTCGGGAAAATATCTTAAAGACAGTACTGAAGCCCTGGGCAGACAAACATTTCGACCGCAAACATTTCCAGCAGGACTCATCACCACCGCACTCAGCACGCGTCAACCAAGAATGGCTTAAAAAGGAGGTTCCTCGCTTCATTTCTCTGGATCTCAATCCGCTAAACTTTTGTGCCTGGGGCATTTTGGAGAGTAAGGTTCTCGTTAAAAAATGCCAAAGTGTCGATCATCTCAAGACGGTGCTTCGCCGGTAATGGGCCAAAATACCGCAGAGCCATTTTCGTGCAGCCTGTGATGGCTTTTTCGGTGTGTTGAAGGCTATAATTCGTACCAAAGGTGGCCAATTCGAACACATCTAAACTGATTCTAAAATTTGATGTTATTTTCAACATTTTTTGCTTTTGAACAATAAAATTCAAAAAAAAAAAAATTTTTTAAAAATATAGCGCTTTACTTTGTTGCATTATATATCAGGCACCCTGTAAAATGCTGCGAACACTAACAAATTTTTGCTCAACTAAATATAGAATAACTAGATAGGTTTGATTGCCACGTTGTTACCATAAAGTTCAGCCACACGCTATGCAATACCACAAACTATTGAGAAGTGAGTTTGATGAGTAATCAATCTCACATGTTAAAGCGGTTCAAGATCATGAGATTTAAACCCACTATTCTACAAAAGAAAAGTTGACCTTCTCTGAAATAATCATTAAATCCATCAGATGATTTTTTGCATATTTCCATGGTTGCTACAATTGCTGGACCTTCTCACACATGCAAGTCCTCTGTGTCAAAATTACTGCCGAGGTTAAAATACCGTATTGAATTGTAGAAAGCCTAAGACGAATAAAGTTAATACAAACCGCTGGACACGTTTACATCAAATAACCTTAGGAAAATAAAGGAAAGGCATTTATTCATAAATATTTCATTAACTTTTTGCAAATTTTCTGGGCTTTTATCAATTTTCAAAGATTAAAGGGAAAAACATATGCGTATCCGGGCATGACTAACATGTTATTTTGTTTCGACTAGATTCCACTAGATACTTTGCTTACCTGATCTTTTTTAATTTGTTTTCATTGGCAAAAAAAGCATATAAAAGATGTAACGGGTGTGACACCATGTCGATGTATCGGGTGTGACAAATATCCTAACAAAAAATTTTCATTTTTCTTTTCATTGCAGAAAAAAACTGATAAAAATGTAGCCAGCGTGACATATGGATACAGCAAGTGTTGATTCTCACGCATATAATATCTGCCAAGAGGATAAGAAACCTAAAGGACTGAAATCCAATATGTACTGGCTAGTTAGTTGGTCGCGTTATATTTTCTTCCATCAGAGGATTTTTCTTAATGTAAGTTTCAGAAAAAATCTTCACAAAATACATCAATACGGTGAAAGTGTGGAAGTATTGGTTTGTTAACTTTGTTGTAGAAAACTTCAAAGTTTTCTTATTCCCTCTCTCCAACATCCTTGTACTTTTTTTTGTTGTTGTCCTTTTGCTTTACGAAACTTTTTACCGTGACTGTCTTTATGTGTTGAAGAGTTTAGATTGGAAAGTTTTATACTTAAAAATGGATGAGTGAAGTGGAAGTTGAAGTAAAAAAACCAAACCAAAGATGAATGTATAGGATTTTTAAACTTATTTTACTAAAAATAAGTTCAAGAAGAAATTCTAGTTTTTCTTTTTTCTCTTGTTCTTTTTCTGTAATATCCACCAGTAAGTAGTTCAATAGTAGAAAAGAAAAAAAATATTCACGTTTCTTTTTTTTTTAAGGAATAAATATTTAAAAGTTTAACCAATTTGTAGAACTTTTAATTTTTAGGGTCAATATTTTCTCAAACTACTTCCCCATCCCCTCCTTCGTCCCTATTAACTTTCTATCACATTCAAATTATTTTGTTTCCTGGGGCCATAAACTATGAAATATTTTCTGTTTTAAATTTCCGTTTCAAAAAAACTTGTTAACGGAAATTTATTAAAAAGGAAAACATAACAACCTTCAACACACATCATCATGACAAAGTTGGTAGTAACTGGCCTGCCAACATGTCATCCTCCTCCTCCTTCTAGCCATTTTTTGGTAGGCCTTACGTCTCTAACGTACATCTTCGGTACGGTATGCACACAGTGTGTTGGCAATGGTGGAGAAATGAACCCAAAAATATTCATTAAAATGAATTTCAACAAATTTCTGTCTGTCTGACACAAATGTTTCCGTCGTTGTTTCGCCGCCATTCAAAAGGAAAAGAAAAAGAAAAGAAAAAAACGAAACAAAATTAATCGTGGCCTGATGAAAAAGTTCTTCTCCAAAAACAATTTGTTGCTAATTGTAGTTTTTCGTACTTTTAAATGTTTTAACACAACTTTTTTCTTTTTTATAACCTTCTCCTTTCCCTTCGTTCTTCTCTTTCTCGAGATTCTTTATCGAACTAATTGGTTCCTTTGCTAGCGTATGTACATACATACGTATGTGCATGTGTATGGGCGAGTCCTGAATTTATTGCCTCGTTTAAAGCAAATCAAATGTGAATGATTGTGTGAAGTGGCCATGATTATCGTTTTATTTTCGTTCATTTTATTTTCGGGAGTTTTTTCTTTAATTTGTTGACTGTTAAAGGACATTGATTGAAAAGCATGAAACATTTATGGCAAATTGAATAGAAATCAGATTAAAAGAATTAAAAATAAATGAATTAAAATCGTTAAACAAGATAATGAACAACACAGCCTTTTAATCATCATCAATCAAATGAAGTTTTGTTTTATTTTTTTTAGGATTTGAAATATTTTGGGTATTAAAATTTAGTGCTTAAGTGAATCGATTATGTTGCTAAATATTTATTTAATTTAGCTATAACATGATATTTTATACGATCAAATGGAATACTGAGTTCATTAGCACTACAGACAGTTATCTCATACGGATCGAAATAAAACAATACAAAATTTGTCCACAGCATTTTATGTATATGAGTTGAGTTATAACACAGCACAACTTATAGAAGGTAAATACAGTTAACAGATTAATGGCCATTATTACAACTTGTCGTTAACTAAAAGGAGGATTTGAGAGGCCAGTTAAGTTGTTTTTCATTATTATGAGTGCCCTATACGATAGAAGAAATCGTTATACCGTGTTCAGACAGGCACGTATATTGCGTAGATCGCAGTAAACGCCAATACTTCCTATAAAATTTCAATTAATTATTGGTTAATAAATTCATAAATTGTTATAATATTGATTCAAACTTTAAATACAACACTGTCATAAGTACGTTCAGTAAGCATATTACATTTTTCCGAACACTTTCTATTGATATTTGACAACTCAAATGTAAACAATGACTGTGTCATAAGCAAAAGCTTGTTTTTCTACAACCTATCCAATATTATTAAATTTTTCTTTCTCATCCTTCTGAGGAAAGTCACTTTAGAGTCACAAGTAGTCCCTATTAACCGCAACAGCTTGGCATTTCGGTTAATCATTAGCAATACCTTTTCCAATATTAAATTGTTTTTCATTTATCTAAAAAAATTTTATGGCACTAATTTTCGAGATTAAATTAAAAGCAATGTTGTTGAAGCAATCAGCTGTTTTGTTTACCAGCTGTCAAATAAATTTTCATAGATTATATGTCTGAACGCTAAAAATATTGTTCTCAATAAACCGAATATTGACTTACTAAAAGTGAATCTCTGAACATAGTATTAAGCTAAAGAGAAGATCATCCTACCTTTAACATTTAAAGGGCACTTTATATTTGAACTTGCCATATCATATACTATTTTCGATATGGCAACTTTAAATTTAAACAAAAAAAAAACGAAGTCCACTATTGCTACTGCGTTACTAAAAAAAACTTGTTTAATTGAGCAGTTTTATTGACTTTGCTCCGATATTGTCATATTTTAATTTTATTTTATCTGTAAGTATCAGATAATAAATCAGTTAAAGGTACCTTTAATTTTACGGCAAGTTGTAGTATGGCTCTAAGTTTAGGAATCAGTTTTAACTCTGACAAGCTAAAGCTAACTACAGAAACATGGGTTAATTTGTATAGTTTTTGAGCGCACTGTAGAAAAATACAATTATTTTGTAAAAAATTTTTGGAGAATTACAAGCTTCGCTAAACTTAATCTGGCACAACATGTACCGCAGAACAACTTTTGATTATTGAACTCTCAGATCATCCTCTTTTCAGCCAATTAAGATCATGCATCGTCCACATATTCTTATTATGTTTTGCTTGATTTCAGTTTCATGAATTATATTCTTCCCACTAAACTGGTGAACGATACGAGTATACTAGACAGAGTTCGAGCAAAGAGGAGTTGGTGTCTGTTGTTGTCTGGAAAGAACATTTTGGCTTGTATTGTTTAGTTCTATCAGATGTAATGGTGTGACATTTTGCTCCCAACTCCCATTCTTTCTCAAGAGGTGTGACTAACCACAGCCTTTCTAAAATATTTGTTTTTGAGCGTTCGGACAGCTTAATTTGTAGGAGAATCTGGAGCCGAATTCAATTCAATTTTACGGTTTTAGGCCGGAGAAAGCTTAAGTTTTTAATTAAACATTTCAATGACTAATGGCGCTATTTAATAAAATTTGTTTGACAACAAAATGCATTCAACTTTTGGGTCTTTCATAGGAAAATGTGTGTGAAATATTTTGTGAAAGCCTTACAGGCCAACCTAAATTACGACGTAAAGCGCAAAATAAATGTCAAAATTTCTCATGCCCATATAAAATATATAAAACCAACCATAATTGCGCGGTATTAACGCTTTGCAATTGGAAAATCCAATTTTGTAAGAGCTTAATGAAGAGAAGTTTGTTGTAAAAAATTTTGTCATTTTTTGCGTTTTTATCCCTATTTTTTATTTTTATTTGGCAATTTTTATTTAACATGGTAAGTTAATATTAATGTTCTCGGCACAACGTTGACGCTTTTACTTAGGTTGCTCATTACAGCGTAAAAGCTGGGCGCTAAATTACGTTGTGCTTTACGCCGTAATTTATTATTGATGTCGAAATGTATAGAATATTCAAATGTTCGTGACTATTCTGGGTTGAATCCAATTTTCCATGACTCTAGCACATAAATGAGGCTGAATTTTAGCGATGACATAGGCTACGTTAGTCTTGAATTCTGCTTTGGTTTGCGGTTAACACGGGTATGTGCACCTGCAATGTAAGAAAATCTAACAAGAAAAACAATTTTAACGAGGTCCTATGATACTATGAATCACGTAGTCAGTTTTCACAACAGAAAGAAAGAAGGGCGGCATGCCCTCAAATAATTGGTTAAGAACATTACGTGTGGCTTGAACTATGTGGCACTTAACTCTGTTTTAATGAAACTAAATCTTCTTTCAGGCCAACAAGAAAAATGGGAATTATTGACGACCTACGGTGCTTACTTACTTAACAGGGCTTTACAAATCCTTTTCACACCGCCCTCGAGGGTAGATTCTGAAGGACAGATTGGAGAAGCATACCATGCCAATGTTGTTTACTCTCAGAGTAACTTCGGACAGTAAGTCGAGCTCTATGCAGATTAGAATCCGAAATTTACACCTTTTTTAATAATAACAAAATTTGTTATTTACTCGAGTAGTTAAGTGCTATATTCGTTCATTGCGATTTAACAAAACAGACTCCATAAATGACAACTAACTTGATAGATGTAGCTTTAGCTAGGTAGTCGTTATCAGTTATCAAAACTTAGCTCTATTGAAATTTACGAAAGAATGTTGGTGGTAGAACTAAAGTGCCATTACAACTAGATTAGCATAATGTTTGTTTATAATGTATACAGATATGTACACTGTTTCCATGGCAAAATTCAAAATTAATTTGTATTTTTAAAACGGATTCCAAATCCTTAGTAATTATTTCACAAGAACTTGAAATTGAATTTAAATTTCAAAAGTTATCTCGAGGCTAATTTTTAGAAAATATATTTTAAGCATTCTCAATAATAAATGCTACCACCAATCACTTTATATGTGTATGATGTGTTGGAGGTTAAGACATTACCTTTACGACGAAAGCACATTAAACTTTAATTACGTGTCTCTCATGATTTTGCCTAAAGATTTGTGCAATGTCTGCTTAAAGAAATAAAATGACAAAAAAAAATTAGAAAAAACGAAGAAAATAAACATAATAAATGTCCTTACGGCCGCATGACACTTCTCCCTCGCATTACTTGCTCTATTAATAATTCAACAATGCAAGGCGAATAAGGCGAACGGACAGGAATAAACGAAAAAATAAAGAAATAAAGATGCCCGGGTATAAATCATTTCATTTAATACCCTCTAATGTGTTTGCTTAATGTTGTCGTTTTTGTTTTAAAGCTTATTTTTTGATTAATTTATTTGCCTTTGCTTTGCTTATACACTTAAGCATATCTCACTCTCTACCGAACCGACTTATGGCTGCTGGCAGCAGGGCAACAAAAGTTGCCACGCTGGTTGCCAATGTAACCCAAGAAGGCGGAGTATTTCTACGTTTCGTTTGACTCGATTTGTAAGCCTAATGATAATTTGGTTTCTTGGTGTGTTGTTGTTGCTATTGTTGTTGTTTTTGTTACAAGAAAGAAGAGACATTTAAAATTTATGATTTATTTAAGCTGATTTTATATATTTTTCGCCTACCACCATCCCCATTCCCATCCCTCTACCATCAAACCTCTTGAAACTTCACTCTCTGTCTCTGAAATATTGTATTCCAAAGGAAAAGTGAAATCATTTTTCATTTTCAAAATGGAATGAAGATGGAGACACAAACAGGCAACAATAATAACAATAACAGCAAGAGCAATAATCCAGACAAGATTTTTTTAAACTAATTATTTGCAAAATATTTCCAGTAATTTTTCTTAAGAACCTCAACCTACAATCAACGCTCACACACACTGTTTTGTTCAACTTCGTATTACCAAGTCTAAGGGGGTGGCTTTGGGTGGGTATTTTATAAATGATCGGGTTTGTGGCCAAAAAATATGAGAATCTTTTTAAATCCTTTACACACACTAGTAGCAAGAACAGATGGAGGAAGAAATGGGCAACGTTAAGGTAAAATCTTTGCTGAATCAAGAAGTGGGAACGCAAGTCTATTTTAAAGACAGAATGAGTGAGAGAGGATAAGAGAGGTAAGGTAGGAGGTGACAAAGAATTTATATCACTTTTTCACCCCATCCATTCTATTTATAATTTGTTTATGGTTTGTCTAATTGCTTTGAAATTATAAAATATTTATCACAATTCATGTTGTTCATAGGGTCGTGTACCTACGTGAGCAATAAAAGGCGGTGAGTGAGAGTGTTGAAAAACATTTGCGTAAATCCTTATTTATTATTTAATAATTCAATCAATATGTTGTTGATTTAATCTCAAGCAGTCAACGGATGGGGGCAAATGTTATTTTAATTTCAATTATTGCTGTTTCTACAACAACAAAAAAAAGTGTGATTAAAGAGTAGCAGTAGCCAGAGAAAAATTAAAGAATCTTACTAAACAGAAATTTATTTGCAATTGAATTTTTTATGCTTTATAAGTACGTACGTAAAATACACAATTGCGTACGATAATTCTGACTAGCTTCTCGCATCACTTATGTTGTGTGCATTAATTTTATACATGAGTGGCGGGACCTACAGTTTAAAGTCGACTCCGAACGACACATTTTTTTGAGAAGCATTCCATGGCAAATTTTTTTACTCTCAGAGTTTTTGCCAGAAATCTGCTGAGAGGAAATCACCGAAAAATTATTTTCAAATTTTCGTTTTGATGTCTGACCTGGGATTCGAAGTCGGGTCTTTCGCTTAATAAGCCAACACACTGCCTACTAGACCACGGCGACCTCTAAAAATATAGTCGTATGTTGTGCGCAAAACTTTGAAAGCTCATAACTCAAAACACACTTTTACGACTTAGAATGTTATAGAACGGAGGCTTCGATATGAAATCGAGCTGAAAAGCACTGACACTATCGAATGTTCACGCCTTAACTGCTTATATGATTTTGTAGCAGAAGTGCTGAAGAAATTTTCAACGTTACATGAGTCACTGAAAATTTATATTATTACAGCCATTTGGCTTATATTCAGACAAAAGTGGTGGTAAAATAAGTCAATGAAAATGGATAACATGGAATTGATGTCACACACAGTTTATCGAAATATTGAAATTCAAATATTTATTTTTGTTTTTCTTCTTGGAACATTTGCATTTGCCCCAAAAAAAAAAACTGAACAATTTAATTTAAATTTAATTAAGCAACGTTTAATTTTTTTTTTTTTAAAAAATTATTTTTTTAACACAAACTACTTCTTCTATTCTATTCTTGACTCCTCCTAACCATTTAAAAACAAAATCCACAATTAAATGTTGTTTTAAAAGATCTTAGGTGCCGTTTAAATATTTCCTTTACTTTATGGAAGGAAAGCTCTTACGGATTAAAACTAAACTAAATACACGGACAAAAAAGAAAAAAAATCTCTTAATCTTGTTCATTAAACTAATGGTTTTTAATTTAATTAAAAATTATTGTTGCAACAACACTAGACTACAATAAGACCAGACCAACAACTGACTTACCACTTGAAAAAACGTTTTTCGTTGGCTTTGCTGCCTGCCACACACAGAATTCTAGTAAAGGGTGCTGCTACTACTGCTACTACTGCTCCTGGCAAGCAACATGTTGAAAGGAAGAAAACTTTTACTGCAAATAAACGAAATAAAAAAAAAATAGAGGAAATGAAAGAAAGAAATTATTAAACAGAAAACAAAATTTCAACTCCTTTAAGTCTTAATGAAATCAAAAAAATGAAAACCAAAGAATGGAATGAAAAGATTTTTTTTTTAACAAAAATTGCATTTTTAGTACAAAAATAGCCTCAAGATGCAAAAGATAAATGCAACAAATTAAAAGTCATTCAACACATTTTTATTTATTTTGCCTTTTGTGTAATACTCATATCGGAAAACCATAAAATAAAATCAACAAAATAAAAATACAAATTAAATGAATAAAAATGCAAAATGAAATGAGAATTTATTTGGAAAATATTTACAATGATAAAACCAAAACTCAATACACCAAGGAATGATAACAACAAAGATAAGCAGCTCTGGGCAGATAAATACTCGTTTTTATTCATTTTTCTTTAATTCTTTATTTTATTTTATTTGATATTATTTTATTTTAATTTACATAAAATAATTAAAAAAAAAAGTACAAAATTGATGTGAAACAATAAAAAAAAAATTCAAAAAAATATTTCAGAAATTGTTAAGGAAAATTTCAATGAATCTTTTTAATTCCATTTTTCAAGAATTTTTATTTTTTAATGTACAGAAATAGACTTAATCTGTTCTTTCATTCAATAACTAAATTCCTGGTATTTAGCGGGAATTTCAAAAAGGCCTTACGAAACAGGATATTTATTAACGGCACTGCTGCCAGATTAGGGGATTAATTTAACCAATGGGGATAAACATATCAGTTTGGGGATATTTGGGGATTTTTTTGGAATGAACTAACACTACTGGGGAGTTTTTGAGGATAAACAATCATAGATTTTTTACATATAAAAGTCGATTTACTAACATAATGGATAATAATAAAAAATATTTAACTGATAGAATTTTTACTCTAGCAAGCCTATAGTTTCCTTTTGTTAAACTCTTCCATGTTCTATTGCTAAAATATTAAATCCTGTATTAAAGGCAAATATCCATATAGACGTCGCCGTAGTCTAGTAGGTAGTGTGTTGGCTTATTAGACGTAAAGCCAGGGTTCGAGCGCCTGGCAAGACATTAAAACAAACTACAGAAAGTATTTCTTCAGCGATTTCGTCACAGCAGATTTGTGGTCAAAAATTTTAGAAAAAAAAAAAACCTGTCGTTCGGAGTCGACTTTTAACTGTAGGTTCCCCCACTTATGTATAAAATTAATACACACAATATAACTGGTTTGGGAGACTAGGTCAATAATCCAGACTGAAGGATTGTAATGACCAATTAAGTATGTATATATCCCTATAGACTTACACATATGGAGAAAAAATGGAGAAAAATGCCATTTGTAAAATGGAACGAGTGTTTTAGAGAAGAGAACAGAAAAATGACAGAATTTTAATGTATTTTGGAGTTATGTTTATAGCTACAAAGATTCTGTAGGTTCTAAATCATTCAAGGAACTTGTTGAACTAGTTTTAAATAGTTGAACGCGTTTCTTCAACAATGATTATTACCAAAACAAAAACACGAAATAAAATGCAATATGAATTATTAGAAGCTCTTCTTATACTAAATATAAATCTAAGTGCACAATTTAAAAAAAAAAAATAAGTAAGAATTTTTTTTGCTAGTATCTAGGATTTTTTTGGGGCTAAAAGAATGGATTTGGGAATGAGGGATGAAAAAATATGGTAACAGTGGTTAACGGTAACCTATTTAAATAAAATTTCATTTATTGTTTTATCAAACTATCTTGAACGAATATAGCATTCAACAAGATGTGCAAATAACAAAATTGTTTAACCAAATTGGGTATTTTGTATTCTACTATTCCGCGGCCAAAGTGTACCAGAACCTTAACTTTCTAGTCAGTCAATCGAATAACCAAAACAAAAACACGAAATAAAATGCAATATGAATTATTAGAAGCTCTTCTTATACTAAATATAAATGTAAGTGCACAATTTAAAAAAAAAAAAAAATAAGTAAGAATTTTTTTTGCTAGTATCTAGGATTTTTTTGGGGCTAAAAAAATGGATTTGGGAATGAGGGATGAAAAAAATATGGCAACAGTGGTTAACGGTAACCTATTTAAATTAAATTTCATTTATTGTTTTATCAAACTATCTTGAACGAATATAGCATTCAACAAGATGTGCAAATAACAAAATTGTTTAACCAAATTGGGTATTTTGTATTCTACTATTCCGCGGCCAAAGTGTACCAGAACCTTAACTTTCTAGTCAGTCAATCGAATAACCAAATGGCATTTGCCATTTTAATGAAGTACTCAAAAAATCTTTTTATTGCGACCGTATTTTATGGCGCAGATAGACTCCTTTACTTATATATCCGCAGCTCAGCCAACAAATCTCCTCTAACTATATTTAAGCCACTCTAGGCACATTTATAGTTTTCCATTTGGGTAATTCTATTGAAGTCGCCATAGTCTAGTAGGTAGTGAGGAAATGCTTTGGCTTATTAGACGTAAGGCCTCGTTGCAAATCTCAGTTAAAGCATCAAAAACTAAAAATAGGAAACAATGTTTCTTCGGCAACTTCCTCTCAGCAGATTTCTGACAAAAACTCTGAGAGTAAATAATAAATTGTCGTGAAAAGTTTCTTGAAAAAAATCTGTCGTTCGATCTTAAGATTTCCAATCCTGTTCTCTTCTCTTTTTCTATTTATTACTAGTCTGTTTAAGCCAGATATCAGCAACGAGTATTCAAAACGATGAGTAGATTCGAGTCATACTTATAACTTCTGATACTTATACGCATTCATACTCTTTTTTAATATGATACTCATGCTACTCATACTCAACGTTGGAAGTACTCGTCGCATTCATATTTAATAGTACGCATGATGATATTGACTTCGACTCGTCTCTACTTAACATTTACACGAAACACAAAATAATTATGATTCGCGAACGAAAGCCATTATGCTCACAAGAAGTTTGTATGTATGCTTTGCTTGTTGTCTTTATCTTTCCTTTTTACTTTGTTTGTATATGCAACAACAACAAAGGCTGTAAATTTTGATGAATGAATCGAATCACTTATAGGTATTATAAGTATTTTGTTAATTTTATGAATCAGAATGAGTGAATCAAACATATTTCGAATATTGTGAGTTTCAACTTTGTACTCATACTCATTGCTTACTTATACTTATAAATGAATGTTGAGCGAGTAAGAATGAATCAGAGTAGTTGGATTTCAATTATGTTGATTCACTCCTAATCAAAATTGCATAAGTGCTTATGAGTAGCGGAAAAACGATTCATTGCTGACCTCTGGTTTAAGCAGGCCTTCAATAATCTGTCTATGATAACATGCATCGATATGACGACGTTTGAATATGTTTTGTGGTATACCATTTCCACAGAAACTGTCATTCATACTTACATACATAGAAATACTGTCCTTGAACAAATCTTCCCCAATATGATACGGTCTCAATACTTGAGAGGCCTCCGATGCTGATGTCATTGTTATATTTCTGATGTTATTTCTTAGAAGTAATAATTGAGGCGATACCTCAACAATGGCTTGCATGATAGAAATAGATTAAAAACCTCTCGAATTTATAAAGAGGAGTTTTGAAAAAAAATCCTGAGGAACCTATTTAATCTTTCAACGTAAAACGGAACCTATGAACAAGAAAATGAAATAATTTTTTATAAAAGGACATGGAATTTTCACATGAATCATGAATTCAATAAAATTTAAACAGTTTTCCTAAAAATTTAAGAATATTTATTATCACTAACCAATTTATGGCCTTTCTGATGCCCAAAACAATAAAAAAATTTAATAAAGAAATTAAAATTTTTTATTTATTATTTTCATGTCCAAAAATTTATGCTAAACAAGATAATAAAAGAAATGTTTATGAAAACAAAAAAATATTCAACAAGACCTCAACCAGCCACAGTTATTGAAACCTCTATGGAAGGCTCTATCGAATGGAATGATGTATTGAAGCCAAACCAAATATAAGGAAGGAAAAAATAAAAAAAAAAGAATAATAAATGATGTCACTTTATTGATAATTTGCTCCGATAACACTAATGAAATTTATTTCTTTTTAATGCCATTATCTCGGGTTTAGTATTGTAATGCTTGCTTAACAGTGGCATGTTAATCATCATACAAGAATGTCTTCCAAATTTCCTTTTTTTTGTTTAGAACATTTGCCATTCAAATGACTCAATCCATGGATTTATTTATATGACACATCAATTTTCTTAGACGACCAGAGTAGTAGCAATAGCAGATGATTTATTTTTTATTTATTTTGTATATAAAATTTCTATTCGAAATAAATGACAAAATACGCCAACTATTTATGGAACATTTTCATTCCATTTCGTTTCGTTTATGCTATAATAATACTCGTCGTAATACAATAATTTGTCATTAATAAAGGAGACAGCAGGCAATTAATCATGTTCGTTCGTTCGTTCGTTCGTTCATAAAGAACATTTTAAATAAATTATGGAAATTTGCATTTATTAGTTTGGTCTTTGCGAATAATTTAATTGTGGTTGTGGTTGTTATGATATTAGAGACTTAATTTATAGTTTAAGGAGAAAAAATAAAGTCTTAAATATTCATTTTCATGCTTTAAACATTTACTCATTTAATTGATTTTGTTTTTTAAAATGGTTTTACAAAAATTTTACAGTAGTTTTCCATCACTTTGGGTGTTTATTGAATTTATCTTCGATATAAAATTCCTTAGTTGCAGTTTATTTCTGTTAAACCATTGTTATCGATTTATTGTTTCCTGGCCATCATAATAAAAATGAAAATATTATGACTACAATAGTAGTTTTCCTTCCATACCAACAAAATACATATTTTAATAGTGTCGTAAAGAATGTCCATAAATATTTGCCAGTCCAAAATGGTATATAAAACAATCGTAATAAACACTCTATACACACGGAGAAAAAATGTAAGAGAACTCAAAAAAAAATTTGATTGGATTCAAGATAATCTCCTTTTTTTTTTTGGAACAGCCAGAGCTTTTTTAATTTTCACATTTTATTCTAAAAGTATCGAAGTGCGATGTCAATAACAACGAGTGGGTATAATGGATAACCATTCCATCTTCTGGTGAATAAAAAGAACTTCTACTCCAATGGCTTAGCCGTTCCTTCAACCATATGGTTCAGGACATCCATTTCGAACGAGAAGACCTGGGAAAATGCTACTGCACGCCATGTAAAGGCCTACATACATGCATAATTGGTCATTACAACTCTTCAGTCTGGTGTAGGGATTTTGGACTGTCTATTAACCCCTCTAAGACCGATACGATTCTTTTTACGAGGAAATATAAAATTCCGACCTTCTCCCTTCCCAGCATTGGTGGGACCAGACTCACGTTGAGTCCCGAGGTCAAGTATCTGGGCCTGATCCTCGATCCCAAACTGAACTGGAGGGCGAATCTGGCTGCTAGGGCACGCAAGGCGGCATGTGCTGACTACTGCTGCAGTAGGGCGGTCGGAACAAGGTGGGGTCTTCGCCCACGGTCATCGAACCCAACCTCTTATACGGTGTTGCGTTCTGGTGGATTGCTCTAGACAGACAAGGTCAGAAGGTCTGCCGCCATTCATATAACTGGTGCTCTACGCCCCACCGCCACGAAAGCCTTGTTCGCAATGCTAAACTGGCTTCCTACTGTGCTTCTCGCAATGCAGGTAGCCAAGTTTGCTGCGAATAGACTCAATGCTCTCTTTCGTTGGCACATTGTACCTTTTGGTCACTCCACAATTCTGGAGATTGACCCGGTGGTCCCTGGGAACATGGACTTTTTCCCTGCTGAACATTGTCTTGATAAATGTTTCCACTCTCTGGAAATGACTGGAATCCTGATACGATCGTTCCCCCGGATGTCCTGGATATATATACTAACGGCTCTAAACTCGAAGTAGGGTTGGAAGTGGTGTCTATTCTAGGAAACTGGACCTGAATATTTCTCTCCGTCTGCAGGACTACTGCAGTGTGTTTCAGGCGGAGGTGATCGCAATTTACCGGGCCGCTCAATGGATCCTCGTTAACGATGCTCCTTTCAGTTGCGTCTCGACAGTCAGGCTGCGACAGTCAGGACAGTCAGGCTGCGATAAGATCTCTGTCAGGTTTCGTGATCAACTCTAGGATTGTTAGGGAATGTAGCCGCTATCTCGACCTAGTCTCGGGGCGCTTCTCCGGCGTCTCTCTGGTGTGGCCCCCGGGCACAGTGATATTCCGGGAAACTGTAGGGCCGATGAGCTCGCCAGAGCTGGTGCGCTTCTTCCGGAATCCTCTTCTGTTGAGATGGATATGCCACTTGCCTCGGTCAAGTTGACCATTGCGCGGAGGTTCCTTTAGGGCGACAACCTATCCTGGGTCAATGAGGAGTCCTGCTTCACCGCTAGACTTACCTGGCCCAGGATGGATGGAAGGCATACCAACCGATTACTTGGCCTCGGTCGTGATGTCATCTCGACTGTAGTGGCGGTGCTTACCGATCATTGTATCATGGGTAGACACGCCTACCTACTGAGGCTCCCTTTTAACGACTTCTGCCGTGGATGCAGGTCCACTGAGGAAGAGGAGAGCGTTATTCGCTTTCTTTGCCAGTGCCCGTTTCTTGCTAGGTTTAGATATAGGTTATTTGGCTCCCCATTCCTTGTTAGCTTAATGGAGCTATCATCTACCTTCGTTCATCAAATTTTCTGACTGGTTTCCCAGTACGG
The DNA here is from genome assembly GCA_014635995.1 of Sarcophaga peregrina. Classification (NCBI taxonomy): domain Eukaryota; kingdom Metazoa; phylum Arthropoda; class Insecta; order Diptera; family Sarcophagidae; genus Sarcophaga; species Sarcophaga peregrina. The sequence goes on from CM025790.1 coordinate 34,313,940, forward strand.
GGTAGTCGTGCTTTTGTTGTGCAGCCCTTGTACTGATCAACTTCCTCCTTTCCCTGATTTGGCGGAACTTGGTTAGTACAGGGACTGCGTGTCACCCGTGGCATCACAACGGGCCGCCATGAGTGAGCTCTCAAGTGAGCTTTGTGATATCAGAGCTACCACTACGACCTAACCTAACCTAACCCTTCAGTCAGGATTATGAACTAGCTTCTCATACCATTTGTGCTGTGTTTCGGCTTTTTACGTACATATGACACGAGCATCAACATTTTTCGTTAAAAAGAGCTTAGAAATGCATTCAGTTGCTTGTCAGCTTTATACATAATCAGCATACATAATTGGCCATTAGAACCCATCAGCCAGGATTATTAACCTAGTTTCTCACACCACTTAGGTTGTGTTTGTTAATTTTATACATGAGGAGCAGGACCTACAGTTTAAAGTTGACTCCGAACGACAGATTTTATGAGAAACTTTTCATGGCAATTTTATTTACTCTCAGAGAGTCTGGCCTGGAACTCGAACCCTGGCTTTTACGTCTAATAAGCCAACACACTACCTACTAGACCACGGCGACTTCATATGTCAATTATACACCCAAAGAAAAATTACAGTAGGATCCACTATTTTCTAATGAAATTCACTAATGACAATGAGAAATGATCTACATTTTTGGACTCCGAACGACAGATTTTTGAGAAACTTTTCATGGCAAATTTTATTCACTCTCAAAGTTTTTGCCAGAAATCTGCTGAGAGGAAGTCACCGAAGAAATATTTTTTTTTCGTATTTTCGTTTTTCTGGGTATGTCTGGCTAGGGTTTTGAATCGCTACCTCACGTTTAATCAGACAGCACTAGACTAGGGCGTCTTCACATTAATTTAAATCGACAGCTTTAAATTAAACGAAATCGTTGGAGGTGGACTGTTCTCGCAATAAATCGGAATAGCCCCGTCTATATTGTTGTCAAAAAAACCTGTAACGTCTTTCATGCGGAGGCGTCGGTTATGAAAATATTTTTCGAATACGAGGTGACTATCAAGCATGGAACTTCGACGTGATGTACACAGCTACCGATATATATCAATCAACATCATTGAGATAGCAAAACGATAAGAACTTTATATCATATGCGTACCATATTTCAAGGAACTAAAGATCGAATGAATTGGTCAACCGTGGCAATACTTAAGAATTCTTGACTTTGGGAATCCCCCTAAAAACCTGCAAGCTTATAATTAACAAAACGGATGTGGATTCCATCAGTAAGAGTAGATGGATGGCTTCGAACAAGAACAAAATGGCGCAGAAAATTTTCCCAAAGTTGAATGAAAGGGTGCACAAGATTCCAAAGATGCAAAGCATGGTTGTCGAGATCATTACGAGGCATTAAATTGTGGATGCGCATTATAAGTACATTGGTCTTGGCCATCTTGCTAATAATTCTTGCAAAAGCTGCATTGATGATGAGTAAGAGGAGGAGGTTATACGGAGGAGACTATGTCGTAGATGGAAAAGGGATCTTGGCGCCTTCTATATAGATGATCTGCAAGAACTGTCATGCATTGACAGCCACTGGGCAGTTTATGTCGCTTCATCAGAAGCTCCTATTGGTTCTGAGAAACTATGGGCAACTATGATATCTCTTTCTTGGCTGGTCAGCCACTAAGCTGCATTGATGATGAGTAAGAGGAGGAGGTTATACGGAGGAGACTAATGGATACATTACCGGGATTTTGGCGCCTTCTATATAGATGATCTGCAAGAACTGTCATGCATTGACAGCTACTGGGCAGTTTATGTCGCTTCATCAGAAGCTCCTATTGGCTGGTTAGCAACTAAACCTATCTACCATTGCTATACTCGATGGCACGAAATAAAAGTAGTTTTCTGTTAACCAGTAGATTGTCAAGTAAAGTTTCTTGTCACAGTTATCCTTTCAGTGTACCATGCTCTTAGTCGTGTATACCAAAGTACAACAAAAAAAGGTCAAATAAAGTTGAAGCTTTAAACGTTTTGTGGTAAAATAAAGCGCAAAATATTAAACTTTTTTTCCCATATGAAAAGAAATTCTGGTTTTTTTTCTTTAAATATTTGATTCAACTTCAAGATTACTTTACTGCTAACAAATAAAACTTATAATAACAACAACAGCAACAAAAACAACATAGAAGGGAGAAAGAGAAAAAATCATAACAACAACAGAAAAGAATATTCCAGGATATTAGAATGTTTTTATATTTTATGACATTCCAAACACAAACAGCACAACTAAACTGTCACTAGTGTTTTGCTTTCTGTCCCCGTCATTGAATTTTTTTTCTTCTTGTTTTTATTTTTTATTCTACTACGGAAAAGAGAACACAAAGAAATGAAGAAAAAACGCGTTAGATAAGCACAATTACCCAATTTAACTGAGTAGATTACAATTCATGTTTCCCCTCATGGTTTTTTTTTTTGTTTTTTTTTTCCAATACGATTTTCATATTTTTCCTTGAGATTTTCTTTCGTTGTTGGCAATAGAAGTTTATCAAATTGCTTTTCGATTTCCATACACTCAACCATGTCTGGTCTGAATAGCATACACACTCACACGCACACATACAGTTCATAGCATTAAGCTGAGTGTCATATTAGTCGGATAAAACAGGAACAAGAAGTAGAGAGAGCGAGAGAGACACGCTGTCATCTAAAGGCGTCTAAGGATAAAATATTTTTCAATAACAAAAAAAACAAAAACAAAAACGAAGAGATATCTTAAGGAAGCGTTTTTGTTTTTGTTATATGAGTTTGGTTAAGAAAGCTGAAGAGAAAGCTGACAAAAAAAAACAGAAAATATTTTCGGAAATCTAAAGAAAAACACCAAAGATTAAATGTATTCGCCAAAGTGACACGTCAAATTAAGATTTTGAATAAAAGCAAAAAGAAAAAAAAAATTGCAGAAAAACAACAACAAATTGGAAAACAAATTTAAATAAAAAAATGGAAAAAAAAATGAAAAATCTTTTCATTTTTGCTGATTTTAGCAAAACAACTGATAGAAAAAGCGTTTATTTAATAAGACGTTTGACAAAAGATTGTGAAAATTTAAAAAAAAAGAAAACGGAATATTATTTATGCCACAAAAGATTTTCATTCTATAATTTACACAAAAAAAAAAACTTTTTTATCTTTTACTCACACTTACTAAATGGAGAACGTTTTAAAACGTATTTGGAATTTAAAAGAAATATTTTAAGTTTTCAAATAAAACTTTTAATAAATGATTGGATTTTTATTTATTTTATTTTTTTGTAAAAAAAAGAGAATGGAAAGGATAATTGGGAAATGGAAAATCATACGTATTTAGTTATAGATTGTATTTGCAACTTTGCAGTATAATCAACGTTTAATTTAGTTTCCAATCAGGTGATCTGCATTACAGACTAAAACACTAGAAGCCTAAGATGCTGAAGACCGTACATTACTCTTCATGGAGAAAATTCATTGCTTGCTTTAATGAAAACAAAACGCAGCTAAGTTATGACGTCTGCTATTTGTATCCACTTGAAACAGAACTACTTCGTCTAAGTCACTGTTCATTACCCTTTACTAGATACAGCAATGAGACTACATGGGTACATAATTAGGCATTACAACATTTTAGTCAGGATCACAACCTTGCTTCTCACACCAATTACGTTGTGTGTGCTATTTTTATACAATGGGTGGCAATACCGACAGCTTCATGTCATCTCCGAAAGACAAATTTCTTAAGAAATTGTTCATAGCACCGTAGTCTTATAGGTAGTGTGTTATACGTAAAGCCCGGGTTCGTATCCCAGGTCAGGCATCAAAACAAAATATGAAAAAAAAAAATATTTCTTCGGCGACTTCCTCTTCGCAGATTTCGGGCAAAAACTCTTAGACTAGAAAATAAAATTGCCATGAAAAGTTTCTCATAAAATCTGTCGTTCGGAGTCGACGTTAAACTATAGGTCCCGCCACTCAAGTATAAAAATCAACGCACACAACATTAGTGGTGTTAGAAACTAGGTCGTAATCCCGACCAAAGGCATGTAATGGCCGATTATGCATGTATGTTCATAGCAATTTTATTTACTTGTAAAGTTTTTGCCAGAAGTCTGCGGAGACTAAGTACTATGATACCGACAGTTTCATGTCAACTCCGAAAGACAGATTTCTTAAGATATTGTTCATAACACCGTGGTCTAGTAAGTAGTGTGTTATACGTAAAGCCCGGGTTCGTATCCCCGGTCAGGCATCAAAACAAAATATGAAAAAAAAATATTTCTTTTGCGACTTCCTCTTAGCAGATTTCGGGCAAAAACTCTGAGATTAGAAAATAAAATTGCCATAAAAAGTTTCCAAAAAATTTGTCGTTCGAAGTCGACATTAAACTATAGGTCCCGCCACTCTAGTATAAAAATCAACGCACACAACATTAGTGGTGTTAGAAACTAGGGTGTAATCCCGACTAAATACATGTAATAGCCAATTATGTATGCATGTTCATAGCAATTTTATTTACTTGTAAAGTTTTTGCCAGAAATCTGCGGAGACTAAGTACTAAGAAGTCATGAAAACACTAAAACATTCAAATCAGAGGGATAACAAAATCATAAAAAAATATGGATAGGATCTTCTTATAAATCTAACAAAATCTGGAACTATTTCTAAAACCCGGCTTTGAACTAAAAATATCGGAAAGATTTTAATGTGAATAAGGCCTGCAGTTGAAAGTTTCTAACTGAAGGATCAACTAAACAAGACAAGATCGTAAGTATAGGTTTTTCGAATCAATTAAATCTAAGATCTTGTGTATTACAGTACAATTCTTGCATTTCGGTTTTGCAATACAGGCCATCCAATCTACCCAAGGAGGTCTAAGAAAATAGTACGCCGCACTTCGTAAAGAACTCCGTAGAAATTTACACCGAAACCGTTGGAGGTTGAATGTTTTCAATCGGAATAGCCTAGTGTATAAGGCTGTGACATCAGTGTAGCTACTTCCAGGCGAATGTGCTAGCAACTGTTGGCTTTATATAGGCTCAATTACTTTTTTTTAAGGTTTTAATATTTTTACTCGAGATATTGTATGTCTGCAATTGACATTTATCAAATCGATATTCGAATTGCATACACTTAACTATTTATAGTCTGAATACTACAATTCATAACAACAAACATGCTTGTAATATAACCAATTCCAACGAACTCCGTCCCTTTAGGGTCATACATTTAATCTCAAACAGTCATCGCTCATTCGCAAAATATGATGGAACCTGGCAGCGACTGTAACATTTTTGTTTTTTTTTTTAACCAGTTCTTAGGGGATGGCCCCTACTCATGCAGTGCATTGTGCAGGTTTAGGAAAGGTGGAAAGAGGAAACATTTGAACCAGTACTCACACTGCCAGAAAGTTAAGGCGCCTGCTATTAGTCCTTCAACTGCTTCAGTGAGAGCAATTAGAAAGATGTTCGGAGATGGATGGAGGTTTTGGACATTCACATATAAATTTTAGAATTTTATTAGCAGTTGAAAGAATTACCAATACCTTCCAATTACCAATTCTTCTTCTAAGTTAGCTAAACCATTTAAACAGTTTAGAAAGCCATTAGCGCAGACTGTTGGCCTGCTTTTTCTAAATTTAATTTATTTTTGAGAAGAAGGCTGAACTGAATGGAGTTTAAACAGCAAAATTTTAGAGTTTTTGGAATCCCTATCCTATAATTTTGCCACAAAACTGGTTAAGGGGTAAAACTCGTATCTTTTGTCTATTAAACCAACAAATGGCACAAGTAAGTAAGTATGTAATCGACATGTGATTTAGAATACAACATTTCCCTTCAGCATCTCTATTGAAATTTAAGACTCATTACGCCTTTTGAAAAATATTCATTCAATCCAATAGAGAAAATATTTTCTTGCATCCAACGATTCTTATGATTTAAATAAACTTTGGTCTTGCTTCTGTCTTTGTTTTCTGTTTACAATCGATTCAAATGTCATTAATTCTTTAAACTTCTTTCATGAAGAATTTCCATTTTCATTATCATTACTGAGCTTGAAAATAATTTTCAGAATTTCTTTTTTCTTGTGTCCCTAAACTGAAAATAGAAAAATTTTTTAAACAAACATTTTCAAAAAAAATAAAACAGAAAGAAATAGTCCTGCTCTAGAGAAAGAAAACTTTTTAGGTTAACAAAGATTACATTGGCAAACCTCTAAAGACTTTCAAACTAATGTTGATCATCTGTCAGAGGAGTTTTTCTCTGTTTTCATATTTTGCCATTTTCCCAGTACAAGTTTCTTGCTTCTTTATCCTTCTCACTCTCTCTCTCTCTTGGACTCTCTCTATCTAGGAGACTTTTACAGAAAATGTATTACAAATGATGGAAATGAATACAAGCAAAGTAGAAGTACAAATGCTTTGGGTATTTAGAAGACAAACGTTTTAACAAGGATTTCTTTGTGTAATTTGAGTAGAAAATTTCGCATTTTGAATAGCGATGAGGTAGAGTGGAACAGCAAACGAAAATGAAATTATAACTGCCAAAAAGTCAGGGCTAATTTAAAAACAAACTAAAAAACAAGTGAAAAGTTAAAGTGTTTCTTTACAAAAATTGAAAAGATAACGCATGGATTTCTGAAAAAACAAAAACATTTTAGGAATAAACCAAAAGATATAAAAATCTTATTTGAAATCTATAAGCTTTCATATATCGCAATAAATACATATAAGATAGCAAAAGCTACTAGACTAAGATTATATTCGCAGATGTAACTAGGTCAAGCACAACAATATAGACGACTGTCGACAAACCTAAAAGAGTCTCCTATATTTGAGCCTATATATAACAATCTTATTACATTGCCGATAAAAACATCGACGTAAGAGGATGCTGTAGAAGATACAGGCAGGTTTCTTGGAATATAGCGCATACATATTATGTATGTAAACCAGGATAATACATTAATCATAGAATAAAGTCTCCCTGTGTTTCAACTACTCATCGATTTTATGAGAGTCTTGGAAAATAATATTATCAATCAGAGGATCCAGAACTCTAGATGCTCACCTAACGTGAGGATTTGAATTTATTTTGGACTTTAAGACATCACAATACATATGCCAAACAGTCGATTTCGTTGATATGTAGTTTCTGCTACCTAGGCAGTATAGTAACAGCGCATATTAGATCAGAACGCGATGGAAGCAGCAGTTGCAACATCCGCACGAATACTCACAAATAAATCAAGCGTAGAATATTCAATGCATGTATAAGATTTATTAAATTTAAGTAACTTAAACCCGGAAAATACTCTCAAAATAACAATCATCCAATCTTATTATTTCTAAAGCACTTTTTTTTGTCGGTTGCAAATATCTTCCATGCCACCGCATCAAATTTAATGAATGATATCTCATTTTAAAGCTTATATCTAACACTAATGACGAAAAATAATTAGAAATTGAAAAATTAATATTTTAATTAATAAAAATGATATTTTATATAGAACTGCATGATAATACTGTTGTCATTATGATTATATGTTTTTGTTCAAGTGTGGTAATACAGGGTCGCTTAATAGTAATGCTAATATGCTAATATGCATATTAAGTTGTAAAAAACTGTTTTAGCAATATTTTGCAGTAGTTGTTAGATCAAGTGCGATAAACAGTGTCGCTTAATTGTAATGCTATTCCATTGTTTGCCATTGTTTGTATTATAAAGTGTAGTAATACGGCGTGATCCAACTGTACCTTTCCGAATGACACGAAAACAATTCCTTGTGAAAGTTGCTTTTGCTATGACGATAAACAAAGCACAATGTCGAACCCTTCAAAAGGTAGGATTGTATTTACCAGAACCGGTCTTTTCACATGGGCAGAGTTATACGTAGCTTTTTTCTCGAGTGTGTACGTCTAAAGATATTTTTGTTTGTATTAAGGATTCGGGCAAAAAGTTAACGATGATAATGTCATTACCTCTAACATTGTATTCAAAGAAGTATTATAAAAGCATTTAAACGTATGTATGTGTGTATGTATGTAAATACGTATGATATATTATGATTTCTAATATGTTTATACTTTTAATAAAATTTCTATTAATTATTTTCATTTTATGTTACAAAAATGACAACTAACGTCGCGAAATATTCGCACGGGTCATCTAGTCCAATTTTAATATTCATTGCTTAGCAGGCATACTTAAGTTTCGGCCATACTGGTAGAACAACATCGGGAATTATTAAGATTCTATGGAAACCATACTGAAATAAATTTAACTTAATGAATCTGTTGGCTATAACACGAATAGTGTCAGAATGAAATCGAAAGTGCTCTTTATCACCTGAACACATGAAAACACTTGAAATGCCTCAAGAGGTAAGACAATGCGATCGCATATGGGAAAATGTAAAAATTACACAAAGAAATCGTAATAGAAAAAAGGAAATGAATCAACCAGTGTAACTAAGATTCCATCTTTGTAAAGAAAAATTGCCAAAGATTTTACTAACATTTCATCAAAAATTAAAAATAAAAAAATACTGATTGAGCAGAGCTCATAATACAGATAGCTGCCAGACTTGACGAATTATTGTAATTTAGACGATTTTGTGAAAATCTTGTATTGTATTCTTTAACGCAAATTCAAGGTTAAGTCACAAAAGGATAGGAAGGAGGTTAGCTTCGTTATATCACCACTTATCTGACTAACTAAGGATAGGGGTGAATCAATGTGATTTCGTAACGATAGCAGCGTTGAATGTAGTCTGCTTCCATCTAGATCCACTACTGTTTTCCTTTCGCAAAACGGCCATGATGTTTGTTAAAGCCGGTTTAGGCCTGAGAGTTGCTCAGAAAAAAATCTGATTGCTGTCTGATTATCAGAGAATGTAGAAATTCTAAGGGTATCTCAGCCAAAAACACACTACGCCTGCCAAAGAGGTGGAACCAAAAAAAAAATGTTCACAGTGTTCATTGTTATTAAGTTTTCAACCCCCCCGCTGTGAAGATTACTATCGAATATCCACCCAGTATCATAGAATTAGTCTTCTTCTTGAAACTCTTATTAGAAATCTCATATCAAGGTAAAGTTTACGCGCGGTATTAACAATTTTACTCAAGGTCTAGTGATCGTCAAATAGGAAAAAAAAAAGTCGAATTTTTTTATAATTTATTTAATGTCAACTGCAAAAAGCTTCAATATGTTTTTCGTATATTTTTTACCACATTTTTTACAACACCAAAGAAAATTACTGCAAGAGTTTTTCATATGCTTTCCCTTGCTTTGTATCAAAAGGATAAATTTTACAAAGTTTTTCTTTCCATTTTATCTTTTTATTTTTTATTTAAGTTTTGTTTTCATTTTGTTTAACAGGTAAACGTGATTTAAATTTTTATTTGTTTTGTTTTGCTTTGTTTATTTCACTTTCTTTTACTCAACACAGAAGAAGAAGAAGTTTTTCTCTTTTTGGTTTACCTTTTCTGTTGTTTTATTTATTCTCTAGGAAAATAAATATTAAAACAAATGACGGTCATAAGTCGGCCATTTAATACCCCTATAAAGATTTTTCTTCTTTAATGCTTAATAGCTACCCAAAATCAAGGTCAACTTTTGATCCTATTAAGCATTCATGATGAGTTTTTCTTTTTTTCAACAAACTTCTACAGTAAGCAAGTAAATATTTGTATGCCTTTAATATTGCTCTTAAAGAAATTATTTTATTCGAGTACATGCATATATCATCCATAAATAATTTTCTTTATATGATCTCAGTTGACTTATAGTCATTCATATTGACAATCCTCTTAACAAAATTAATACATTCTCGAAATTCCGTTATTTAAACTCATCCTCACTACAAAAAAAAAGCAACAAAAAAAAAACAAAACATCTTCGCTTTACTAAAGAGCCTACAGGCTATAGGTAGCTATCTTAAAAAAGGAAGTTTTCTCTTTCCCAGTTTTTCTGTTGTCTCTTTGTGCGTAAGACCTAACAAGCAAACGAAGAAGATGAAAAAAAAATCGAAACTGCATATGAAATAATCTCAAGTTTTTCTTATTTTTTCTTTGATTTTTTATTCTTTTTATTGCATAAAGAAATTTATCCTTGAACAGTGGGGCAAAGAGATGCAATTATTGATACAATAAATACTTCCCTTGTAATATGAAGTGAGTAATTAAAGAATTTCCACGTAGAAGATTTGAGTACAATTGAGTGCAATGGCAAAGGACAGCAATTGAGAATAAAAGCTTTTAAAGATTAGAAGCTTACATCCTGTTTACTTATGTTTTCGGAAGAGTTTGGAATAGGAACAATTTTTAGGCCTAAACAAATTAAAATTTTAGTTTACTGTGTGAATATAATTTTCTCAGAATATTCTGCAAATAATTTCTGTCTTCAACAAGTTTTTCAGAATTATTATTTTTATATTACGTTTGAAATAATTCATTACAAGTTGATTTCTGCTGGTCATGGAGCTCACTTAAAAAGTTCGAAAATAGTGAATAACACGCAAGTTTACAAAATAATGCACAAAAAAAAATTAATTTTCTTGGCATTGAGGAAAAATTACGCTTATATTTTAATAATATCCAGCAGTCAGTTAAGTCACGTTTAAACAAACGTAACGGAACGTAAGTTCATTCCAAGTATACGAAATGCAATAAGAACGAATACCGAGCTGCAATTAGATTTTGTTAAGCATTTCCATTGCTTTTCATTTCCTAAAAACGAATGCACATTCCGTGCACGTTTACCTAACCGGGGCTTAACTTTATTCCTTTTGCTCTTTCTGAAACCTAAGAAGCAAGACATAAAACATCATCTGATGGGAAAACATGCGCATGTCCTTATCTAAAATAATATCATGTAATTCTATCTTGACAGGATGGATGCTTTAAGCAGCCAAATATTTGGTTACTGCTTGAATTGAAGCCAAAAGCCGTTAAATGATAGAAAATGTAGATGCCAGATTGTGCATGTCCAAATTACTTAAACTTCTACTCTTTAATAGTATGCCACCAGTTAAAATAGCAGTTGGCATATTCTCTTTATAAGCAAAACTTTTTAATTTAATCTTAAAATGATACGTAATTTACAAGATGCTTTACAATAATGACTGACTTTACTTAGAACTAATGTAACATCAAGTTAGCGTAAATAAAAGAAAAAAAAAACAAAAGAGTGGTGAATTAGGGATCAAATTCATTTCGTGTTCAATTCAATGTTGATGAGTATAATTTCGATTTTGCAGGAGATAACAAATAAATATGATTGGAAGATCGATAGCACTATTATCGATTTCATGAATCGAAAATCCTGCCTTCTGTACAGTGGTTAAAACATATAATTGGACACTAGGTAAGAGATTATTCAAATACCGATTTTTCCATTTCAATAGAAATATTTCAAATAAATTTTGATGTGGATTTATAGATAGTAATTAAAAATTAAAATTAAATTAACTGTAAGTTACTAAATGGTTGAATCCTGAAATCCTGAAGAAATCATTGTTAAATGAAATCTATTTAGTGGATTAATCCAATAAGACAACTGGAAAAATATGACGGCGCAACATAGGATATAGAAAATAATGCTGGAAATTTTCAACTCAATTGCTATGCTATGTACTACTATATATGGAACTTTATTACAACTTACCGTTAACTAAAGGCAGGATTTTAACGGCCAGATAAATTATTTTTCATTATTATGAGTACCCAATAAAATAGAAGTGATCGTTAATCTAAAGAGAGGATCATCCTACCTTTAACATTTAGAGGTCACTTTCAGTTCCAAATCCAGTGTTGCCACTGCGTTAAAAAAATACTTGTTTAACACGTTGACAGCCGCTGCAATTTTCAGAAAACTGGTCAAAAATCGACAACTTAATTTTTTCACATTAATAAGTACAAGATAACTCTTATTTTGACTTCTTAGAAGAGAATGCAATCTACGAGTTATCTCGTAATCGGTAATCAACGTGTTAATTCAGCAGTTTTATCGACTTTTTATTTTAATTTTATTTTATCTGTAAGTTGTAATCACGAAAATCAGTTAAAGTTAACTTTAGAGTTCCCTTTAGCTAAAGGTACTTTTAACTTAACCCAAGTTTAACGGCAAGTTGTAATAATGAAAAACTACATTCAATTTTCGTGACATGACGCTTCTTGTAGAACAGTCTTAATTCGTTTTTTGTCTTAAAGAGTAGTTTGTTGGTGAGGGACTCATGCTCGAAATATTGAAATAGAACACATATTGTTTTTGCTTCAGGTTTAGTTGTCAAGTTTGTTCAGCTATGCAGCATATTGCGTTCGACCATATTGCCTCTGTTCTATTGCAATTTGTTTAATTAAACAAAGTCTTCTTCATTGAAGCATTATTTTCATTCTTTTAGTGCCACTGTGCTCTCTTAAAGAAATAAATTTATGCGAGTATGTCTAAAATAACTTTGTGTGTGAGGATTTTATTTTAATAGTCTTTGAGCGAAAATATTTAAAGAAATTTGCAAAAGTTTTTCTTTAACTTATCCGTTTAAACTTTCTATGATTTCTCTTTTTAATCTTTTTTAAATTTGTTAAACAGAAGAAAATTCTATTTTAAAATGTTGCATCTTAAATAATAAAATTATTTCATCAATATCTTACTTGAAAATTAAATCGAAATATTAAACTATCCACGCGGAATGTAGAATTTGCAGTTCTTCACAACGAGAGAATGCCAGTTCATAGTAAAGCCGTATTTAAACAAAAATAATCTTCATGGCCATAATTGTTCTGCAAAGTAAAGAATACTTAAAAGGCTTCCAAACGGTTACAATAAATATGAAAAAGCTTACGGATATGCAAAAGCGGATAAGAAACCTAACTTGTATCGACTACAAATGCAAAATAATTGCGGATATTCATTGGTAAGTGTGGCAGACCCATGTGCGGGATATTCTGAGCCAACACCGTCAGATCTTTCAATCTTAACCAAGAGGTAACTGAAGGTGAGTTACGACGCTACAATGTATCGGGTGATTGAGGACTAAAGAACATTTTGCGATGAAAACGCACAAGATCTATGGCAGTGTGATCGCATATTCACAGAGCAAAAGTAGCAGCAGTAAACCGTTTGTGATGGAAGATCTGTGCAAGAACAATATATTTCCATTAGAAATAATGGTAAAGAAAATAATATTTGCTACAATTCCATCGCTCTAGAACTTATTAGTAAACAACTTAACCAAGAGGCTTTCACTGGATTGGTTTCTTCATCAGGGGATGTTTGCTGACATCGAAATAATTGCCACCAAGTGTAATATTCTGGTAGGGCAAAAAGTTTTTCCGTTAAGATTAATTAACTTTTCTCGGGTTATAAGAAGTAAGGAAGCTTATTAGCAAAGAAAAGGTGGTTCATATCTCACCTCAGACCTTTCAAACATAATGAAATATTAACAAAATTAATATTTGTTTTGGCATCTTCCTCTCAGCAGTCTTCTGACAAAAAGTCTGAGAGAAAACAGAATAGTCTTGAAAAGCTTCTCAAATCGATCATTCGGCTTAAATTAAAGTAAATTGTGGGAGAAGTCAGGTTGTAATCCTGACTAAAGGATTGTAATGACCAATTACGTATCAGTAATATGTGTTTGACTTGGTTTTGCCATCACCATTGTTATCAAGTTTTCTTGATTGATTCAAATGACAAATTTAAATGTTATTCCCCTTCAAGTAATATTAAACACTCGCCATGACTATCATTACAAGTCGTCGTAGTCTAGTAGGTAGTGTGAAGGCTTTTTAGATGTAAAATCTCGGTTCAAATCCCAGGTCAGGCGTCAAAACGAAAATTTGAAAAAATATTTCTTCGGCGAATTCTTTTCAACAAATTTCTGATAATAATTCTGAGTAAGTAAATAAAATTGAAGTCGCCATAGTCTAGTAGGTAGGGTGCTGGCTTATTAGACGTAAAGACAAGGTTCCAGCCTCAGACCAGATATCAAAACAGAAATACATAAAGCATTTCTTCGACGATTTCCTGTGAGCAGATTTTTGACCAAAACTCGCAGAGTAAATAAAATTGCCGTGAAGAGCTTCTCAAAAATCTGTCATTCGAAGTCGATCTTAAACTGTAAATCTCGCCACTTATGTATAAATTTAACACACGCAACATAAGTGGTGTGAGAAACTAGGTCAATAATTCTGACTGAAGGGTTGTAAGGGTTGACCAATTATGTATGTATGTATGTAAGTAAATAAAATTGCCATGTAAAGTTTTACAAAAAATTTTTCATTCGGAGTTGACATTAAACCGTGGTTCCCGGCGCTCATGTATAAACTAGGTCATGTTAGAAACTAGGTCGTAATCCTGTCTGAAGGATTCTAATTTATGCCTGTATAACTATCATTGGCAGCAATGTGCTTAAAAATTATTTTGTGGGAGATCAGTGATTACTATGGTCAGATTCAGTCCCTGTTTTAGTGACCCCCTTTGGAGGTCGATTAAAATTATTTAAGTTCATTAATGTTGCAGTGAGCCCCTTGGAGTAGTCAGTATTTTCTTTAAGATAGAGCTGCTCTTGACAGCTCGGTTTGAAATGACCACAGCTCGTGACCACAAGATTTCAATAGAAATTTACAGATTCAAGGTCTCCCGCAACTAAACTAAGTTCTGGACATACTGACATACAAACAAAAAAAAGAAAACTCCAATTAGTTAATTTTAGTAACACCCCACGTATATTTTCTATTAAATTAAATTTATTTAAAATAAACGCAACTAAAGAGTATAAAAATCAAATAAATTAAGAAATTAATTCGATTTGAAATGGTCCTTTGCATCTGGGCCTTTTGCTCTGGCATCGTTTTCAATTATTTTTCGTTTTTTTTTTCATTTATTTTCATTCAAAATATTTACGGTGTATGTATGGCTAAATAAGTTGCGTGTATGCCGAGTATAACAGTTGAAATAGTACGAAAACTAAATGCAAAGAGTAAGCAAAGTAGTCGAGTGTATGACTGTATTGGTACGTGTTACGTGTATGTTGTGTTGACTTATTTAATGAAAATTAATTTTGATTTTTGTTTAATTCTTAATTACACTGATAATGATTGTTAATATTACATTATTTTCTTTATTTTTTACATAATATTTATGTAGGTCCCCAAATATTCACTTTATGAAATTACTTATAAAGAAGAATTTTGTTATAAAAGTGAAATTGTTATTTGTTTTTAAGTATTTTTCACTTAAAAAACTTTTAAAAAAAGAACAAAAATCCGTTTTTTGTGTTAAAGGAGAAATTTCAGGAATTTTGTTCGGGATCAGAATTCCCGAAAAAAAATCCCGAATCCCTGATTTTAAAAACCATTCCGATTGGTCATCCTAGTATGTATGTATGTAAGTAAATAAAATTGCAAAGAAAACTTTCTCAAAAAAATCTGTCATTCGGAGTTGACATTAAACCGTGGATCCCGGCGCTCATGTATAAAACTAACACACACAACATAGGTAGCGTTAGAAACTACGTCGTAATCCTGTCTGAAGGATTCTAATGTTTGCGTGTATGAATATTATTGGCAGCAATGCGCTTAAAAATTTTTTTATAGGAGATCTGGGATTACTTTGGTCAGATTCAATCCCTATTTTAGTGACCCCCTTTGGAGGTCGATTAAAATTATTTAAGTTCATTAATGTTGCAGTGAGCCCCTTGGAGTAGTCAGGATTTTCTTTAAGATAGAGCTGCTCTTGACAGCTCGGTCTGAAATGACCACAGCTCGTGACCACAAGTTTTCAATAGAAATTTACATATTCAAGGTCTCTCGCAACTAAACTAAGTTCTGGACATACTGACATACAAACAAAAAAAGAAAACTCCAATTAGTTAATTTAAGTAACACTCCGCGTATATTTTTCTATTAAATTAAATTTATTTAAAATAAACGCAACTAAAAGGAGTATAAAAATCAAAATAAATTAAGAAATTAATTCGATTTGAAATGGTCCTTTGCATCTGGGCCTTTTGCTCTGGCATCGTTTTTCAATTATTTTTCGTTTTTTTTTTTTCATTTATTTTCATTCAAAATATTTACGGTGTATGTATGGCTAAATAAGTGTGCGTATGTGGCGAGTATAACAGTTGAAATAGTACCGAAAACTAAAATGCAAAGAGTAAGCAAAGTAGTCGAGTGTATGACTGTATTGGTACGTGTTACGTGTATGTTGTGTTGACTTATTTAACTCAATTAAATTTTTTTTGTTATATTTTGTTGCAATCTGTTGTTATTGTTTCTGTAGTTGTATGAGTTTATATAACAAAATACGTGTATTAAACCAACAAACATTACGGTTTTCGTATTAAAACATTGATCCGATGAATGTTGAAATAGTTTACTAAGGCTTAAAATGTTTACTGGGTTAACTCTGAGTGTGTGTGTGTGTGTGTTGGTGTGTGTATAAATGAGTATAAGAGTGCGTTTATAAATACGTTATTCAAGAGAGAAAAAAAAATAAAGCATGAATCGCCTGCATACGTGAGCTTTTAACTGTGGCATCTGAGGTTCATATGAATAATATTAATGGCGTATAAATGGTCACATATGCAATACAAATTTAAATAAATAGACTTTGAAATCAATTTCAGAATAATTGTACATATACACGTACACATACACGTACACATGCCATGTGTTTCTGCATACGTACACATTTATTGGCTCCGAACACAACCGAAATAATGAAAACAATATGAGAAGAGCAACAAAAATAAAACGCGCGAATATTAAAAATAAAAAAACTTAACCATGAATTAAGGCTGCACACATACACAATTTAAGGTGACCATCATTTGTTTGTTTTGAAATGTAATGGAATTGCCTCCATTTTCTAAATTTTTAGACACAATAACAGTCTTCTTGTAGATACACTATTACTCCGGTTTGCGTCGCCTCGTTCTGCGTCTGCTTCGAAGTTGCGTCTTTTTAAAATTTCTGTGATTTCAAAGTTGCGTCGTTTTTGTTTCAGTTTGCATCGCATGTTTCGGAGTTGCGTCGTTAGTGCTTCGATTTGCGTCGTTAATACGAAAATGTTTGTACAAAGGGGATTTCCCGTTTAAGTCTAATGTTAATACATACATACATTCGTATGTATGTTGACTGATGGTTGCAAGTTGTAGATCGTTAGTAAATTAAATATTTTTTAATGAAAAATCTATTTTTTCAGCCAAAATTAGGAATCTCGGAATCAATTAAATGAAAATCAATAAAAATGTATAGAAAATCGTGCTTCGTTTTGCATGGTTTCGGTTTGCGTTGCGTTTCTTCAGGCCCTATTAGTGTCGCAAACCGGGTAATTAGTGTCTTTTCAATATAAAAGAATTCAGCTGTTATTCGGGGCTACATAAGTATCCTAGTAGTCTAAAATATAAAGTGCCAAACTGTAATCTTATGGGCTCGAATCCTACCAGAAAATGTAATCGTATACACCACATCGTTCCTGGACATTTTCCTAAGTATTTGTGCCAATTATAGAAAAAAATGGCCACCTACATAAAAACTAAATCTGAAGGTGAATTTTAACGAAATTAAATAAAAAAATTAAACTTCCAATACAACCCCATAACTCAAGTTTTCTTTTTCTTGATAAAATTAAAACAAATACAAGCGAAAATCCCATTTTCCCTAAAACAGTTTACAAACATTTTAAAATAAAAACAACAAAACCGAATAGTACGTCTACAATATATTATCTGTACGTGACCTAAACGCTATCAAACGAAAAAAAGCCACGCATTCATAATGAAATTATTTCGTTGACACTCTCTTAACATTCCCATTATAATTATGCAACGCTGCTATACTGCAATCGTCAAACTGCATTTCCTTACCAATCTTTAGAAGTCTATACAACGGCGATGTTTAAAACACCGCATTTCCTCAACATATTCCAGTTGCTGTGGCATCCTAAAGCAAATCCTTTACAACGCCATGCTTCCTATCACTTGCATTTCCATTTGCTTTTCGCATGTAACCATCGCAGCAATATCATCGTTGTCAACATTTTCACTTCATCCAATGCTACTGCTATAGCTGTAGAAGGGGAAGGACAGAAGCAGCGTTAAAATTGCGTTGATAATATTTTCCGTTGTTCACTTCACCGTCATCACGTTAAACAAATAATTCGGAAAGTGATTTTTATGGGCCTCCTTCTCTGTACCTTCGTCTTACCTTTGAGTTTGTTTTCATTTTTCGCTTTTCATTGTTTGACTTTCACTGGCAACGGAACGGCATCTTTGATGTTCATGTCGTTCTCTGTTGGTGTAGTTTTCTTTTTTTTTTACTTTTTTTGTCTGTCTCTTTCACTGCTTGTGTTTATTCAATTAATTTTGAAAGAGAACGTCAGGATTCACACAAGGATGTGTTTAAAAATGAATTGAGATTCCATTTTTTTTTTTGAATTTCTTCTTTAGAAGTGAAGGAAATAAAACTGAAGGCAAGAATATAAAAAGATTTTTAAGAATTTCTAAACTAAATTTACTTTTTAAATTGGAACACCAAAATATTTCGTCTGCATAAACTTCTTTTTGATTTTAAGGAATACTGGAGCGATGTAATGTTCAAGTTTTTAGAATCGAATTTACAGATGTGCTAACGATGTTAAAGTATTGTTTTAATAACTCCGTTTAGAATGCATAATTGAAGGAAAAGGAAAGAAATTCACGGTCGGGAAGGGTGATTAGTTTATCAAAACTTTAAAAAATGAAGTGATGCGGTGGTTAAACTGCTTGTATGCGAACTTGTTGCTAAGTTAATCTGTATTTCCTTTTTTTATATCTTTATACGTATACTGGTTTAAGTATACCATTTCTGTCTAAGAATTTCGACTTTTATATGAGTTTGTTTTACTCCTTTGCTAAATGCTGTGTTAAGTAAGAAACATTGGACAGTCCAAATACTCTCAAAATGTCTCGATATTTTTTGTCTGTGTATACATATATGAATTGCCATCATTCCATGACTCTTATTCGTAAAAAATTTGGATTTTACAAGTAATTGAAGTTTTTCAATCCGGCTTCGAACAAAGTTTAAGAGACCAAGCCTCTGACTGCCGGCATTACAGTGTTACAGTGTTTTCTAGTTAGGACAATGATTGTATCTTCATTAAACATTGGTTTGTTTATACAAAGACGGCAGTTCTATTATCTGTCAGCGCTTTTGATGTTTGTAAACACACTTAGTCTGGCTTTCATTGTATTTTATCGTCTTCTTACAACAGGATAACATATGAGGAAAAAAACATGTTTTAGTATACAGTCAATTACAATATTGCACTTCGTGAGAGGAACACATAACCTAATTTGACACATTCGCTGCCAAGGACGAGTATACTCGTCTTGGAAGTGCGAGATACCTGTCACAGACGAGTATACTCGTCCTTGGCAGCGAATGTGTCAAATTACGTTATGTGTTCCTCTCACGAAGTGCAATATTGTATTGGAAGTGCGAGATACCTGTCAAAGACGAGTATACTCGTCCTACTTTAAATTTTATTATAACATGCAGGCTTTTGAATTAGGAAATTTTTTTTGCCAATCAACAATAGTAAATTTCGAAGTGTTGCTAGTTTTCGAAATGTGTTTTATTCCATTTTCTTTATTTTTTATCCATCTTTATTATGATCCGTAATTTATTATTTGTTATTCTACTAAAACGGTCGCAAATATGAAAAAGGATATCGAGTCCTTCTGCCTTGCTATATTGCTTTGGTTTTCTGCGTATAAATGATTATGTATGATAATATATATGCTCTTAAAAAGAACTAACAGGGCTTAGGTAAACAATGATACTCAAAATATAAACGGCAATGGGAATGCCTTCAAATAATTTGGGCTTGGCAGCGGATGTGTTAACTTCAACTTAAATATGATTGATGGGTTAACACTTCTGTTGGGAAAATTGCTGCAACTAAAGTTTGCTTAAAGCCTCCTTATTTTATCGTTAATATTCCCAAGAGTTCTTGTCATGTATTCTTGTTAATGTATTCTAAGGTGCTAAAAATGTTATTAAAATCTACAACAGTGGTGAACGCAACTTCACAGACTATTTGATAGCGAAGACACCATAATCTAGTAGGTAGTGTGTTGCCTTGTTAGATATAAGCACGTGGTTCAAACCCTAGGCAACAAATCGAAATATGAGAATATATTTCTACGGCGTCTACCTCTCTCCAAAATTTTGGTATAAAGTCTGAGAGTAAATAAAATTGTCATAAAATGTTTCTCAAGGAAACTGGCATTGGGGAACGACTTTAAATTGTAGGTCTTCTGTCATTCAAATATAAAATTAACGCACATAATATAAGGAGAGTGAACAGCTAGGTCGTCATTTTAACTGAAAGGTATGTCAGAGTGTTATTATTTTGCAAACAGTTTATAGTTTTAATAATTTTTGTTATGACATGTGTTTTATCTTCCTTGATAATATGGTGACCGCAATCACATAAATATTGTGCTTTAAAGGGTAATGCTCTACCATTGATTACCTCGATTGGTCTATAAAGTCTATAGACTTTAAAATGATAAATTTTTTTTTTTTAATTTTTGCTGAAAATCTATATTTGTTACCCCCATTTTTTTTTTCAATTTTATTGTTGTTGTCATCATTTGTTAAAGGAAAATGTTTCATTTCATTTTTAAATTCATTTAAATTATAAACGATCAAAAATGTTGTGCATGTTAAATTTGTTCATTTTTCAAGTTTTTTTATCTTTTATTTTCCTTCTATTCTTGTTCAATTCAATTTATAAAATAAAAAACAATAATTTTTTATACGACATGTATGTGTGTATGGGTGTATGTGTGTATGAATGTATGTATGGTGTATACATACAATTTAAAATCTCTTTAGACATGCATGTGCATATTCTATTCTATTCTCTTGTCTTAGTTGAGGAGAATAAAACAATATTTGTTGTTGTCAAAGAAGCAAATAAGAAAAAAAATAAAAAATTAGTAGCAGAAAATAGAAGAGAAAACATGCGAAAATGAATACTTTTTTTATATATAACACTTAGAAAGACACACACACACATGCACACCCATAAAAACATCTCTAACACATAAGCATAAATAGAAACCTAAGAGAGAGCGAGAGAGAGAGAGAGTGTATGTGTTTGTATTTCCGTTTTTTTTTTTGGCATCATTAGTTTAAATGTTGAACAATCTCACTTGTGTATTCGTTCTCGTGTTGTTGTGTGCGCTTATTTTTATACCCATATTAAGCATAACTTTAGTATGATAAAAGAGTGAGAGAGAGAGAGAAAGAGAAAGAAAAAAAATAACAAAAAACGATAATAATAAACGCTCTTCTAACTATTCATTCAGCTTGATTTGTTGCAATTTATTTGAAGTACTTTGTCGTTTATTTAAATACTCAGACAATTTTGTTGATGTATGCGTTTCTTCTTTTTTTTGTTCTTTTTTGTTGCCTCATACTCTTCCTACAATCACGAACGAAGATTTTCTCTTGTTAGTTTGTATGCAAAAAACCTCTCATTCATTCCTGTACAGGCACACACAGCATATTTCATAAGGATTAGCATGTGTGTGCCTGAGTGTCTATGTGTTTGTGTGTTCGTGTTTAAATTTGATATTCGCTTCTATATATAGTTTGTGTACCAATTTTGTTAGTATGGTGGTATGATTTGTTTTCTTTATTGCTGTTGTTGTTGTTGTTGTTGTCGCTTTTATTGTTGATTTGCAAATCACAACGAGCGTTAAAACGAACAAACGAATGTTGCTGTTATTTATTCGTGAAATTATTATAAAAGACACACACACACGTACACACCAACAGAGAGCGTGCTATAACAACAGAAACACTAGAATTAAGCAAATCCAACACACCAATACAAACAAATACCATCAAACACCACGAACATTGTTGAACAGCAGTTGACAGTGAAGATGAATTGGATTTTCCTAAAGTGTTCATTCAATTTCTTAAGTTTTTAAAGAGATAATAAAATATTCAAAACAGTATGTACAGTATGTATGCATGTATTGGTATGGCAAGTGTCATGTGTGCGTCTGCATGGGCGTGCAATTGTGGAAATAGCATAAGACATGTTTGAGGTTTAAATTCAAAAGAAAACAATTTTTAAATAAAATTATTGGTGCTTTAGATAGAATTTCCTAGAAAAGTTTCATGTTGAAGCAGATTTCTTTAAATGAAAATGGTGGAGATATTAAATAATTTGTTAAAGAGCGATTATATTTTTATCTTTTAAAACATAATCTCGTGCCAAAAGGTAATTTTAATTTTTAATTTCAAATTGACATCAATGGTGCAAACCCAAGCATTCTAGGTCGGAATGCAGCAAAGCATAAGTAACGTTTCGCATAAAAAACTAAGTATTTTTAATTCACATACATACATACATAATTGGCCATTACGACCTAGCTTCTCACACCACTTATGTTGTGTGCGTTAATTTTATACATGAGTGGCGGGACCTACAGTTTAAAGTCGACTCCGAACGACAGATTTTTGAGAAGCTTTTCATGGCAATTTTTACTCTCAGAATCTTTGCCTGAAATCTGCTGAGAGGAAGTCGCCGAAGAAATATTTTTCGTTTTGATGTCTGACCTGGGACACGAACCCGGGCCTTTCGTCTAATAAGCCAACACACTACCTACTAGACCACGGCGACTTCAAGTATTTTTCAGTATTTTTTATTCCTGTCCAGATAATCCATGCCAAAGAACCCGATAGCTTAACATCAACAATATGGGAAATTTAGTAAACCATGTAAGAAAAGTAAGACATCGCTCTTTTTGGAAGAAGAGTATAATTCAAGGAGCAACTTTTCCAATACCACAATCGAATACAGGATATAAGCTCTTACCAATATCGTCATCCTACAAACTGCTACAGTAAACCAACTAACTACTTAGCTAGGGAACTTAATAAGATGGATATGTCTTCTAAGTATGATGTGCTACTTAGAATAGCTAAGGGAATAAATTCATTTAAAGAAATTTAAAATATTTTTAAGTTTTAAGCCAAATGAATTTTCTTCAACAGTTTATAGACTATAAATCAGCATTTTACAGATTACATTATAACATTTAAAAAGAGGAAGAATACGAGCGTTACAACAACGGCTGAACAAATTTGAAGGCTCTTCTTTGATTTAATTGAGGATATTATGGGACCATTATGGGGAAACTCAATCTGCTAAGTAAGCAAAATAAGATTTCACTCTGCTGGGTACCAGGCCAAAAATTAGCAAACACTCGAAATTGATGGGATTAGAACCTTTTTGTAAAGAGGGGAAAAATATTTGGAACGCTACGCTCAATGATAGAATATGTAATGAAAGGTAAAGACTGTCCTTAAACCAAGAAGGTTTGAGGCAATAAAAACTTTTGCTGAGAAATTCCAATAAGAGTAGATTCCAGTTGTGCGTTAGGCTATCAAGAGATTAATAACGGGTCTTTTGAAAGGGCACTGTAGGAACAGAATACAAGAACTACAACAAATCAAGAACTAAATATAGATTCTGTGGTAATGAAAATGAATCATCAGAAAACCTTCTGGAAACTTGTAAGGCATTAATGCACTCTCTCCCAGTTGCATATTTTTGACACTAAGCCCCATTCTGAAGATTCTCAGGGTAATAGTCTAGGAGAAGATATTATGGGGTTTTCCTATATCCACACTCACGTTGAGTCCCGAGGTCAAATATATAGGCCTGATCCTCGATCCCAAACTGAACTGGATGGCGAATCTGGCTGTTAGGGCACGCAAGGCGGCATGTGCTGCCTACTGCTGCAGTAGGGCGGTCGGAATCAGGTGGGGTCTTCGCCCAAGGATCATGCGTTGGATATATTTCACGGTCATCGAACCCAACCTCTTATACGGTGTTGCGTTCTGGTGGACTGCTCTAGACAGACAGTATAACGTCAGACTTCTTGACAAAGTCAGAAGGTTTGCCGCCATTTATATAACTGGTGCTCTACGCACCACGCAATGCTAAACTGGCTTCCTATTGTAATTCTTGCAAAGCAGGTGGCCAAGTTTTGCTGCGACTAGACTTAATGCTCTTCCTCGTTGGCACATTGTAACTTCTGGACACTCCACAATTCTGGAGATTGACCCGGTGATCCCTGGGAACATGGACTTTTTCCCTGCTGAACATTGTCCTGATAGATGTTTCCACTCTCTGATTCCGAGTAGGGATGACTGGAATCCTGATACGATCGTCCCCCCGGATGTCCTCGATATACATATACTGACGGCTCTAAACTCGAGGTTGGGGTTGGAAGTGGTGTCTATTCTAGAAAACTGGACCTGAATATTTCTCTCCGTCTGCCAGACTACTGCAGTGTGTTTCAGGCGGAGGTGATTGCAATTTACCGTGCCACTCAATGGATCCTCGTTAACGATGCTCCTTTCAGTCGCGTCTCGATCTTTTCGGACAGTCAGGCTGCGATAAGATCTCTGTCAGGTTTCGTGATCAACTCTAGGATCGTTCGGGAATGTCGCCGCTGTCTCGACCTAGTCTCGGGGCGCTTAACCGGTGTCTCTCTAGTGTGGGTCCCCGGCACAGTGATATTCCGAGAATCTGTAGGGCCTACTAAGAAGAGGAAAGCGTTATTCATTTTCTTTGTCAGTGCCCGTCTCTTGCTAGGTGTATGGCTCCCCATTCCTTGTTAACTTAACGGAGCTATCATCTATTGATATCAAGGATATACTTTCGTTCATCAAATTTTCGGGCTGGTTTTCCAGTTCGGGGTAGTCATACTTTTGTTGTGTAGCCCTTGCGCTGATCAACTTCTTCCTTTCCCTGATTTGGCGGAACTTGGTTAGTACAGGGATTACGTTTCACCTGTGTCATCACAACGGGCCGCCATGCGTACTCAAGTGAGCTTTGTGATATCAGAGTTACCACTACGACCTAACCTAATCTATTCTATATATAGTATAAAGACAGTTCTATATAAACTTATCACAACCACAATAATAATAACAATTGATTATGGCGGCGACGAACTCGATATTGCTGTACGGAAGCGAGTTATGGGGAGATGCGCTGGAGATTAAATCTAAGCGAAAAATATTAGCAGCGGTGCAACGAACAGCGGCATTAAGAGTTGCCTCGGCCTACCGCACAGTATCGGGCGCCGCAGTCCTAATGATCGCCGGTGAGATACCTATTGACCTGCAGGCATTTGAGCGAAGAAAATCTTGGAGAATGAAGAGGGAAAATCTTTCCATTAGTAGCGTAGATCTCAGATCTCAAACACTACGGCGATGGCAAAGTAGATGGAACGAGGAAATATGCGGAAGATGGACTTATAAACTTATCCCATCTATAGAGGCATGGATACGGAGAACCTTTGGGGAAACTAACTATTTTCTGACCCAATTTCTCTCTGGTCATGGTTATTTCCGAAAATACTTATACCGTATGGGCAAGGTGACTGATCCTGGCTGCATTTATTGCGAGGAAATGAGTGACGACGTTGAACACACATTCTTCTATTGCATTAAATGGCAAGACGAGAAGAACAGGTTGATGGACCAAATTGGTGAATTTACACCCGACACCATTATGAACGCATTGCTTGAAATTGAGATGAAATGGAACACTGTGAGAAGCTACGTTGAATATGTACTTCGCAGAAAGTAATTCGACCTTGATACAATACAACGGAATGATACATGAGAAGACGAGCCAATAGCATGGGAGAGTAGACAACGGTCCTTAACTGGACGTCGTTCTGGGCCCTTCCCGAAGTAATGCAGATAGCCGTCCCGGGAAGGGAGTATCCAACGAAAGCCTTGTTCACAATGCTAAACTGGGTTCCTACTGTGCTTCTCGCAATGCAGGTGGGCAAGTTTGCTGCGACTAGACTTAATGCTCTTTCTCGTTGGCACATTGTACCTTCTAGTCACTTCACAATTCTGGATATTGACCCGGTTGTCCCTGGGAACATGGACTTTTTCCCTGCTGAACATTGTCTTGATAAATGTTTCCACTCTCTGATTCCGAGTAGGGATGACTGGAATCCTGATACGATCGTCCACCCGGATGTCTCTGACGGCTCTAAACTCGAGGTTGGGGTTGGAAGTGGTGTCTATTCTAGAAAACTGTACCTGAATATTTCTCTCCGTCTGCCAGACTACTGCAGTGTGTTTCAGGCGGAGGTGATTGCAATTTACTGTGCCGCTCAATGGATCCTCGTTAACGATGCTCCTTTCAGTTGCGTCTCGATCTTTTCGGACAATCAGGCTGCGATAAGATCTCTGTCAGGTTTCGTGATCAACTCTAGGATCGTTAGGGAATGTCGCCGCTGTCTCGACCTAGTCTCGGGGCGCTTAACCGGTGTCTCTCTGGTGGCAGAGTGATATTCCGGGAAACTGTAGGGCCAACGAGCTCGCCAGAGCTGGTGCGCTTCTTCCGGAATCCTCTTCTGTTGAGTTGGGTATACCACTTGCCTCGGTCAAGTTGACCATTATGCGGAGGTTCCTTTGGGGCGACAACATATCCTGGGTCAATGAGGAGTCCTGCCCCACCGCTAGACTTACCTGGCCCAGAATGGATGGTAGGCGTACCAACTGATTACTTGGTTTCGGTCCTTATGTCATCTCGACTGTAGTGGCCGTGCTTACGGGTCATTGCATCATGGGTAGGCACGCCGAGAGAATGAGGCTCCCTTTTAACGACTTCTACCGTGGATGCAGGTACACTGAGGAAGAGAAAAGCGTTATTCATTTTCTTTGCCAGTGCCCGTCTCTTGCTGGGTGTAGATATAGGTTATTTGGTTCCCCATTCCTTGTTAGCTTAACGAAGCTATCATCTATTGATATCAAGGATATACCTTCGTTCATCAAATTTTCTGGCTGGTTTTCCAATGCGGGGTAGTCGTGCTTTTGTTGTGCAGCCCTTGCGTTGATCAACTTCTTCCTTTCCCTGATTTGGCGGAAGCTGGTTAGTACAGGGACTGCGTTTCACCCGTGGCATCACAACGGGCCGCCATATATAAAAAAATTAACGCACACAACATATGTGGTGTGAGAAACTAGAATGAAATCCTGACTAAATAGAGGGTGGTGGATAAAATATTGCGCCTTTTGGTTTTTGACTTCTTTTTATGAAATATTTCTAATCAGCTGACATCGGCTGTCTAAACATAGATTCCCTTCTAGATCCAATCAGCATTTGGCAGTTACCTTTAAGGATATCATTTGAAATTTTAAATCTGTCTGTCAACCTTAATCAAACATTTTAAAGGAGTAACGTTTTTTTCTTCTTTTAAAGAAACTGACCTTAAAAATTTAAGGTTTTTCCAAAGCAATATTCACACAAATAACACATGTTAAGCACAAGTTTATTTGCATTTGAATACAAAATAAAAATAGAAAAAATAGGAAAAATGCCAGCACCCAAGTTAATGTCAAATTGAAATCTTGTTTTAAGTCGAACAAAAGAGAGTCAAACAAACAAAGAGAAAAAGAAGAAGAAGAAGAAAAATATCCTTTTCAAAACATTTGATGACACATTCTGTATACAATTTCAATTTCATCACACAACATCATGATTTACTTTTTGGTTAATTATGTTTGTATTGGAAAATTTTCTTTTTAAAAGAAGGAGACTTAATGGCATGCCATACAATACGATTCTATGCTGATTGCTGATTCATTATTAAAACTGTTTCCTTTAGAATTTGATCCTAGTGCCTTTTGAGAAACAGTAGTGCCAGTAGAAGTAGTTGTGAATTTTGGTTAAGGCCACAAATTACGGAAATAAATTTTCTTAATTCAAATATCCTCATGGAACAATAATAAATAGAAAAACAACAACAATTACTAAAGTAACAGCAGCAGGAACAATAACAGTAACAGAGTACAACATTATGTAAATGAAAATGTAAATATTCAAAAATCTATTTGCATGCATGTGTATGTGTATGTGTTTGTGATTTTACATTCATTTGGAAATTAATTGTTAAACATACACAGCCTCTCTCTCACACACACACACACACACACAGACTCACATGGACATGTATCCCTAGACAGGATATAAGAGAAGCAAGCATAGCTTTTGGTATGTTTTCATAGGAGACGACAAAGACGTCCATTACACCATCCTATTGACTTTAACTATTTAACCACAATGGGTAAACGAGCCACACACACAAATATTATCCGTTCATAGCCTGTGTCCATATCTAAACATTAAAAACATTCGACAGCAGACCATTTGTGTTGGCTGTCTCTGAGAATCTTTTTCTTCTCTACAGGTTTCCAATTGGGTTTTATAATTTCTCTTTGGAGAGAGGCATAAATTATTTGCTTTGCTTGAAAATCAGCTTGAAAATTGAATTTTTTATTTGTTTTTGTTGTTTCTTTTTTATTTTTATTTTGATTTTTATTTTGAGTATCCTTTGGATAAAATCCTTTGTTGGGTGGTTAATTGAAAGGAAATTAAAAAGAATTTTTATTTTTAGAAAAGCCAGATGTTTACTTTACATTTATATTTGCTTCTGGGTTTAGATTTGAAATTATTCATGAGCAGGATGTGGATTTTTCTTCAAGGAGTATTGTACTAGAACAAATGAAATATCAGATGGGAAGTGCTCATATTCCAAATGCCTTTGTTCTGTATAAAGATAGAGCGGTTGGAAAACACTCTCTGGAATAGTTCGACTATGATTTTGCTTCAAGAAGCTGTTATCGAGGTTATTACGGGGCATTGTATTATAGGAACACATGTAAGGCGTATTGGTCTTGGACACCTCGCGAATGATTTCTACAAAACCTGTGGAGATAAGGAAGAGGATGAAACTATTGGCCAGAGGAGAAAGAGACACCTACTACATGGAAGACCTAGATGAACTGTCATGCATGGATATTGGCAGTCTGAGTCGCTCATCAGAAGCTCCAAGTGGTTCCTGGAATAGGGGAGAGGATGAAATTGTGGTATCACACTAGGCCCTGCATGCGGCCTAAGTATGTCCGCTCATCTTTACCTATCTACCTACCTAACCATTTCGTCACAATTAAGAATGATCGGTGAAATCTAAGGATATATAAGAAATTTGTTTCTGCATGACGAGAGTTATTCATTCATCATTCATTTTATGTATTTTATAAGATTTTCATATTCATTTGAACTCTCATAGCTTCAATTGAGTTTTCGCAATCTATTGTCTGTTAAACAGCAACGAATAATTGAGAATTTTTATATCACTTCGAAAGATAATAGCCGATAGTCGTCAATAGTTTGTCAACTTATTAGGCCCAGGCCAAAGTTCAAGCCTCAGCACAGGAATATAACGAAATATGAAAACAATATTCCTTTGGCGGCTTTCTGCTCATAGGGCTTTTTCTAAAAACTGATATTTGATCTATCAGGTTCTATTTTACAGAATAGGTCGCCTTAGGTGCAGATAACACAGTAACCAATGGATAAAATAATCTTCAAGACTTCCTCTCAGCAGTGGTGTGAAAAAACCTTCTGAGTAAAAATCGGAATTGATTTTCAACTGTAGAATACACCCCTAATGGATAAAATGAAAACATAACATGAGAGCTGCTGAGAATATATTTTAGTTGTAATCTTGACTAACATACATACATAATTGGTCATTACAACCCTTCAGTAAGGATTATTGACCTAGTTTCTCACACCATTGTGTGTGTCAATTTTATACATAAGTGGCGGGACCTACAGTTGCTGCTTTTCGTAGCAATTCTATTTTTACTCTCAGAGTTTTTACTAGAAATCTGCTGAGAGGAAATCGCCGAAGAAATAGTTTTTGTATTTTGTTTTTATGTCTGGCCTGGCTTTACGTGTAATAAGCCAACACACTACCTACTAGACTACGGCGACTTCAATCAATCTTGACTAAAGGGTTGCAAACAATAAGCAACATGAAGTCTTGCTAACTTCGTATTGAATATCAAACTGTATTTACTTAAATTGTTTGGTCAAGGTTGCTATCCAGTAGCATTTTTCTAATTTCAGTTCTTTCGTTATATCTTTCAATGATAACTAGTTCAATCATAAACATTAAATTTACGTCGAAATAGAGAATATATACTAGACGTCAGTCTTCTCCCGGCACCTAATCTAATATAACGTCTACTGTGGACTTAAAATGGTGGTTAGCAGTTGTCCTGTTCCTTCCAATGGGAACTCATAAGATTCTATTATATTTTAGTTCAAATACGGTCTTTTGCTCAATAAATAAAAGAATACATAAGAATAGATTTCTATTTTGACTTATGGAAACTGCCTAACTCGTCATCTGCTTCTATAGCTTAGCTTAGGTTAGGTTAGAGGACGTGTACTTGTCAACTGTGACAGGTACAGTATGCGGAGGTCGAATTGACCGATTGTACTACGTCCTAGCTTTACAGAGATTTTTGGCCAGAAATTTGTTGAACCAAAGAAAAATTTTCATATTTTCGTTTTGATGTCTGACTTGGGATTCGAACTCGGGCCTTTCGTCTAATAAGCCAACACACCACCTACTAGACCACGGCGACTTCAATCTGCTCCTATACTACACCATAAGTTACCTCCGTCGACATTCAATTATACATACATATGTTCTATTGGATTTTATCAAGATTAAACTATGCAAAGGCAATGTAGTTTGGCAGGTAGTTTGTGTTCTAAGCAAGGGCGTGATAAAGAAATGTTTATGAAATTTTTCTTCATTCTCATAATGACGAAAACCTATCATAAACGTTATTTAGTGAAAATATCAGTCCTTCTAACACTTAGCATTTGATCAATTTTGTCTAACAGACCACACTAAACAGACGATGCTTGCATCTTTCTTTGCTCAAACCTTTCCATTTCAATTGACTTCAAGGAAATATTGCTTACAACCTGCCACCATAATGCAGCTAAGTTTTTGCTTCTTATTTAAAAAAATACATTTAAACAGCTATTTGAATTGCAATTCCAACATATTAATCTTAAGACTTTAACTCTTAACTTTTACTCAACTAGCCCATAATCTCTCTTCTCTTTCTGCTTTCCAATTTCAATGAATTCTCAATGGCATGACCCATTCTCAATGTGATATTTTCCCACACACACAATATGTGCGTTAATGTTCAAATACACACGAATCGTATTCATACAATTGTAATGGAGTTTGAGAATTAGAGAATATTGCTGATGAAATGAATTGTCATGTACAATTTCAATTTCCGGTATTGCCAGTTTTGTTTTGTTGTCAGTTGTTTTTATTGTTTATGTTGTTGTTGTTTT
Organism: Sarcophaga peregrina; assembly: GCA_014635995.1. NCBI lineage: Eukaryota > Metazoa > Arthropoda > Insecta > Diptera > Sarcophagidae > Sarcophaga > Sarcophaga peregrina. The sequence goes on from CM025790.1 coordinate 34,345,238, forward strand.
TTTGTTTTTGTATTCAATGTAACCTCAAACTTCAATATTGAAACTGACAATTTCTGTAAATCTATTCGATTCTATATGGATGTATGTGTCTGTCTCTGTGCATGTGTTTGTTGTATACGTTTTAACACCAAGAGCACCACTATCACAATAATAATAATAATAACAAGAACAAGAACAACAATAACAACAACTGTAATAATGGAATATAAAATACAGTCTAACCAGTATTTTAGTAAATATGCTTGAGTGAGTGAGAGTGTACGTATATTTATCTTAAGTTTTAAGCTAAAGGACAAGCACGTTCCGTTTGCACTCTCTTCGCACTCTCATCGCTCTCTCTTTCTCTTTCTATTTTATCTATGTATGTGCACAAACATTTGCTTTTTCGCCTTTATCCACAGACATGGTAGACATGATGTTTGTTTACATGTGTTGGCGTTTTACCAAACGCAAGAACTTGTATGCGTTTGTGCCATTGTATGTATGTGTGTATGTATGTGTTTAAGTGTATTTATGTGTCAAGTGATATTTTAGTATTTGAGTCATACTGTCTGCCTTAATGTCTATCAGTATGAGTAGTTCATGAATGAGTCTTCATGTGTATGGGTGTGTGGGTGTATGCATGTGTGTATTTATCTCTTTATATCTCTGTGGCTCTTTTCCTTAACAAAAAGGAATGAAGAAGATAAAGACAAAGAAAAAAAACGTTACTCATGGAATATCAATATGGGTTAAATTGATATTCTAGTTTCGTTTTATTACACACTCGTAGTATTTGTTGTGGCCCACTGTTACACTTATTGTGGTTATATCTACAGCCTGAAGGAGGTAAGTAGTTATGGTAAATGTACTTAGTTTAGGATAACAATTGTAACATTCATTGTTTAAATGCTTTCAACAAAATTTAAGAGGCTCAACGGCAATAGTTGTATTCCCCAATAGAAAGTGCATTCAAAAAATTATCCATCAGTATGATCAAAATTAGCAATAGCGAGCACTAGCATTACTCTGAATTCAAATCGGTTTTCTTAACCTAACGAAACTATGGTACAGATTTCCATGGGCATTTCTTTGTACACATATCAACGCCTCCGTTCTATAACGTTCTAAGTCGAAAAAGTGTGTTTTGAGTTATAAGCTCTCAAAGTTTTCACGCCCCTATATGTGTATTCTAAGTAGATTTTTCTTTATAATTTCAGAACGGATGAAAACATCTTAACCAAATTCTGACAAATTTTTTAAGTTAGAGAACGTAGAATTTAAAAATGCAAAAACATTAAACAGTATTCATTATCAAGGTAACTAGTCTTCAAGCAGTGACTGGAAAAATGAAAGTATGGAATGGCATATATGGAAACATAATTAGGATTACGCCCTAGCCATGTATATTAATTTTATGCAGGAGTGGCAGGACCTACAGTTATAAAGTCAATTCCGAAGAGACAGATTTTTTAAGAAAGTTTTCATTGCAATTTTATTTTCGCTCAGAATTTTTGCAAGAAAGGAAGGCGCCTCAGAAATATTTCACATATTTCGTTTTATTGAAAATATCTGAGCTGGGGTGTAAACCGAGGATCCACTACTACTAAGCCAACACACTAGTGGCAAAAGATCACATTGCCACCAACGAAAATTTATTTCGTATCATATACTCTGCTGAAGGTCATTATAATCTTATACTACAGCAATTTCAAGTAGCATAATTACAGAACATGAGCTCCGAAAAATCGGATGGATATGAGGCAATGGCTATTGTATTGTTCCACAATTTAATTTTAATTTAAAGAATCTAATTTACAGAAAAATATCCTGGCAAACCCAAATGATCTGCATCATACCTATAAGCCAAATATATTGTGTTGATTTCTGGCATTAATACCTCAAGAATTCTTTAATTACTATGCCTTGATGCTATACTTTATAAAGATGTTATTCGTAATTTGAAAATTAGTTTATTTCTAAGCTAATTAGTTGTCTACTGCTGTTATTAGTGCCGGCTATTGTGTTTTTGTTTTACTTTTTGTTATTGTCGGCTGCTGTTTATTTGATAAGCATAAGCAGGCAGTTAAATAGTTGCGACTGTATTTGTATTATTTTCAATAGACTAACAGAGATAGACAATATGGATGATTAGTTAGTTAGTTAGGTTTACACACATTCTTACATACATACATACATACATATATACGAATGTGTGTACATATATGAGTAAATTTTTCTAACTATTTTTAATACTGTCATCCACATCTCTGTATTCTCGTCCTATTCCTGCCTAATGGTTCTTTGCTTTACTTGTGTTAATGAGATTAATTTGGATTCTTATTTTTTGTTGTTGTTGTTGTTTTCTTTCGATTTTTCCTTTAATTCTGCTGACTTGACACTTGACTTGTATGTTCTCGATCGTTCGTTATTCTGTATTCGATAGAAAGTTTTAATGTCTTTGATATTCTTTGGAGTTTCTGTTCTCATTTTCCTTTTAATTCCTTCCATTCAATTCAATTCAATTCAATTTCAATTCCATAGAAATTCCAAATTTGTATACGAAATGTATTTAAATTTGTTTGGCTTTAATTCCTATAGTTCATGTTGCTGCCACTGTTGCTGAGTTGTGTTGTGCTGTGTTGTGTTGTTTTCGGTTGTTGTTGCTGCCATTTGTTTATTTAATTGCTGTTAACAGTAGCAATAGATCACATTGCCACCAACGAAAATTTATTTCGTATCTTATGCTCTACTGAAGGTCATTATAATCTTATACTACAGCAATTTCAAGTAGCATAATTACAGAACATGAGCTCCGAAAAATCGGATGGATATGAGGCAATGGCTATTGTATTGTTCCACAATTTAATTTTAATTTAAAGAATCTAATTTACAGAAAAATATCCTGGCAAACCCAAATGATCTGCATCATACCTATAAGCCAAATATATTGTGTTGATTTCTGGCATTAATACCTCAAGAATTCTTTAATTACTATGCCTTGATGCTATACTTTATAAAGATGTTATTCGTAATTTGAAAATTAGTTTATTTCTAAGCTAATTAGTTGTCTACTGCTGTTATTAGTGCCGGCTATTGTGTTTTTGTTTTACTTTTTGTTATTGTCGGCTGCTGTTTATTTGATAAGCATAAGCAGGCAGTTAAATAGTTGCGACTGTATTTGTATTATTTTCAATAGACTAACAGAGATAGACAATATGGATGATTAGTTAGTTAGTTAGGTTTACACACATTCTTACATACATACATACATACATATATACGAATGTGTGTACATATATGAGTAAATTTTTCTAACTATTTTTAATACTGTCATCCACATCTCTGTATTCTCGTCCTATTCCTGCCTAATGGTTCTTTGCTTTACTTGTGTTAATGAGATTAATTTGGATTCTTATTTTTTGTTGTTGTTGTTGTTTTCTTTCGATTTTTCCTTTAATTCTGCTGACTTGACACTTGACTTGTATGTTCTCGATCGTTCGTTATTCTGTATTCGATAGAAAGTTTTAATGTCTTTGATATTCTTTGGAGTTTCTGTTCTCATTTTCCTTTTAATTCCTTCCATTCAATTCAATTCAATTCAATTTCAATTCCATAGAAATTCCAAATTTGTATACGAAATGTATTTAAATTTGTTTGGCTTTAATTCCTATAGTTCATGTTGCTGCCACTGTTGCTGAGTTGTGTTGTGCTGTGTTGTGTTGTTTTCGGTTGTTGTTGCTGCCATTTGTTTATTTAATTGCTGTTAACAGTAGCAATAGATCACATTGCCACCAACGAAAATTTATTTCGTATCTTATGCTCTACTGAAGGTCATTATAAGTGACTCCTCTCCTATAGAGAACGAAAGTGAGTGGCAAGAGAGAGAGGATGGGCACGTGTGAGATTGTGTTGTCGAAGAACTTTAACTGCTGCTGTCAGCAGTTTTAATTCCCCAATGAAAACGGTGTCAGGTTGGCAAATAGACAGACAGCTAGCCAGGATTCGAAATGCTATTTTATTCTTTGTAATTCGTTTGAATATTTATAGGTTATGGATGTACATAGTATTTCACTTTGGCTGTATTTGAATTTGTTGTTTGAAATGCTAATTTATAGGTTAAAGCAAATAACATTCCATCGTTGTTGTTGTTGTTGTTGTTGTTATGTTAAAGTGCAAATTATTTGTAATTGCCTTTAAAATGAAATGAAATAGAGTTTCTAACCGAATTTAAAAGGATACAGAAAATGAATTATAAAAATCGTTGAAAAAATTTCAAATAATTTCTAGTAAAAGCTGGAAAATTGTAAAATTCGTTGAATTTATAATTTAAACGAACTAATTAAATTTAAAAATTTATAATTAAATTTGTAATAATTATTGGTAATATTGAAATTTAACTACTCTGATTCATTCATACTCGCTACAACATTGATTTATAAGTACTGGTTGCAATAAGTATGAGTACAACATTGACATCAAACTCACAATATTCAAAATATGTTTGATTTCTATGCCTACTCATTCTGATTCATAAATTTAGAAAAATACTTATAATACTTATAATTGATTCGAGTGATTCGAATCATTCATCAAAATTTACAGACTTTATTGTTGTTGCATACACAAACAAAGAAGAAAGGAAAGACAAAGACAACAAGCAAAACATACATACAATCTTCTTGTGAGTATTGCGGTACTCGTACGCGAATCATACTTATTTTGTGCTTCGTATAAACGTTAAGTAGAAACGTATTGTTAAGTATGAGTACGACGAGTATTTTTCAACTTTGAGTATGAGTATAAAAATATTAAAATAAGTATGAATGCGTATAAGTATCAGAAATTATAAATATGACTCGTATCTACTCATCGTTTTGAATACTCGTTGCTGATCTCTAGTAAGTATGTATGTGTTTTAGATACCCTTGACTTTAGTGTGGTTTGATGGCATTTTAAATTCAACAATGTTCTTCATTGACCTACCCATTCACCTATAAAACGGCTGAATGGCTAAAAGTGGATTTTCGATTAGGTTTCAGAATCCATTTAAACGTTATCATTTATGCTCAATTCCTTGATCAGTAGACGTTTTATGAATGGCAAGTTTTTGTGAAAGACGTATACTTGACAGTTTGGGATTCTCTTGCAAAGTGTAACAAATATCGGCATATTTTCGGCAGATTTTACGTTTCGTCGACGTACGATTGTTGATGAACCATTTACTGTGAACTAGTATACTTTAATTTTTTCTTCGTCCTATCCTCTAGGAAGGACGAAAAAGGAGATCGTTGAAAAGGAAAAGTCAAAGCGACCATTTCGATAAAACAATTTTATTGAACGATACAACAGTATATCGCGATTTAGCTGGGCAGACTAAATAAATGCCAAATAATTTTACAGATCTACCTCCAATAAAATAGTCGTTATCAGTTGTCAATGTTCGAAATTTTCTGTTGGTAGACTTAATATGCTGATGAGGCTATTGCTACAATAAAGTCGAGAGCCAATCAATATAAAAGGGATTTGAATCCCTGTGTGAGTATAAAATAACAAAATATTTAATGATGTATGGATTAAAATAAAAGTAATAAGAATAAGGGCAAATAGAAACATTTAAAACTGAGTAACATTGGACTCCGTTAGACCTTGTAGGATTTTCTTACGTCGCAAGTGTATGCAAATAAACCGCAAACTACAGAGGTGTTCGAAATCAACATAATCCATGGCAACGATTAAATTAAATCCGATTTATACGTCATTGTCATGGAAAATGAGACATTTCGGATACGCTCAACGTCTAGAAGGCGTGGTGGATATTTAAACGACATTACATTCCAAACCTAATGGAATTAATAAGACGTTCAAATGAATAAAAAATATTGAAGATCCCTCCCATACATACATAATTGGCCATTACAACCCTTCAGTCAGGATTACGACCTAGCTTCTCACACCACTTATGCTGTGTGTCTCCGAACGACAGATTTTTGAGAAGTTTCTTGTGGCGATTTTTACTCTCAGAGTCTTTGCCAGAAATCCGCTGAGAGGAAGTCGCCGAAGAGATATTTTTTCGTTTTGATGTCTGACCTGGGATTTGAACCCGAGCCTTTTGTCTAATAAGCCAACACACTACCCACTAGACCACGGCGACTTTTATCCCTCCCATACATTTTGTTTTATTTAAATTTAAAAATGAAAAGCGTTTAATAAAAGACCTGATACAATATATGTACAAAATTTTGATAATTTAAATAAACTTTAAATAACTTGAATTTAAATTTATAATCTTATTTAAAACAAACACCCCAACTGTCATATTAATGTAACAGAATGTGATAGCAAAACCTCCAGGAAACTCTAAACTCAACTGGAATTTAATTATGAAATGAAAAAAAATTTTTCTTGTAGTTTTTAAAATAAAATTTTATTGTTAATCTCTCAAGGGTTTAACTGTCCTTTTAAATGTCTTCTAATGTTTATTGTTTTTGTTTTTATTGTTAATTTCTATGAAATTTAATTCATCTTAAAGGGATTATTATTGAAATATTCACACAAGACACATAATTTTTTTTGGAAACAAAAAGCTTGTAAATAAACAATTACGAATCACAGATTAAAGTGACCTGGATATAGAAAATTTGTGTTTTGGGATTAATTTTTTTTATTTTTTTTACACAAATTTTGATTAAAATTAACTTAAATTAAAAACAATTCTGTTGAATTGCTGTTGTAATAATATTACTAAGAAAGTAAATACTAACAACAAATAAATGAAAAGAAAAATGAAGAAATGTGAATAAGAAATGATTTCAATGAAATTACAAAATTTAAATCTTTAAATTTTTGTTAACATTATTATGAATATTTGAATATCATGATTACCAAATAAGCAAATCAATAGTTGTGCTTTAATCTAGTTGAAGGACAATAGAATTTCAAATGAAGCATATAAAATTGTTCAAATAAATGAAATCCGTCTGAATATTAATAAAAAAAAACACGAGACAAAAATTAAAGATAAAAATATTCAGTATTCTAGTACCATATACGAGAATACGTCTTTAAAGTAATGCTTTTAATCCGCTTTCAAGGATATCCTTGGCCCTAATTGACATAAAATGGTAAGATTAGGTTTTCACGCAATTAACACAAAAACAGGAGGCAATCCGATGGTGACCTATCAAAGCTCTCTTAAACAATTTGTCATCACTCTAGCGAGTCACTATTGTCGTAAGTAAAATCTTAAATTAATCCTTTTACCATAGCAGAACGACTCATCATTCATGGAACAGGATTCAATAGTTTTAAGCCAAGTTTTCTTTAAAATCCATAATAGGCAAGCCATTTTTCTTCACATTGTTAAGAGATAAGTTGATTTAGATGAATATCAGCATCTCTACTTTCTTACTTACTTAATTGATCACAACAATCGCTTAGGCAAGGTTAATAGTTACAAGGGTACTAGCTTCTCAACACTACCTATATTGTGTGCGTTAATTTTATCCATGAGTGGAGTTACTTATAGTATTAATGTCGAACGACACATTTCAATCATTATTTACTCCCAAAACTTTTGCCAGTAGACTGCTGTGAAGAAATCTCCGTAGAAATATTTTCTTCTCGTTTGTCTGAACTAAAGCTTGTACAACCGTTTCGCGTTTAATAGCCTAACACACCAAGACACTATATACTAGACTACGTATCTATTCACAGAAGGAAATTTAGCCTAGAAGCTCTTTTATATTTATTCATAGGGAACTGTGGATCCAATGATTTTATTCATAGGGAACCGTGGATCCAATGATTTTATTCATAGGGAACTGTGGATCCAATGATTTTGTTCCTACTCTATTCTTTGTTCAAAAAAGTGGCTCGACAGGCAGAGACTGGGTGTCGACTCAACAAAGTTCGAAGCTTGAAGTGGCCGTGGTCTAGTAGGTAGTGTGTTGGCTTATTAGACGAAAGGCCCGAGTTCGAATCCCAGGTCAGACATCAAAACGAAAATTTGAAAATAATTCTTCGGTGACTTCCCCTCAGCAGATTTCTGGCAAAAACTCTGAGACTAAAAAATTGCCATGGAATGCTTCTCAAAAAATGTGTCGTTCGGAGTCGACTTTAAACTGTAGGTCCCGCCACTCGTGTATAAAATTAACGCCCACAACATAAGTGGTGTGAGAAGCTAGGACGTAGTACAATGGGTCAATTCGACCACCGAGTACTGTACTTGTCAGAATTGACAAGTACAAGTCCTCTAACCTAACCTAACTTAAAGTTTGAAGCTTCTGATGCAACGACTTTATGTATACTGCCAATGCCTATCTTGCTTACCTACTTAATTGGTAATCACAATCCTTAAGTTATGCTTACAACCTAGTTTCTTAGCGTCTCATAGCACTCATGTCATATGTATTAATTTTATCTGGGACCTACTTTTAAAGACGATTGCGAATGATAAATTTAAGAACCTTTTATTTGCTTTTCTCTCCGAAATCTCCGGAGAGGAAGAGTCGCCAAAAGAAAGGTTTTTTTTTACTTTCGAAATATCTGACCCTTATGTTGAATCACGGGCTATTGCCCATTAAGCCATCATACTACCTACTAGACTGCGGGGCCTTCAATACTATATAGTAGGCGGGAAGTAGTGCTAGGCATGTGCCCTATAGGTATCCTTTTCATCTCTTGCTGCAGAAATCATTTGTCAAATATCCAAGATCAATATGCTCAGCATTAGGATCAATAGCCCAGCATTTACTTCAGCAACTATATCGTGCATGTTTCTTTGGAACTTAAGTAGACTTTCTATGTATTTCTATTCAGCTTTTGCAAGGTTTTCAATTTGCCCGTAACCAAAGACGATCATCTGGTGTTAATGGAATCCATAACTGCATTATCAATTACAACCATGCAGATCTTTAAAGATGTTCTTAAAAAAGAGAATTTATTGATCAGTTTGACAGTTGTACCATAACTGGCCAAACCCTCTACAGTAATCTAGAATATCATCGTGTCCTGTCGCTCACAAGTACTCACATGATATAAACAGGATCGCTCAAAGAACTCCTATCCGAACAAGTGTAAAGTTAATAATAGCCCGACTTACTAGACTCCACATTCTTAAAAGTGATTTTACGTTGCCTTAACAGGCTAACATTATGACCGCTTAGTCGCCGTAGCTAAATGTCAAGTCTAAAATTAAAAAATTCTTTGGTTCCTGATAGGTTATCAGCTTTTATACCCTATGCTCAAGGTAAATATCCTGTTAAACATTTAAGATACTTTGTTGGCTGTTGACTTTGGGCAACCAATTCTTTAACTTTCAATTTTGTACATTTTGGCCACAACTTTTGTGGGTTACCAAGACTGTCACTTTTATGCCCACACACACACACACACAGTGTTTGGGTTTGTATCTGAAATTCCCTTTAAATTATCTCCAACTGTTACAAGCAATGGCTGCTGTGTCCATTGCTATTCTATCCTTGTGTGTGCGTGGGAGGAGGAAAAAAACTTTTCAACAAAAAGTGACAAATTGTTCGAGTCAAAGTCAAAAGAAAATTAAATTTAAATATTGTTATTGTTGTTGTTATGGATTGTTATTGTTGTTCTTGAAATAATACAATCATTTGCTATCAGCAGGTTGGCAAACTAAAAATACATTTTTTTTTCGAAAGAAAATGTCAGCACATCTGTTTGTTTCAGAAAATTTTCTTTCAATTTTTTTGTTTCTTTTCATTCTTTTTTCTTCTTCTTGTTTTTTTTTTGTCTTAGTTTGTCTTTTGTTGTAAGTTTTGTTTTTGTTGTTATTTTTATTTTCATCCATTTGTCAATGTGAAAATCACAAAATAACTGACAAGTTATTGTTTTAGGGCCTATTGCCCTGTGCTTGTTTCATTCGTAGTGATATTTTCGTTACGTTCTACGTTTGTTTCTCTTGTTATTTCTTTTTGCAATTGTGAAGAGAATGTTGCTGATGTTGTTTTCTTTTGTTTTGTTGTTTGTGTATTATTTTATATCAAATTATTATTGTTGTTGTTGTTGTATTTTATGCCTTCATTAAAATGTGAACGTGAAAATTCGTTCGAATGACATCCTTTTGTTTTGTTTTGTTTCTTCTTTCGAACTGTTGCCAGTTTCCTTCAAGCTTTGCTCTGCTAACGTTCTGTTGTATTTGGCCTGTAATTTTTTCATTTTTTTCTTTTTGCGTTCAATCTCTCTTACAAATGTTATCAAAAAAAACCAGAAAAAAAACTACATTTCAGCCGTTGGCATTATAATCTTGTGTTGGCTGGCTATAGATTCGCTTGGTTGGTAGTTGTTTAGATACAGTTTTTGTGGTTTTTTGTTTCGTTTTCTGTTTTTTTTTTTATCATTTCCCTCCCATCTAAACTTGAAACGTGTATAAGAGAGGCATACAGGATTCTTATTTTCATGTTTCATGCCTTTGTTATTGCAATTTTTTTTTATCTAATGTTGTTACTGTTGCTGTTGCTTTTGGCTTTGGACGTTGTATTGTTGTATGGTATGGTATGGTAGAGAGCTGTCAGTAACCCTCAGCTTTGAGATGAGATGAGATGTTGGTTTGAATTACTTGTATCACATTGTTTTCCCAATCTTTTATTTTGTTTTTTGTAAATTTTTTTCCTCCATTTTTTTCTCTTTACTGATGCTGGTTTATCTCAAAAAAAAATTTTTTTTCTTCCTTTTCTCAGATTTTTTTTAGCCTTAACCTGGTTTAGTAAGACACACACACACACACACACACACAACATTTGTTGTTGTGATAATAAATGTTAAATAAGTAAATAAAATTTTCCTTCTTTTCGGTTTTTGTGTGTATTTCTTTCAACATTAAATTCGTTAATTTGACAGAGTGTATGTGATGTATAAAAGAAAATCATTTTCCATGTCAATTGAATTGGAACGAATGGAAAAAGGAAATTTCGTTTTCATCAAAATTAATTATGAATGTGTTGTTGACACATCCTGCACATGTTAGAAATGATAAATGCGTAGAAGGCTTTTAATAATAGAATGCGTATCCTAGTAGTCAAATATATCATAGAAAATGCAAATGTTAGTCGAAATAAACAATTTTTCATTTCATTAAGTTCATTGGATGGTGCTTTCTTTAAAAAACTATTTCTTAAATATTTTTTAATTTCCTAAATTTAATAAATACGTGGTATTTATGTATACGTAGTATGTGGGAGGAGAATACCAGGCTTTTTCTTTCTTAATTGGTCATAACAACGCTTCAGTCAGGTTTACGAGTTAGATACCACATACCACACATGTTGTGTGTGTTAATTTTATTCATTTTTGGGGGGATCTACAATTATAAAGTCAACATGCACATAACATACATAATTGGCCATTACATCCTTTCAGTCAGGATTACGACCTAGTTTCTCACACCACTTATGTTGTGTGTGTTGATTTTATACACAAGTGGCGGGACATACAGTTTAAAGTCGACTCCGAACGACAGATTTTTGAGAAGCTTTTCATGGCAATTTTTACTCTCAGAGTCTTTGCCAGAAATCTGCTGAGAGGAAGTCGCCGAAGAACTATTTTTCGTTTTGATGTCTGACCTGGGATACGAACCCGGGCCTTTCGTCTAATAAGCCAACACGCTACCTTCTAGACCACGGCGACTTCAAATAAAGTCGACATGGAAAGACAAATTCGGGAAAAACTTTACAATGTCTTAGCCTAAAATCCGTTGACTCAAAGTCGCACAAAGAAATATTGTTTTTTATATCGATTTGATCAAGTTGTATGACCAGGGGTTTGAACCGTGGCCAGCATACAACCTACTTCATTTGTGTGGACTCAGATTATTCAATTGCTACTAAGCAATATACTCAGCAAATGGGAGATACTCAAAAGATACCGTAAGACGATATAACCCAAACTGCAAATATATTGGAAGCAACTGCTAATACCTTGTGAAGTGAGATTAGTTTATAAATAAACAAATCGGAAGAAAACAAACAAAAAATCATGGGTTTCATTAAGTGCTTTCCATAAGGAAATTTAAATAAAACAAAGTATACTCTTAACATTTCATCGAAATTTTTCTTAGTCGTTTGACTGACGTATTGATGCCATTAGGTGGGAAATATAATTTAGTTCAAATGTACGCAACAGTTTCTTTGGACGGAGCATTCAATATCTCTTTCGCCATGCTAGTGGTATATAAACCAGGGTTAATTTGACCGATGACATCTATTTTATGTCAGGATCACTGTAATGTGGCTTTGTTCGCATGCACCTGATAATTAACAAAATCCTACAAGAAAAAGTCTAACGAGATCAAAATACATAATCTTGATTGCAAGTTTGCATCACCTCCGTATGAAATGATAGTGCCTGTGTAAAATGTTGCGCCATCCACTTGAAAGCACAGGTCATTGGTATCCCTATCTGTAGTTCGGAGTCGACTTTAAACTGTAGATACCGCCATTCATGTATAAAAAGTAAAGCACACAACATAATTGGTGTGAGAAACTAGGTTGTAATCCCCACTAAACTGTTGTTATGACTAATCATGTTTGTATGTGTTTTGGAAGCTCTTAATACTGATGTCATTTGGTATCGTTGCAAATTCAAAAGTTTTGTTTGTTTACACATTCCCATTCTGAATATGATTTTTTGATGAAAACTAGGATCAGTTGGTTGTACACTGTTTCAGTGTCAATTTAGCGAATACGGCAAAATACATTGAATAAATGACAACTAATTTGACAGATGCAGCTTTAACAATATGGCCGTTGTCAACTGCCAAACTTCGAAAGTCCTACTCGGAGGGCACTGTACTAAGGAACTGACAACTTTTCTGTTGATATCCAATTAAAGGGTTGAAAGGTGAAATAAATCGATTTTTTCCTTGGACGAAGAAGATAGCTTTAACAAATCTATTGACTTTGAAGAACAAATGTAAACTCTACATACAAATTTTTTACGAAAGCAATCATAGCCCCACTAAATCCATTGCTAGTACTATTAACGCCATTTTACGAAATTTCCTATCAAAAACAAATCAATTTTATTTCATACAATTTTCATTACATTAATAAATTACGCTGATACCAGCCAAAACTGATTATTACACTTTAACTCCAATTAAAAATATTCGAATAAAATTTCAGAAAAATTAAAATAAAATTATTGTGCCCTTAAGCAGTAGAGATTCAAAATTAAACAAAATCTCTTCCTGAGGGACGAATTGTTTAATTTTATTTTAAATAATCAACCATTAAGTGGTGGCAGCAGTGATGTTATAAACTGTAAATGTTGCATCAGAGTGTCATAAAGTGTCAGCCAAATTTCATACTGAATTAAACCCGGAGAATAATTTTCATTAAATTTTAAGCTGCTTTCAATGTGTTTAAAGTTACAATTCGGTTGGCTATCGACATAAATCAAAAGCTTGCCTCTTATGAAATGCAATTGTAGAAACAAATCGGAATAAATCAGCGATAATCAATGGTAATAATATTTATTATTTAAACTCAACAGACAAAATAAAATATCACACATTTACTGTGAAAAAATGTAAACAAATGTACGCACAATACACTGAGAAAATTAAGTATAAGTATGGTCAGGGATTTCATTTCATTTTATAGAATTTTTAGTGAATAATTTAATTGATAAATTCTAGTGATCAGTTATGATTATTCGTTAGACTTCAGAGACATTTCATATTGTGAAAAGAGTATGGTCCAGCGCCTGCATAACAGCAATATTATTAATACTATCGTACAGAAATATCATAGTATTGCAACCAATTAAATCTATTGTACTGTTCACGGTCTACATAATCTATCCTCGGTTCAAGATGCTGCTGATTGCCAGCAAGAATAATTCATTCGATCCATTCGAGCATTTGTTATGATGATTCATTCTTATCATCACAGAATCTATGTAGAAATGATTCCCATTCTAAACAAATGCTCTTTGAATAGACATTAGCCGGGCAAAAGACAGCTTTCTAACCTCAGATTGTTGCTGGATATGCTGATGCATGACTCAAGTTTTCAGCTGTTCCGATTATCCAACAAGAATTTAGATTGTCTCAGGAAAACGAAAAGGTGGATGAACTGGCAGGAGGAAACGATAGATGAAATATATGCGCCTGTACAAGAAATTGTTTTCAAATTGGAAAACTTAGCATATATTTCAACAAATTATGATTGATCCAACATACACTGACCGCCATTTTTTATTATAAAAAATATACTTGCAGCACAACGAAAATTTTGTTTTCTATTTTTGTTTTAACATTTTTTAAGTCGTAAATAAATGTTTTTATTTTTGGAAATTTATGCGACTATTCTCATTTATTTTTCTCGCTGTTTACTCACTTTTGATGGTCAGTGTAGCTGATTGCCAAATTTCTAAAGTACTTTACCCAGCTTTTATGTACTCTGCTCTTTAGAATATATGATCATGGTAGCAAAGATATAAGGGAATTAGCCAGTTTCATCCGGAGCTTGGGATGGTTTAAAGCTATCAATAACGGATCATGGCAAGGGAGCTTAACCCTTACAATAGTATATGGGCCACCGAGTGAACTTGCATTTGAACGGCAAGCTAAGCGCCAATCCAACCTAACCTTAAATTGCCTCAACTTATTTGTGTTATGGTGAGTAGTGCGTCTCTCCCTATCATCTTCCTTCCACATCACAGGGAAGTTCTCGTTCCCATCACCCTGCTCATTGCGGTAAATGTTCAGATGATCTTGCAGACAACACAATATGATATTAGTTCCCTTGTCTAGCACATACAGCTTTCTTTCCTATGCTATGAATTCCATTTCATTTTCTCCCACTAGATGCTTACGTCCACAAGATAAGTTGTTGCATATGATGCTTGAAGAACCCATAAGTAATTGTTGAAAAATCATAGCATCTAGCAAAAATAAGTATTTGGTAGGCATTATGGTCTGAGATGTCATTAAGCCGCAGTCTTTTGAAAACTACCCTGGAAGACCCATTAGAATGTGTGTGATAAGCAAAGTTTTTGGCCTGCAATTGAAGATTATAAACTGAATACTGTGATACAAACTTACAATTTATACAACAGCAAAGGTGCGTGGAATTTCACGATCCGGTGGCCATCATACTCATACATTTTGGGAGAGGGGAGGGGGACGTGGTTGTCGTTAAATTTTTTGTTGTGTTACACTGAACACGTTGTCTAAGCTAATGTTTAACTGCTCTTATACTGACTTTCGTCGAGGTATCGCTAAGAAATTTGTGTGTGCTACAACGACAATAACTCTGTGGATGTACTTTTCTTACTTTAGCTTTGAAACAGAGTTCAGCAACGAGTATTCAAAACAATGAGTAGATTCGAGTCATACTTATTTTAATATGATACTCATACTACTCATACTCAAAGTTGGAAATACTCGTCGTACTCATACTTAAAAATACGCATGATGTTATTGATTTCGACTCGTCTCTACTTAACATTTATACGAAGTACAAAATAAGTATGATTCGCGTACGATTACTGCAATACTCACTAGAAGATTGTGTGTATGCTTTGCTTGTTGTCTTTGTCTTTCTTTTCTTCTTAAATTTTTGGACGCTAAATGATTCGAATCACTCGAATAACTTATAAGTATTATAAGTATTTTTCTAAATTTATAAATCGCAATGAGTAGGCGTGTGAATCAAACATATTTCGAATGCTGTGAGTTTGATGTCAACGTTGTACTCATACTCATTGTTACTTATACTTATACATCAATGTTGTAGCGAATACGAATGAGTTAGAGTAGTTGAATTACAATTCTGTTGATTCACTTATACTTGAAAATTGTATGAGTACTTATGAGTACCGAGGAAAAACGACTCATTGCTGATCTCTGCTGTATAAAAGAAAATAACAAAAAGACATTACTCTGCCTAAAGGGTTAAATTTTAAAAAGCTACTTAAGTTACATGATTCCTTAATTAGTAATCCAGCTTTTCGTCGTACACTGTTGTTTTTGCGCCGTGTAAATTATGATCTCTCTCTCTCCCCTTCTCTCCCTGAAAATCAATCAATCGATTGTATAAGTATTACGATAGTAAGTATTTCGTGTTTATATATCGCTTTCATGCAATCACATTTTAAATACAACAACAACAACAATAATAATAATAAAAAATAAAAGATAATAAAAATAATCAGAAATTCTGTATGTACGTATACACAATGTTAAACAGTATTCAGTACTGAATTTTGTATTTCATATCGTATATCGTATCGTTTTCATCGTTACATTCTATTTATTTTTCATTAAAAACGATTTTCTCCTGGCTGTTGTTTCATAACATCTACTGGCCATTACGGCTGGTTGATATATACTCGTACTGTGGCAATTGTTATTTTGCTGTTGTTGTTAGTTGTTGTTATTTTTTTTTCTGTTTTTGCTATTGTCTTGGCTACACAGTTAAATCATAAATAATATTACCGTTGCTATACAGCTATGGCTGCCCAGCTACTACGAGCTTTATTATGATATTGCTGCTGCCATCCTTTAGACAGAAAAAGGAAGAGAGAGAGTATGATGGTGGTGGTATTGGTGTTGGCGGTCGATCATAAAACATTTATTACTTGTTTATTGACGATGGAGGAAATAACGGTTTTTAACCCATTCGCATTCTTTAACCAGCCATTCCTTAGAGTATTATTAGCCACGTACACAGTGTTAAAATCAAAATTTATTCTCTTGGCGCCACTTTAGCACTGCCACTCAAACGCTACCAACTAACAACGCTAAATTCAGTTTCATTTTAATGGCATTTGAATGGTCGAATCATTTCATGATTATGACGGTAAAAATACTCCCAACCCCCACTCTCATCTTATTGTGTTGCGTTCTGGGATTTATGAAATTCTGTGCTATTGAAAACAAAAGTTATTGCGTGAAATTTACAAAAACAAAAAAAAAAACAAAGAAGGAAAACAATTTCTGTCAGAATTTACTTTTCACTCTGAGATCAATAAAATAAAGTTTTAGGAAAATAAATCATATTCTATATGTAGGTATGTACAGTTTATCAAAAAAATCTTTGCACAGACCAAAAAAATGTAAAATTTGTTCTTCATTCAGGAATTTCAACAACAAATTTTTTAAATATTTTTTTATTTTTGCACTCATTCTATAACTGCACTTGTCTACGACCATATGACACCAATAGTTTCGTAATAGTAACACTCATTACAATAATAACAACAACAAAAGAAGTTTACTCAATCTAAGAAGTGTCAAAAAAATCTTTGCATATTGAATGAAGATAATAAAAAAATTATAAAAATATGCCGTTATTTCGCAAAAATGTTGCGCATTTTGGGTTTTTTGCAAATGAGATGGAATGTGAAAGGGGTAAATAACGTTTTAGTAACGAAAGAATCGTTTTTATTATTTTTGAATACAAAAAATGCCAGGGAAACGAGTTTCAAAAAATATTATACAATCGGGCTATTTCAACTACTACAAACACAAATCTGCCAAGGAAATCGTCGTTATGTTCTTCCTAAACATCAGGACTGTATATAATATTATATGCTGAAAAGAAGGAGGACTAGATTTAAAGGGATCTTCAGACAGTCCAAAAAAGATGACGCAGCGAGTTGAGAGAAAAATTATTAGAACCGTGTATGATAGCCCGCAATCCAGTGCGAGATGATTAGCTCTTCAAGTTTAAACAGACTTTTGGTTTACATGTTTTCCAAGAAACCATTGGAAATGTTCTTCAAAAACACAAATATTCTTCAAGAATGACTAGGAAAAAACTCTTGCTGCCAGCACAAAATATCGAAAAGAAATTAAGATTTGCCACCGAATACATTTCACTTCCTCCGGAGTACTGGGACGATGTTATTTTCTCAAATGAGACGAAAATAATGCTTTATTATCATGACGGACCGCAAAGAGTTTGGCGTAAGCCTCTGAAAACACTAGAAAATAAAAATCTTATTCCTACAGTAAAGTTTGGAAAACTGTCTGTAATGGTATTCGGTTATATATCCAGCAAGGGAGTTGGTGTTTGGATGAAATAATGACTAAGAAAGTACATTTTGATATTTTATAAAATGAACTGACCGCCAGCTTCAGGAAATTTGGTTTTATTGACCCGTTAATTCCGAATAAATTTATTCACAAGTACTATCAAGATCCAGGTTCCTTTACAACTGCACCAAAGTTATTGATACTCTTGCCCAAAGTCCTGGTATTAACCCTATCGAAAATATGTGGGTTCATCTAAAGAAACAGGTAGGGAAAAGATCGCCCACAAATAAAAACGATTTCGTAAAGTTCATCAAGAAAGAGTGGGAAAAAATACCATTAGAATATGACATTCCGAAGATTATTCGATCCATGAGAAGGCGTCGGCAAACGATAATTGATGCTCAAGGTGAACCCACAAAATATTAGCACTATAAATATAAAAAAATGGCATAAGTCTTCATATATTATCAAGTGTGCAAACATTTTTTGACAGCAACAAAATTGAATTGGTTTTGTTTTTTAATATTTTACATTAGAATATTGTGATTGTTATTAAAGTTTTTTTTATTTATTATATTAACAAAACATATGTTTATAAAATCCTGTTTGAAAATATTTAAAAATTTGATTATTTATATTAGAAATCAATGAATTTTTCTAAGTTTTCTTAATTTTTCTCTATGTGCAAAGATTTTTTTGACAAACTGTATATGCATTAATGATGAATGGTGGCATAGTTACGAAGAAAATAAGAATAGAAAAGTGGAAAAATTGGGTAAAATTAGAGAGGGGTTTCAAATATTTCCTGTCCCAAACGAATCACGATATTTAAATCGATTGTAATAAAGAGTAGAAGTTTGTTTGATATCGTCAGCAACCTTGTTGACAACCTTGCATTGTCTTTGTAGTTTCTTTATTGTTCGGTAAATCACTTTTTAGAACCTTGTCTCAGACTACATTGAACAAAACTGATGAAAGACAAAACTTTGACGAAGACCATTAACCTTGAAAGTCTAACATGCTTAGAAGTAAGCAATGACCAATGGGACTTCCAAATCCTTTAATGACTTACAAAATTTGGATGTTCCTCATTTCATTATGGTTCTAAAAGGAAAGTTAAAATGTGTTTTGTTCACATAAAGCTAGGATTTCAAATAAATTTGCATTTAATTATAGCATTTGGTGCAATCCTTATGCTGACAAATTTTGTATTCGCACCTGGTTTGAAGGAACTTGGCCAGTACAGAGACTGCGTTCACTTGTGGTATCATAGCGGGTTGCTATGCGTACTTAAGTGAGCTTAACCAAGCCTTTGGAGCTTACCCTACGGGATTAGTTAGAGAATCGAATCTTTTAAACTTTAAACTTTGAAGTTTAGCAGCGTCAAATCGTTGGAACAAAAAATTAATTTTCTGGAAAATCTCCACGTAATAAGGTCAAAATCCGCTAATGGGTTCGTATCATTAAAGCCATCCATTGTATACAGTGAAGCTAATAGAGTACATCCATTATGTATAAAATACAATGTGATTTCTTGCCAACAACTTGACGAATTTTGATTTTAAAAGGTTTTCAGTTATGTCCCACAAAATAACACCAATCACATCAAATGGTTAATTACCGTCACCGGAACATGCTCTGCTCTTTCTGGAAACTTTTCACGCAACAAATTCAAAACCAATTGTGAGTTGAGTATCTTGTCCAATCAAAGGCGGGTCAAAAACTTATCATGTTCTTCCAGGAGAGTTTGAAAAAAAATACGAATTAGTTTTGAATTAACGGGTGATTTTTTAGCTATTATCTACTTTAAACACCCCACGCACGTTTCGTGTATTGTTTCACTGTCAAACACCTTAAGTTTGGTTTATAATTTAACCATGAATCGTCTTTCAAACGAACAACGCTTGCAAATCATTGAATTTTATTATCAAAATGCGCGCTCTGTTAAGAAAGTTCTTTGCGCGCTCGCTTCTTCCATTTTATGGTCAGTTTAATCGACCCACTGAAGAGGATATTCGGACTATTGTGATTAAATTTCGCACCAAATTTACATTGTTGGACATTAAACCACCAACTTGCTTATGTAGAGTGCGAACTGAAGAAAATATCGCAGCTGTATCGGCCAGTGTTAATGATGACCATCAATTATCGATTCATCACCGTTCGCAGCAATTGGGCCTCTATTACTCAATAACGTGGTTGCATTTCAAAATATAGCTGGTGCAAGAATTGAAGCCGAAAGACCTACCGCAATGCAGAATTTTTGGTGAATGGGCTCTTGGAAAGTTGGCCGAAGATCCACATCTTTATCGAAAAATTGTGTTCAGCGATGAAGCTCATTTTTGGTCCATTGGATACGTAAATAAGCAAAATTGTCGATTTTGGAGTGAAGATCAGCCATAAGCATTGCAAAAGTTACCAATGCATCCAGAAAATGTCACAGTTTAGTGCGGTTTATGGGCTGGTGGCATCATTGGACCGTTCTTCTTCAAAGATGCTGGGAATCGTAACGTAACTGTGAATGATGAGCGTTACCGTTCAAGAGCTTGACTTGCATGACATGTGGTTTCAACATGACGGTCCCACATGCCACATGCCACACAGTACGCTTAACAATGGACTTATTGAGAGGTGAGTTCGATGACCATTTTATTTCACGTTCGGGACCGGTCAATGGGCCGCCTAGATCATGTCACTTAACGCCTTTAAATAAGTTTTTGGGGTGCTATGTTAAAGTTCATGTCTATACAGACAAGCCCGCTTCAATTGAAGAACATTGAAGCATTTATTCGTGAGATACCGGCCGAAATGTTGGAAAGAGTATGCCAAAATTGGACTAAGCGGATGGACTATTTGAGGCGCAGTCGCGGTCAACATTTGCATAAAATAATCTTCAAACATTAAATTATATGGACCCTACTATCGATTCAAATAAAGATTTTATGCATTTTTCTGAATTTGATGTGTTTTTTTTTTTTGAAAAATTTTTCTATAGCTTTTAAAAAATCACCCATTATTATTTACCAATGCATAATAAACTTCAAAGACTAGTGATTTTTAGAAAAGAAAGATTTTAAAAGAAAAGCAACAACAACAAAATGATCCAAATGCATAAAATCCCTCGTCAATGCCCAGCTCTTAAAAAATTACCCTTTATTTGAGTTTTTTTTTTTTATTTTCAAAACTTTCTTAAGTGAACGACTGAGTATATTGAATAATTTTCAACAAATAATTTTGAGAAAGATAACGAATTTTAAATGAAAAATAAATGAAATTTACTGAAAAACGAACACAGCTGAACGTACATACATACTCGTATAGATAAAACTTTAAAATAAATTCGTCACAAACAAAAAACAAAAGAAAAAAATTAAGAAAATCAAAAGACCATATTTTATCGCATTTATTTCTTTACTGTTGTGGTTTATTCTTTATTTCCTTTCTTCTACTTTCTTTTATTCCTTTGATTTGCTTAAGGGGCTGTAAGAATTATAAGAATTTATGTATATTTTTATACAATTTACTTGTGTGTGTGTGTGTGTATTGGGTATATGAAATGAAAGCGTTAGTTAAGTCAAGCAAATCAAAAATAAATAAATTTTATTATGTGGACTTATAATCTATAAATGTTTAACATTTATTCATTCGTTCATTCCATCCATCTATAGATTTTATGTTGTCTATACCACATACATTTATTGTATTTGTATTGGTATTTGTATTTGATGTTGGCTAAGTCAATAAGTATTTAGACATGTATTATAGAGATACATACATATGGTACATATAAGGATATAGAACTTTACAAAATAACAAACAAATATTCGTAATAAAATAGAATCAAATACGAAAGCAATACGATAAATATTAAAATAAACCTTCTTTCATTTTATTTGCACAAGTTTATCATAAAAGTAAACAACACTAACAACACAATATATGGCTTAAATATAGACACAAACACACATACATTTACATACACAGATAACTAAATAAACCTTTAACTAACCACTTGCATTGGTTAAATAAATGGATTTACTAGTCAAGCTCTAGGCTCTATCTCTGTCTCTTTTCCTCTCTGTAATATAATTAAATTTCAAAGTAATTAAGCAAAAATTAAGAAAATATTTGAAAAAATTACAACAGAAATAAAATATTTTCAAAGATTAGTGACTGAAATTAAAAAGAAAATTTGGAAGCCAAAATATTTAATTTTCAATCACCTGTTTAACTAAGGAAAAATTAAATTAATGAAACCGAAACAAGGTAATAAAAGAAAGAAACAACCCTTCCGTCATGATTACAACTAAGCTTCTCACACTAAACTTATGTGTGAGTTAGTTTTATTCATAATTAGGGGGACCTACTATTCAAAGTCGACTTTTTTTTTGAGAAGCTTTTTATGGCAATTTATATTTGCGCTCAGAGTTTTTGCCAGGAATCTGCTGAGAGGCAGCTGCCGAAGAAATATTTTTTCCTATTTCAATTTAATCGAAATGTATGAACCCTGGCCTCACGTCTAAAAAGCCAACACACTACCTTTTAGACTACGGCGACTTAAATTGAATGCGATATCCAACTAAATTTTTGCTCCACTTGAATTTTTCTTCACAAACTACTTCTTCTAATTTAATTCCCTAATGAGTTCCAGCCTAAAGCTTCAATAACAACGATGTCTGTGTTTTACATGGGGACCTAATCCCATGGTGCTCTTTGCACTGGGTGAAAACAATGGGAAGACCAACGCCACTACTTTCATGCTGTAAACACTGGCTACAGCCAGGAAGTAGATACCAATTCATGCTATTTGGGCATGACTCCCCTCTTGTTTAGGGGTCGGAGGCCATCTAAACTCCTTCAAATGCGTTAGGAATGTACCGCTACACCATATTCGCTTACTCCACGCGATTTGGGTCTAAACCACAGCCACAACGTGCTCCCCGAGGGGAACTCACCATTACTGGGCAGGGACACGTCTCTGGGGCTCCCAGCACCCGTGGTTCTAGATTAAAACCTTTGGTCAGACGTCGCAGCCAAGCAAGACCAGACTGCTGCCAGTTGAATCCCAAACAGTTCCTGACTGGTAGCAGCACCCTTAGTCGCCTTTTACCAAGTATGGTGATCACTGTGGTAGAATTCACTTCCCGCCACCACATGGGCAGCTTGAATGACAATATTATGTCAAGGTTTCCGCAGAATATCAAACGATATTCCCTTGCACTTTCGGTGTAGTTCAGAGTAAAGGACTTGATTGCTTAGCCACAAAATGATTTGGAAATTTAAGAAACATAGTATACTTAAGGAAAAAGGCGGTTCAATAGACCACCATAAATTAACACAATCTATAAAGTAATTGTAATGAAAACTAAAATCTAATCTGGAAACTGGATACTCTTTGACTATTTTGTGGTATATAGTTGGGTCTAGACTTGATCTTGCGACTGAAACGAAAGTTTTTTGATCCAAATTTGAAATATTCCGAGTGCATGGTTTAGTATCGCGAGTCTATGCCATAGAAAGGTGTGCCCAATTTAATTTGGATAGGAGGTTATAGTCTAGTAGTCTAGTCTAGTCTAGTCTTACTGAACATGAGGACACGGTTCAAAGCCCAGGTCAGACATTACAAATCAAACGAAATATGAAAAAGAAATTTCTTCGTGACCTCCTCTCAACAGATTTCTGAAAGAAAGACTAGAAAATAAAATTGCCATGAAAAGTTTATCAAAAATCTGTCGTTTGTAGTTGACTTTAAATTGTAGATTCCGCCACTCATGTAACAACATAAGTAGTGTGAGAAGCTAGGTTGTAATTCTGACTGAAAGGTTGTAATGACGAACTAAGTACGTACGTGTACCTGTACTATGGGAATTGTCGCCTTCCATGTAATGAATGTAAATGTAGTGGAAGAGTCTGTCTGGTATGCTCAATGAATTGGAATATAAATAGAGGCTAAGGCTCTTCTCAAATAAAGTTGGTGGTTTGAGCTACTGAAAAGTTATGTTGAGCAATTATACTATGGGGCAATCGGAGTCATGCATCAGACTATCCAGGAAGTTAGCAACTGGCCTTTTGACATGTTCCTATAAACTCAGAGTACACAAAGACTCAAGAGGAATACAGTTTTGCTAACTGTGAATTATTCATACACCGCAGAAGTGAACACCTGAGAGCATATCAGCTGCAAGGCTGAGAATTGTCATTGCTGTTGTCCAGGGTTGTGTTAAAAAGATTCAGGAGGCTACAATAGCTTGTCTGGTCATATTATTAAGATGCGCCTTCACGAGAAAAGCAAAAATCGCTTGAATAGCCTTTGAATGGAACCAACAAGTCAGCAAACGCAATGGACGATCTGAAACCTGCTGAAGTTCAATATGAATAGACAAACTATCGCTAACAGCACTCAAATGGAATCAATAAGAGTGAATTAGATATTCGCCTTGGTCTACTATTTTTTTCTTTTTTGCATTCATACAGGCATAAAAGTAACAAATGTTAGATGAGCGCTCCTACCATCAACTCTTTTTGGTTCTTCTTTTCCAAATCAAACTTTAAAATTTGCAATGCTTTAATAGCGCAAACGACTCTGTAGTGTTAGCATTTTCAAAAGGCAAACTTGAGTTATTCTTTTTCCCCTTTTCATATTTTTTTTTATTCGTTTTATTGCTGATGTTTTTTGTTTTTTTTTTATGCGATAATGATTCATTCCATTCAATTTATTTTTTTCCATGGCATTACAGTTCGTATTTGGTTTGTTGTTGTTGATGGGGTCCTTTTCTTCACATGTATGCTCTCCCTTTATATTGTTTATGTGACAATGATATTTAACTTGTTGTAGTTTAAGTTTAAGTTGGAGTTGCTGTTGTTATACTTTCTCTCTTGTTTTTCATTTTAAAATAATGGCAACGAGAGAACATCATCAGTTTCAAGAATGTTTGCGATGAGTTTTTCTTTTCCACATTTTCACTTGGGTTTCGCATTCATGTTGTCTTTGCTTGCTCAGGATATTACCGTTTAAGGAAAAGGGAAGATAAAAATGGAATGAAAAAAAAAAAAAATATTTCGTGTTTTTTTACCCGGTTGTTGTTCTTGCTCTTGATGTCAATTATTTCTTTTTGTTTTTCTTTTTCTATATTTGTTGAGTAAAAAAACAAAAAAAAAAACGCTAGAATATGTTGTAAAGAAACTGAGAAGCAGGGAGCGAAAAATTTTAAATGAAAAACTTTCCTTCATGTGAAAGTGTATTCGAGCATAACACACACACACACATTCGTTCACATATTTGTTCATGCTGTTGTTGTTGTCATTGTTTGGACATTCATTTAGTCGTTTATCCTCTCATTCCACTCACTCATTCACTTATTCACTGGGATATTTGGTCAGTCATTGTGTTGTTAAAGCCAACCTCAAAAGCAGCAACATGTTCTTCTTCTTCTCTTCTATCTTTATACTCTGCATTTTTTCCCTATCATTTGTGTTACGACTGATTCGGTCATTTATTGTGACCATTTATGAGCCATAAAATTTTATGCTGGTGTTCTTTGTCCTTTTTTTCTTTGTCTCTCGTATTTTTTTGTTTTCTTTTCGTCATTTTTTGTTTTTCTTTTCTTTGTTCTTCCCTCCAGTTAGTAGTTTCTTGCTGCTGTAGCGAAATTCCTTTGTTCCATTGTCAATACCACAGTTAATGAAGAGCATTGATTATGTGTGCTTCAAAACCGAAAACTAATTGTCACTGTTCAGTTACGACAGTTGTGGTAACTTTAAGGTAAAAAAAAATGAAAAATTTTAAGGAATTGTTAAGTGTTACAATGCCTTCAAGACAAACAACAAGAAAAAAAGAAAAGGAAAGACAAATCATGTGTCTTCTTTGGGCTGTCAGCTGAAGGCTTAGAAGCTGGCCACACTAATCTAAGCAGAACCTATCAATTGTTGGGTAAAATAAAGCAACCAAACAAAAAATGTCACAAATTTTGTATTTAAAACTAAGTCGCCGTGGTCTAGTAGGTAGTGTTCTGGCTTATTATACGTAAAGCCAGGGTAAAAAGAAAACAAAAAAGTATTTTACCGGCGATTTTTTCTCTTTCTCTTCTTGTTTCTCAAAAATCTGTCCTTCGGAGTCGACTTTAAACTGTAGGTCTGAATTCTTCTGTATAAAATTAACACACACAACATAAGCGGTGCGAGAAACTGCGGGCTTCTTGGGGACGATTGCAGTAGACTGTCTAATGGTGAAGGTTTAGCACTGGCCATTTTATATTCACCAACAGCAACTCGTTTCCTTACTGCTCGCATCTTCCCTCTTTCCACCTTTCCTAAAACCTGCACAATGCACTGCATAAGTAGGGGTCATCCCCTGAGTGCTAGTTTAAAAAAAAAAAGTGAAGTACTGCTATCCTTTTGAAATGGCGTTAAACTTTTCGTTTTCATATTCTTCATTTCTGTATTCCTTTCAAATACTTGAATTTTTGTCAGATAATATCATCAAGATATATTCGTTGCCTAATCCATTTTATTGGTCATTGCAACTCTTAGTTACGATAACAACCTAGCTTTTCACACCGCCTATGTTGTGTGGCTTAATAATAGCCATGAATGGCTGGACCTAAAGTATAAAGTCGACAGAAACTTTTCATGGTAATTAGATTCTACTCTCAGAGTTTTTTTCCAGAAGACTGCTGAAAGGAAGTCACTCAAGAAATATTATTTTAATACTCCGTTTTGTTCAAGATATGTAAGCTGGGGTTTGAAACACAGGCTCTCCTTTAATAAGCCGACACACTAAATGACGCCGACTTCAGAAGTAGAAACTGAAGACTTCGTCGTTCGAAGAAAATTAAACTAAGGGGTATTCGGCTATCAACAGTGGCTGTTGAGCACAAACTAAATGACTAAATGTCAATTCTTGGTAGGAATCAACTTTTTTACATATACCTGTTGTTGTTCTCCTATTCAAAAAAAGGAAACTACAACTAACCTGCTAAAACCTAGATGATGAGTAACTAACTCACAATTAAAGTGCTTTTTAGTCATGCCGTGATTAAAAATTAAACATGTTCCATGTGATGCAGGGCTTACAGTTTAAAGTGTCAGTCTTGACAAGAGCTTTTTTGCTTTTCGTGGCAATTTCATCCTACTGTCTTTTATCATAGACTACGACGATCACTATATTTTGATATCTAAGCGTAGATTAAAAACGGTTGAATAAAATAGAAGATCTTCTCAGGAAAGTAAAAGCGATTCGTTAACTCTTGGTACCTTTCTCACCAAATATAAAATTATTAATAATATCTACGGTAATTTTTGTCCGGAGTGTCATTCTCATTAGAATATAATAAATTTTCAGAATGTCGCCTCTTATTTCAGATTTTTAAAATAAATTTTGCAATTAAGAATGGCCAAAAGTGAAAAAATAAGAACAAAATTAATATTTTCCATGTTTACTGCATCAAAACTCATAACATCTAAGTTTGAACAAAATCTTTATCTAATCCGTTTTAAAGGCTAATCTCTCCCCTTTCTAAAAAGCTTTCAATTTTTAAGATAGGATCAAACGCATAATTTTGTGTGAAAAGATAAAAAAAAACGTTTTTGTCCTATAAAACGGAGGGTTAGAGGCTTCGAGAAAAATATTAAGTGCTTTTATTACAACTTGCCGTTAACTAAAGGGAGGATTTTAGCGAAGAGATAAATTGTTTTTCATTATTACGAGTATCCGATAAGATAAAAGTGAGCGTTAAGCTAAAGGGGAC
Source organism: Sarcophaga peregrina (assembly GCA_014635995.1). Lineage (NCBI taxonomy): Eukaryota > Metazoa > Arthropoda > Insecta > Diptera > Sarcophagidae > Sarcophaga > Sarcophaga peregrina. Next base: position 34,372,979 of record CM025790.1, read on the forward strand.
GATGATCCTACCTTTAACATTTAAAGGTCACTTTATGTTTGAACTTGCCATATCATAATACTATTTTCGATATGGCAATTTTAAACATAAACAAAATGAGCAAATACAACAAAAAAAAAACGAAGTCCACTGTTGCCACTGCGTTAAAAAAAAGCTTGTTTAGCTCATGAGCTATTTTATCGACTTTGTTTCGGCACTGCCATATTTTTAAGAAAGCTAATTTCGTTTTATCTGTAATGGTGTAATAACCAAAATAAGTTAAGGGGAACTTTGCCGTTCACCTTAGCTAAAGGTACCTTTAACTAACACCAACTTTAAAGGGAAGTTGTAATAATGACCCTAAAAGTATTTTTTAGTTCTACTTAATTAGACTATATAGTAACTCGAGTGTAATTTCATAGTCACACCGTGTTATATACTCAATAGCTCTGAAACTGTCTTCTTCCATAGAGCACCTTATCAGTAGAGTAATTTCATTAGTTTGAATATCCGCTAGTCTAGACTGTATTGGTGTCCTCTATCTCTTTCTTTTTCTTGCTTTGTATATAAAACCATACAGAACCTGTTGTAATGGTTTGCCTCCGTTATTTTATACATGCTCACTCGTTTGGTTAATTGCTGCTAGTGGTCCACTATCGTTTCTTGTCGTTCCTTTTTTTTTATACCAGCATTGTCTCTGCATTGGTATGTGTTTGTTTGTTTTGTACTACACAGCAAAATAAATCTAACTAAGATGGTTGATCGTTATTGCTTCGTATCCTTTCATTGTGTGTGTGTTACAGTCCGTTTTAAATATACTGTCTTGCATGTAAGTGGTGAGTTGCGGTTGGTTTGGTTGCAATGGTGGTGTGTCTTTGTATGCATGTGACAGTATTTAATAATAATAACAGTTATCAAGTAAAAAAAAAGAAAAACAAAAATATTTCTAGTGGTTGCTCATTATTATTATTTGTTTGTTTTAATTTTTTTTTCTTATTTTGTTCTCCTACTTTTAATCTCCCTCTCTCTCTCTCTCTCTCTCTGCCTGTTTGTTTCCTTTTTTTTTTTGCTACTTTTGTTGTTTTAAATATTTAAGTTAGTAGTGATGTTGTTGTTGTTTTGGTTTTTTTTTTCTACACTAACGAGTCTCGTATTTTTTTGTTTGTTTTTTACAAGAACAAGAGATAATAGTGAGAGATTTTATTTTGTCATATTGTACGGCATTAAAGCTGTTGTAGTCGTAGTGATACTGCTAGTCATCGCTCTTTACTTTAGTGTTTTAAAGGATACTGGTTGTTGTTCTTCCATTTTTTATTCTTCCCTTTTTTTTTGTTGTTTTGTTTATTTGTTGTTCTTTTGGAAAATATAGTGTTGAGAGAAATAATTAAATGTTGACAGCATGACTACAGACCAACAACAGATGTGCTATTTTTAGTTTCTCTCTCCTACTGCTATTTATCATTACACTGTTACTCCTACTGCCAACCACTACTGCCATAGCCTTAACCAACCCAACTATTATTGATGCAATCGTTGAGTTATTCCCTTTGTTCTGTTCCTCTTTTCCCGTTATTCTCTTGTCTTTGCCGTAATCATGGTTTCCCTTTTGTTAGCCCCCCCCCCCCCCAAAATGCATTTGCTTCGTTGACTGGTTTAAGGATGTTACTGTCTATGTGACAACTTCTTCTTCTATGCTGTCTATCGGGTACATTTAGTTGTTTAAAAACAAAAAAAAAAAATTAGACTGACCACCATTAAAAAAAAACCCAAGAATTTAAAAGAAAAGGAACGAAAAGAAAAACAAATTGTGTTGAAATAATGAAAATAATAAAGTGGTTAACAGAAAAGCTAAAAAGGAAAACTTAAATTGCTATGCTAACACAAATAATGTCTATTATGATTTAAAAACCAACTTGTTTTTCAGATTATTTAAGGCAAATAAATTAATTACAATAAGGATGCTAAACGTTAAACTTTAAAATTATTTATGCTAACAAAGGCGTTTAATTAAGAAGGCATTACCCAATATTTGTATGGACATATAGAAACCTTCAGTGATTAAAAAATTGGAGATCTAAAAATTGATGAAACTACTTAAGCGATAAAATCATTTTGTATATCAAATGAAAGCTTCATATTATAACAAATTTAGAATAAGAAGGGAAATAGCATTGCTGTAATCAAAGCAACAGAAATTGTCAAAATGATATACACACGTCTCGTTAGAGTTATTGTGCTTTTGAACCACCAGAAGAGGAGAAAGTAGTTCAATCGAGTCCTACAGTAAACCAGAAGTATACAAATACATAATTAAACAAATACACAATGAAACAATTTCTACTCTGAGAGCCGTAAGAAGTATTTTTTCATATTTCGTTCTGTTTGAGATGTCTAATAAACTAATACAAAACGTACTAGACAACGAAGACTTCAAAAGTAGTTGCAACTCTTGGAATTTTTGCCAGAAGAAAGCCGAAAAAAATAATTTTTTTTATGTTTCGTTGTACTTGAAATGACTAAGCCAACCCCAGGGGTTCTTATTTAATAAGCCAACACACTACCTACTAGACTGCAACGGCTGCCAGCATAGCTGCCAATTTTGACGATTTCTCGTCATTTTGACGATTTTAAACTCCAAAAATGTCATTTTGACGACATGACGATTTATGCCCTTATTTTGAGGATTTTTAGCAATTACATGCATTAAAGGCTTCCTTGATCTTTATGTAAAAAGGTGTAAAGTCTTGTATTTTTAAGTTATTTTGGAATACCTGTGATGATTTCTCTGTATTTTATACCGTTTTTATCCCTTAAAAGCCAAAAAATTTCAACTCGTAAATAACATCATAGTTGATAATAAATTATCATACGCCGTTGGAGACAATTTTGAAAATTCGATTATAGCTTCTAATATTATCATAGGAAGAACAATGACAATTGCCTTTATTTATTTTTTCATACGACCAGTTTTGAGCTAGGAAAATACATAATGGGAATGAACAAAGCGGGAGCAGTGTTTATGGAGCCTAAGTTTGAATATTTTTATACCATAAGTAGCAGGAAATATCTCTGTAGGAAGGAAGCTCCACATACGATTAGTCCGTCTAACAAACGAACTATGTTTGTAATGCAGTGTGCGATGCACTGGCCAATCGACCACATGCGGATGTGCTGGCCGAGAAAGACGAGTGTTACGTAGGAATATATGATTCTCATAAACAACTCCCCTTATTTCGCTCGATCAATATCCATGTAGTAGCTGCAGAACAGTGACACAAGCCACACTGCAGTGTATCAATTGAGATAGAATACTATCGTGACTAATGACCTACTACGGCCTCACCTGTACACGGTCGAGAAGCCTTAAAATAGGGCGTACTCATACATGAAAGTTATATTCCATTTCCAAGTGACCATCACACTGAAATTTCCTGCACATAAAGCCAAGATCCTCTGACTCCCTAATATTTACACCACAGATAGGTATAGGTTATGCAATATTATTGCTGCTTGACATTGACTTTATAAGTTTTTGTTTTTAAAAAGTTTAAATTTATTTATTTTTATTTTTTCTGAAGATTTTGACAATTTGATGCTTCATTTATCTGGCAGTTCTTCAACGCTACAACCAATACAGCAACACATCCAGTGGACAGTAAAAGTCTTAGTACTCCAATATATTTTGACGATTTCATGAATTTTAACCAAAAGTTTGTATAAAAAATTAAGGCTTTTATATTTATTTTATTCATTTATTTCTGTTTTATTATAAAACAAACAATTTTTTAATGTTTTTCATAAATAAAACAAGAGAAAAATGAGAAAGTTTCAGATGACTCCATAGGTACTGTCAAGAAGAACCTAGAGTAAAATTAAAATTCAAAGGCCTAATATATGAATATGTTATCCCTTATAAAAGAATATCCATTAAGGTTAAGACACCATTTAACCCATTTGGAATTGAATGAACAAGTTTTGTTTAGTGTTTTCCGATGGCACCAGGAGCAAGTATTTCGATTGACTTTTGTTTGAGGTTTAGCGATTACGTAACCGTTCTTTCAAATGATCTCCTAAATACTCTCTCGAAATCATACCGGGGCTTTGGGTAAGAGTATTAAGGCACTTTTTTGTCAAAATATATTGGAGTACACTAATACCCCGGTTTGCGTCGCCTCTTTCTGCGTCTGCTTCGAAGTAGCGTCTTTTTAAAACTGTCTGTGACTTCCAAGTTGCGTCGTTTTTGTTTCAGTTTGCGTCGTTAATATGAAAATGTTTGTACAAAGCTAAAATAGAAAAAGGCGATTACCCGTTGTATTTATGTTGTCTGATGGTTGCACGTTGTAGGTCGTTAGAAAATTAAATATTTTTCTTGAAAAACCTATTTTTCAGCTAAAAAAGCTTAAATGAAAATTAATACAAATGTATGAAAAATCGTGCTATGTTCTGCGTCGTTTCGGTTTGCGTTGCGTTTGTTCAGGCCCTATTAGCGACGCAAACCGGGGTATTAGTGTACTACGACTTCGGCTGTCTTCTGTATATCCCCAAAAGACAACAGTTGATAACAAAATGAATCATGTGAGAACCAGGTACAGTAAAGCACTCAACTTATTAACAGTAAAACCTTAATTAATGAAACTGCAACAAAAAGCTAAAAAAGGTTATAATAAAAATGCTGAGTGACGGCCTCATATTCTGTAAAGGAAAGGAAAAATCTCTCTTCAACGCTCAGAACAGAAACTTTTAAATGAATGGTTTTCCATACAACTTAAGTCACGTTTTTCTGGAGTCGTGTAACGAGAAAATCTTTTTGAATGTTGTTTTTCTTTTCAAGGTAATGTAACACCATTAGTATTATACTAGATGACCCGTGCGAATATTCCGCGCCGTTAGTTGTCATTTTTGTAACATAAAAATAATTGCCAAAACAGCTTTTTACAACTTAATATGCAAATTATATACATAACTGACTTAGTAATAAACGACATTATAGTAAATAGCGGTATTGCCAGAATGGATTTTAATACATACTGTATTATGTAGAACTGCATTACTATTAAGCGACCCTGTATTACCACACTTGAACAAAAACCTGTAATCATAATGACAACAGTATTATCATGCAGTGCTATATAAAATATAATTTTTATCAATTAAAATATTAATTTTTCAATTTGTAATTATTTTTCGTCATTAGTGTTAGATATAAGCTTTAAAATGAGATATCATTCATTAAATTTGATGCGGTGGCATGGAAGATATTTGGAACCGACAAAAAAAAGTGCTTTAGAAATAATATATATGATCTTTCACTTTCACGCCGCCTAAGCCTTTGAGCAGAAGATTTTTATATCAAATTCCTTATTATAATTCCAATTGGGAATTGGAGAATCTGATTGTATCTAGGAAATGAAATCTAATTCATTATTCCCAACTAATCGAAATTTCAGTAACTCATAATTTAAAATTTTAATAAAAATTCTCTCTTCGAACTATCAAAAAATCGTCGGGTTCTAGAAAAATAACTAGAATCGAGGCAAAGAAAGATTTCAGAGTTAAATCCTTCAACTTCCTGCGCGTTTCTAACGTTCATATTATTGTGATTCTCATCAATTCATAAGTGACATTGTATCGCTCCTTTCTACAAAAATAATTCAATTTTTTTTCTTTTTTTTGTTCTAATTTAAACAATAAATTGCCTTCAATTATTAGATTTTTGCCTTCATTATAATACTTTTCAGACTTTAAATTTAAGTTGAGCATCAATTTTCATTCATTTTGTATCGCTTTAGCAGAGGCTTTAACTTTCTTTTTAACTTTTTGGCAACAAATCCTGGCTAAGGAGACAAATAAAACGGCAGATAAACACAGAAACCCAAATTACTTCTGTTTAAGTGAATGAGTGTGTGTGTGTGTGTGTGCGTGTGTGTATGTCTGTCTTGGTTACAAACACAATCTTGTAGTTGTTAACAAAGTGACAAAAAAATACAATAAAAACAACAGCATGTACAACACAACAACAGCAACAACAAAATCTACAAAACTTTTCCACACAACAACAACAATTGTTTGCTTTCTTTTATTCCTTTTCTAAATGTTTGTAAGTGTATGTACGTGTATGTGTGTGTGTAAATTGGTGTGTGTTTCTAAAAGTTTTCTCGTTTGTAATACAAAAATTATTTAGGCGTACAACTACAATAACAACAATAACAACATTAACTATGAAATACATATACAACCACAATAATAACAACAACAACAACAACAGCATTTCGTTCATTTAAAAATAAATTATGGCCGTAAAAGAAAAACTGAAGCTCTAAAATTTATGAGAACAACTTGGTAGAAAGCTGTACATACAAGAGAAATGCACAAAATTATGATAAAGAGAAAGAGAGAGAGAGAGGGAAAGAGAAAGAGATTTTTTAGTTTAAATGAATCACAAGTGATTTTTTTTAACCCTACACTCAAATATTTTGAAAAGGACCAGCCAAACAACACTAAGTCGAAAAAATTTGAAGAAGAGAAATTTGAAAAAAACATCGATTTTAAGTTAGCTCCGATACATTCCAAGCAGAACTCTTGACACATAATATCAGTTTCGGCTGTAATCCAAGGTAGGGCCAGTCCTTGACAATTACTTGCAAGGATTTGATTTACTTTAGCTTTAGGAATACCTCTCCAGAGCTAAAAGAGCTGTGAATCGTAAAAAATCTGCAGCATACAACTTTTTTTAAGCAAAAAATGTACTTGAATAAACGATCCCATTTAATATTCGAATACATTGCACGTAGGTAGTCGCCCTAGTCTAGTAGGTTGTGTGTTGGCTTATTGGACGTAAGGCCACGGTTTAAATCACAGGTCAGAAATCAAAACGAAAATATGAAAAATATTTCTTCCTCGATTACCTCTCAGCAAATTTCTGGCAAAAAATTCTGGGAGCAAATAAAATTGTCACGAAAAGTTTCTTAAAAGTCTGTCGTCTGAAAGTGACTTTAAATTGTAGGTCCTGCCACTCATGGATAAAATTAATGCACACAATGTAAGTGGTGTGATAAGTTAGGTCGTAATCCTGTCTGAAGGGTCGTAATTACCAATTATGTTATGTATATACATTGCCTGCAAACGCTCAAGTTATGAATTGCTACGAATATTGGTCAATCATTTACTGAACCAGTGAACTCGAAATTATCCACCACATTGCTAGTACTCATCTTAGTAAAGATTACGGGTATGGCGATCATAAAATGCTTGGTACGTTGCTCGAATAGTACACCAATTTTGATAAAAGAAATTATATTTTAGGCACTCGTTGTTTAATACAGCAAGTATATGCGTCCACAGTGTTTTACGACAACAGTCTGAATGAATGACAACTACAGTAACACCCCGCTTGACGCTGCCCTACTTAACGCTGTCCCGCTTAACGATGTTTCAGTATCACGGTGTTGCAAATGAAACGGCCATGCACTAACGAAAAGCAACGGTGTATACCTTGTATCTTTTTCAACGCTCTTTTGTTAGTCTTTTTAGAAAAAAGATTCCAACTGTATTTTCCAAAGTCACAATCACAGTAGGAACGCGTATTTCCTGCGGCACAGTTGATTTATTAGTTGTCATCAACGTCATTAGGTATGTATACATACATACATACATACATAATTGGCCATTACAACCCTTCAGTCAGGATTACGACCTAGCTTCTCACACCACTTATGTTGTGTGCGTTAATTTTATACATGAGTGGCGGGACCTACAGTTTAAAGTGGACTCCGAACGACAGATTTTTGAGTAACTTTTCATGGCAATTTTTATTCTCAGAGTATTTGCCAGAAATCTGCTGAGAGGAAGTCGCCGAAGAAATATTTTTTCGTTTTGATGTCTGACCTGGGATTCGAACCCGGGCCTTTTGTCTAATAAGCCAACACACTACCCACTAGACCACGGCGACTTCAAAGATGTATACATACGTACGTGTTAAGTTGCCTCCTTTAACGCTGTTTCGTTTAGCGATGGAACTTATTGTAACGTTAAGCGGGGCCTTACTGTAATTTGGCAGATTCAAAAAGATGAGCGTTATCAATTGGCAAATTTCGGAAGTCTCTGGTGGTACACCCGATTATCTGCAGTTATCTCTCCTCTTTTCTCATATTGCAGTTTCCAGACGCTAGCACTTCTAGTGATAAAGTTTGATGGGCTGCGGATTTATTCCGCTCCCAAGTCGGGCTTTTCTTTAAACAACACTTAAGCGATGACTCTTATTCATAAGTTGCATTAGGTTTGAATTTGAAAAGTAAGTTGGAATAAGAACAAAATGAGAAAACAGTGGTCTGCGGAAAATTGGTCATTTTTGTTATGTGTGCACTTCCTAGTTAAAAACACATTCAATTCCGAAATAACTTAGCGTACAGCATTCCTGTCATAGGATAGAACTGATTCAACATTTGCATGGCAATTTTATTTACTCTCAGAGTATTTGCCAGAAACCTGCTGAGGGAAATATTAAAAATTCATTTGATTAGAGATGTCTGACCTGAGGTTTGAACCGTGCTTCCACGGTTGGCAGCACAATCATCCTAAAAATTGTTAGGGTAGACGAATCAGCTGAAACTGAAACAAAAGACAGTAGGAAAGAGCTGAACTACAGATAAGATTTAGTAATACAAGATTACACAATTACCAGTGTAAACGCGTAAATTACTACATACCTTAGCGTTATCTCTGATTTTAGTTTCAATTCTATAAAACCAATTGCTGGCCATATAATAGCCTTGGAGACATTACAGGTGCCCATTGTAAAGAAAATGCTTTAATGTGAACACTTTTCGATGTTACTTGGACTTGATCGTAACATCATCGTGATCACAGAAGTCATGCTTACAGGTCACTGTGTTATGGGTAAACACGCGGAAAGAATGCGGCTCCCATTTAACGATTTCTGCCGCGGATACGGATCCGCTGAGGAAGAGGAGACTGTTACCCACTTTCTATGCCAATGCCCATCGCTTGGGAGATACAGATATGGGTTATTTGGCTATCGTCCATTGCCGTCAAGGACATAGCCTCGTTTATCAGACTTTCTGGCTGGTTTTCCAGCCTGAGGAAATCGTGCTTTAAATATGCAGCCCAGTACAGTACAGGGACTGCGATCACTTGAGGCGCCACAACGGGCCGCTATGCATGCTCAAGTGAGCTTTTGGTATAAAGCTACCACACCAACCTAACCGAACCTAACCTAGGCAAATATTCAACGAGATGGTAACTCTGACGGAAAATAGAAATGTTTTTTTATCAAGGTTTTGTTGATGTGTAAGAAAACCATTCATTTAGGAAATTTTGGGGTTTCTAAAAGAGTATTGATTGAATTCTCTATAGATATAAAATATACCGGAACATCAATTAATTGCTTATAATGAATAATTTTAATTTCTTAGTATAAACATGCGGAAACCTAACGATCGACTGTAGCGTATTTAATAAATGAAATAAATAAGAAAGTAATTTCATGCTTGTTTTTCTTATAATAATGGACAAATTTTCTACGCTTGTCTGCCTGTAAAAATGATGACGCTGACAACGACGACTACCCTGATGATGATGATGACGATGTTGGTGATGTTGAATCTTTTTCAGCTTCAGTTTCACAGAACAGAACTTCCATTAAAAATGTATTTTGGACTCTCAGGACTCATATAAGAGAATAAAGAGAAAAGAGAAATTCAACTATTCTTTTGCACTTCTCAGTGCAAACAAGTGGAAAAAGAAGTTGTGCTCATTAAGTTTTTGTTTTTTTGTTTGCTTCTCATATTAAAAAATTGTTTTTATTTTCATTTTTTATACTTCTGCTTCTTCTTCTTCTTGTTGGTATTTTTTTTTTCATACTTTTCATTTATGTTTCAACATCTAGAAACTTAATTTTGAAAGTCCATTTCATTGCAAGGAAGCAAGTAAAAGCCTGGAAAACACAACTGTGGGGTAATTTAAGGATGACAAATTTTCTTTAATTTTTTATTAAAAAAAAATGAAAAGCGAAAAATTTTTCAGTTGCAAGAAAAAACAAGCAAACAGAATTTTTTTTTTCAGTGGGGCAATACAAAATACAACTACTGTGGGTGAGAATGCCGTCTTCAACTTAATTTAAAATCAGGCTGTAATGAATAGCCAAGAGAGAGAGAGAGAATAAAAGTCGAGAAATGAAATTTAATATTAAATATTATGCTCGTTTCATATTTTGTTTCCTTAAAATTTTCCTATTATGCTTGAAAAAGCTGGCCTCCGTGTCCATTTCCTTGTGGTGATATATTTCACAACGAAATGATTTTTTTTTTTTTTTATTTTTAATTGAATGAAATGAAGAGCACTTCTGAGCTGAATGACAACTAATTATTTAAGAAAAGAAAATTATAAATTCATTTTCAGTTTGAATTTAATAAAAAAAAAAAAAGAAAAATTGCCAGACAACATATCGTAGGGCGTGATTTAAAACAAATTTTTTCAATTTTGAATGAAGCAAAATTAATTAAAAAAAATGTTTTTCAACACAATTGCTATCATTTAATGTTATTAAATATTTTATAAAAAAAATCACAATAAATTGTTTGTTCTTTTTCATTTCAACAAGCCTAACTAAAGCCTCTTTAAATAATTCTAGTCGTACTGCATAGAATTTACTTTTAATTGCTATTTGCTGTTTCAATCATCGTATTAACCCCAATTATTCAACAAAAGCGAGTGAGTGGGAAAAACGGGAAAATATGTTGAAAATATGGAATTTTCCAGCACAAATTATAAAACCGTAAAACAACAACAGTTTCTAATCAAATACTCGGCGTCATTATTATTTCAGAGAATTTCATTTCTATTTCTAGGTTAAAAAGAAATAAAAATTTCAAGTTACCACTCCAGACAATTTTAATACCAAATGAGTGGATATTTACTGCAATGGATGAATACATCCTTCAGTTATGCATGGATGTGTACAACATTAAGAACATGAACGTATCACTTTTAAGGATACATAGAAATGAATCCAGCAATTTTAACGAACTATACAATTACTCAGCTTTACTTTGTTAACTAACAATTAATTAAAGTACCTCTATCATGAAGTCAATATGGAGGAGAACTTCTCATCTAACACATCCCAGTATAAATTCATTTCAATTTTATTTGCACGTTAGGAATTAAATTTTTTTAGTTTCAATCATATCATATCACTTGTACTACATTACTTAAGGATTGTTTCATTCTAACCACGAATCTCTAATTTATCTTAATATCGTGATGACTGGTTCGTATTCCTTTTTCATTTATAACGGGTGAATTTTTAAAAGCTATAGGAAAATTTTTCAAAAAAAAAACACATAAAATTCAGAAAAATGCTTGAAATCTTTATTTGAATCGATAGTACCGTCCATATAATGTAATGTTTGACCGTAACTGCGCCTCAAATGCTCCATCCGCTTAGTCCAATTTTGGTATACTCTTTCCAACATTTCGGCCGTTATCTCACGAATAAATGCTTCAATGTTTTCTTCCAATTGAAGCGGGCTAGTCTGTATAGACATGAGCTTCAACATAGCCCCACAAGAAATAGTCTAAAGGCGTTAAATCGCACGATCTAGGCTGCCAATTGATCGGTCCTGTACATGAAATAAAATGTTCACCGAACTCATCTCTCAATAAGTCCATTGTTACGCGTACTGTGTGGCATGTGGCATCGTCTTGTTGAAACCACATGTCATGCAAGTCAAGCTCTTGTATTTTGGGCAAAAAAAAAGTTGGAATCATCTCACGGTAGCGCTCAATATTCACAGTTAAGTTACGATTCGCAGCATTTTTGAAGAAGTACGGTCCAATGATGCCACCAGCCCATAAACCGCATCAAACTGTGATTTTTTCTGGATGCATTGGTAGCTTTTGCAATGCTTTTGGCTAACCTTCACTCCATAATTGACAACTGTGCTTATTTATGTATCCATTGAGCCAAAAATCAGTTTCGTCGCTGAACACAATTTTTCGATAAAGAAATGGATCCTCGACCAACTTTCCAAGAGCCCATTCACCAAAAATTCTGCATTGCGGTAGGTCGTTTGGCTTGAATTCTTGCACCAGCTGTATTTTGAAAGGCTTAACACCTAAATCCTACCGCAAAATTTTCCACGTTGTTGAGTAACAGAGGCCCAGTTGCTGCGCACGGCGAATAATCGATAATTGATGGTCATCATTAACACTGGCCGATATTTTCTTTAGTACGCACTCTACGTAAGCGTGTTGGTGGTTTAAGGTCCAACAATGTAAATTTGGTGTGAAATTTAATCACAATAGAACGAATAGCCGCTTCAGTGGGTCGATTAAACTGACCATGAAATGAAAGAAACCCTCGATGAACTTTCTTAACAGAGCACGCATTTTGATAATAAAATTCAATGATTTGCAAGCGTTGTTCGTTTGAAAGACAATTCATGGTTAAATTATAGACCAAACTGAAGATGTTTGATAGTGAAACAAATCAAGAAACGTGCGTGAGCTATTTAAGCCAGTGTTGCCAAAAAGATAATAGCTAAAAAATCGCCCGTTAGCATTCGTTCATTTGTAGCATTCAATGCCATTTTAAAGTCTAGATTTAATAATTTTAAGACCCACTAAATTTCCCGATCGTCCCTTGGACTATAGTGCCCATTTCGGAACTACGGTGGTATTACTTCAGAGTGGAGTCCTTTCGGCCCTTTGGAAACCTTCACGCAATCATAATTCCGACAATATTAGCGGCCGTGATCGTTCCAATCGTTGATGTCAGTACAGAGCGATTGCTTTGCCAGCGTGCACATTCAAAAACAGTGTGTTCCGCATCATCAGTTACTTCCCCTTCTTCGTAAAGGCAGCAAGGGGAGGCGGATTTGCCCATTCTGTGCAGATATCTCCAAAAATATCCGTAACCCGATAGCAACTGCGTAACGTAGAAATTGACCTCTCCAAATTTCCGACCAATACATGGCTTTATGTCCGGAATAAGCCTCGCGGTCCACCTTCCTCTATCTTCATCGTTCCATCGTCGTTGCGATTCTGAAATGGTGTTTTCCCTAAAGTGGCCGGTTATCTGATTTCCAGCCGATTTCGTCTTATAAATCTCCATCCGCTCTGCTGCCAGCTGATCCACAGGGATTGTACTTGCTATCACAAGTACGGCTGGGGCGGACACTGCCGACGCGATACGCAGTGCAGCCATTCTCTGTACCGTCAGAAGTAAGTTCGCCCGTTTTTTAACCTCTAGCGTTTCGGCCCAAATTTCGCTTCCATAGATCATAATCCTGCTTGCAACCTCCATCAGGAGTATCCGTTTCGCCGGTAGCGGGCCTCCAATATTCGGCTTTGTCAGCCGAGTAAATATACACACATGACAAGTGGTGTGAGAAACTACATAGGTCGGAATAATGATTGCAGCATGATTGTATCCTGAAAATAACGAAGCCAAAGTAAATACACGGCTCAGGGTATAGCATAAGAGGCCTTTACCTTAAGGCCTGCATAGTTTTGTTGTTTTCCATTTAATTCTTACTCCATCAACAAAGTATCTTTTATTAGAATATTTGATATTAAATTTAGTTGCCATAACCTTAGAAATTCGTATGTATATTCATACGTATGTAATGTACAATATTATTAAGGAAAAACTTAACTCACAACAACTAAAATATATTTTCTAGAGATTTACTCAGTTAAACAATTTATTTTTTTGTTTTTGTTTTTGTTTTTTTTTTCATAAAAATTTCAAATTTTAAAGTAAAACTATTTTTCAACAAAAGACACAACAACAAACAAATTCCATAAGCATTATAGAATGAAAGTGGCACTAAGAAAACATATGCATAAGGAAACTTAGCTTATTTTATAAAAAAAAAATCTGCAAAATATGTGCTGCTGTTACATGAAACTACTGCAGTCTGCAGCATATTTTTCTATGGAAAACGTAAAACAGGAGAGATTTTTCTGATTCTACTGCATAAAAGCTGTTCTTTTGTAATCTTCTTACTAAATGCATCACACACTAGTTCACTAGTGCAATAACCCAATAAACATTTTTCTTTATAAAGAAATAAATTTTTTAAACTTTTAAGGACACTCAAATGAAATTTTAAAATATTAGAGTTTTCGCATAAAAATACTACAATTTTAATTTTGTATAAATGTCACTACTTTGTTAACGGGGTTACTCGTTTGCCATTGTATTGCTGTGATATCTGTAATGGTAACCATTTTCTCTAGCCATTTTCTTTATGTATGTATGTAAGCGTATGTGAATGTATGTAAAGAAATTGAATAAGTAGGAGAGCTTATGATAAAGTTTTATGTCTCGAATATACTATGAAAGCGTATTCATATAAATCTGATACTTGTCTCTCTCTCTCTCTTTCTTTCTTTTGCTCCAAGTTTAATAATGTGCGAAATATTTACAAGATTTTTTTCCCCTTTTTACTGATAGTTGAGAGTTATGCTCTTGTAAATTTATATAAACAGTTATAAACTTGGAAAACTAGTTTGTAGCAGAAAGAGAGAGAGAGCTAATAATCAGTGCTAATATGAAGTTTATATAATTATGGGAACATTTTTAAAAACTCTCTCGTTGTTGGTGGTTTGATAAGTATTAGTTCTTTTATATGCCTTAAATTTTTCTATCACATTTTCCGCTGCCAGTAGAAACGTCATGCAACCTCCTACTATCTTTAAGGTTGAACAAAATAATAATACAAGGCACCGGTGTGAATTCTAAACCTAAACTTCTTCTCCTCCTTGTCGATATGCAATCGCCAGTCCTAATATCCATAGTATTGTTACGTATTTTACATTTAAACAGTTTAAAATATATGCTCGTATATTGCAAATAAAATTAAAATGAATTTGTTTTTAGTTTTAACTAAAATTCTTTCTTATTGGCATAATTCTGTGTGCCACTGTTCAAACTTTATGTAAACAGAAACAACTGCTTTTCTTTGTTATTCCCATGTTTATGCCCTTTGCATTAACGATAACAATTACTATACAATTGTTCGACAGATCTTTGTAAGAGTGGTCTTCAAACCACGGTTACTCTGTTCCAACGAACCTTGTCTTCACACAAGACTGACAGAACTTCACTTACTTAGTCGCCTGCTTTGCCTTGTCTTTTACATGGCGGAGTAAACAGTCTGATGAATATTCTTGAAGGCGAATGTTCGTTATTTCGCCTTCTCGAAATCTCTATAATTGTAAACATCGTTGTTTACATTAAATATTGTTGTTTGTGTATTTTGTTTACATATATTCTTGTCTTGTTGTTTAAGAATTTTTGATGATTTGTTTACCATTTTTTATGCTGGTATTTGTTGTTATACGATTATTTGTAAACTCGTTTGTTTACTGCATTCTTTTGTCTTTTGTATCGTTTACATATAATTTTAATGTTAAGCAAAACACCAGTATCTGGATTTTTCATTTACGTAACTCCTTAAAACTCCTTATTGTATAACTTCTATTTCATTTGCCAATTTATTAAAGCAACTTGAAATATGGACACACGTAAAGCATAATAAAAATGTAATCAACTGTATACATATTCTCATAGAAATCGAGCTCATTTATGATTACAATGAAGATGTCATTAATCATTAACTCAAACTGAAATTAAACGGAAACCGGAAACGTAATTCATTGAATGAGAAAATTTTTCTAAAACCTTAAATGATGCTCTTGCCTGTGTGTGTGTTCAAACCCAACAAAAGCATGCTCACATGCATGAGAAAATATTAGAACAGACACAGAAAAAATAAATGAAATTAATAAAATTAAACACATACACACACACATATTATAGAATAGGCAGTCACAGACACATAGCCAAAGCCAAAGACAATAATAGTTGGTAAAACTAACAGGAAAACCAAAGACAGCAAAAAACAAAGAGAATCATTTTAAATGAGTAATGATTGTCTCTGTAACAAGGCTATGAAGAACAATAACAAATATTTGTGGAAGAGAAAGAAATTAGAGATAGAGAGAGAGAGAGAGAGAGGACTTTCACACAGTTCTACATATACGTATACATACATATGTGGTTGGAAGAATGAGTAATGATTACATACATACACAGGATACATAAAATCAAGTGATGTGGTATACCACACCAGAATATGAAGTGTTTTCACAAAATTTGGAACCCAGTTCTAATTTCAATTGTAACAGTTGAGTTCCATTTCATTAAGAAGAAATCTGGCAATGGGTTTTGAAATTTAGTTCATTGTTCGGTTTCCCAAGAATTTTATAAATTTGATCGTTATTTTGTTCAAATACAAATGATAAGGATTCAGTGCATTATGTGCCATCATATTAAATACTACGCGGTAAAATTCATTTATTCACTCTAGAGGCATACACAGTTTAAAGGCGACACTTTGAATGACAGAATTATTGAGAAACTTTTCATGACAATTTTATTTTCTTTCAGAGTTTTTTTCAGTTATAGGTACTGAAAGGAAATCACCGAAAAAATATTTTCTTCATAATTCGTTTACTACACTCTACGACTACAATCGGTATGCCTTTCAAATTCTTAGGATATTGGTTATTTTGTTAATGTGCATACGATGGTAATGTTGTAATAATGTTGTTGTTGTAATGTTGTTGCGATTTGTACTCTTTGCGACATCCAAGAATCCTAGACTAGTTTCATTATAATGAACACAGGGTAAGGAATCCTTTAATATATTCTGTAGATTTTAGTCGCCTTAGTCTAGTAGGTAATGTATTAGATAGCTTATTAGATGTGAGGCCACGTGCAAACCTCAGATCAGGCATCTTGAATAAAACGAAATAAAACAATATTTGCTCTGCGACTTCCTCTCATCAGTTTTCTGGTCTAAACTCTGAGGATAAATAAAAATAAATAAATTTCTTTGAAAATGAAGACGGCGAAACTATTACAATCAACGGAAACACCTATTGCACCATGATTGTTTGTACCCGCTCTTCATAGTATTGACGAGAACAATTATGTTGGGTTTCAACAGGAATGGTGGAACTTGCCACACATCTTATGTCACAATCGATTTATTGCGTTAAACGTTTGATGACCGTTTAATTAGCCGAAATGGTGATATCAATTAGCCGCCAAGAAGTTGACACCATTGGATAGTTTTCTGCGGGGCATTATTGAAAAAAGGTTTTATGCAGACAAACCAGAAACAATTGCGAATTTGAAGACCAACATTCGTGATGCTATAGCCGAGATGAGACCTCATACTCTTAAGAAGTTCACAAAAATAGATTCGATCAAATGAGGTACTCGGTTTTCGTTTTTTTGCACTTTTAAGTCACCTACCCTATATAAGGCATGTCACTATTTTATTGAAAGTGTGCGTCAACTTTGTCTAGACATGTTTTTACAAAAAATTCTGTTTTCCCAAGTTTCATGTGTGGGACAATGACAGAATAGATACTCTGTGGTCTCTTTGCTTGCTTGCCTTGATCAATATCTGATGTTTGGCTCTTTTGAGTCTAATGCACATAATGTTGCATATGAGCTTAATTTTAGGCTATTCAGGTTAGGCACTATCGTCTGCCTTGCATCTAAAATGATCACATAGTCCATCAGACTGAAAGCCATCAGCTTGAAAGCTAACACGGCATATAAAAAACTTTTTAAAGTCATGTTATGATTTCTAATTTGGCTTCCCCAGAGTCCTCGAATTAAATTTTTGGGATTTTTCCATAATATTAGAGGATTCCATGAGTCAAAAAGCTTTTTAAGAATATCCGTTTGGAAATCGTGTGCAAACTCTTACTCAAACATATTCAGTGAAAAGTATTTTTCCCTTTAAACTATTTCTTCCATTTGTGTGGGGTTTTTATGCAAAACAACAACAAATAATAGAAAAGATGAAAAACTTTCCTGAATCGTTTCTTATTCTTTTTCTTCGATTTTTTTTTTTTTTTTTTTGTTTGCTGCTGGGGATAGTTTTGCAAAACAATATTGTTGATAAAGAAATTGACTATAAAACTTGCCATACTTAATAAAATTGAAAAGTAAACGAGGAATAGAAAAGAAAATAAATATAAAAATAAAAACAAATAAAAGAATAAAGATTTTCTGTTCTTTACTTTCCTTTAAACAGAATTTCATTTGTGTTGTCGTTACTTCCTAATAAAATTTTAGTTTTGTTTTTCCCTCTTTCGATTCCTTTTCTCAGGTTAAAAACTAAGAAAAACAAAAATGGGGAAAAAAAATTAAAGAAATACAAGAACTTTAGGAAATGAAGGCAAAAGTGAAAAGAATAATAGAATTGATATGCCTTCTCTCCCCCCACTCTCCTGCACTCATCTGTTACTATTGTATTGCAAGTAATTCAATACTACTGTACTGCACTTTAACTTCGAAATCAGGATGAAGGAAAACAAAAATCCTCTTCTCTAAGCGTTTACTTGTGAAAGAAGAGAAGCAAACAGCTGGAGATGAGAAATATTTTCTCGCGTTTTTAATACACAGCTTTTTGTGAGAATGAATTGAATAAATTTGGGTTAAAAGAAAAATTTTAAAAAAAATTAAAAAAAAATAAACAATTATTGTGAGGAAAGAAAAAGAAAATGGTGGAAGTGGTGAAACGTTAATGATGAAAGTGAATGAAATTCAGTTTTTTTTTTGCCAATTGCAATTACGATATTAAATAGAAATTGTTGGCTTAATATTGATTTTCTTTCGCTACTATACTCTGCTGTTAGTCTAACTTTTTGACCCTTTTTTTGCTTGTTTTGTTTGCCGCCAAATCAGTGTTTGGCAATCAATGATGACAAAATGCCAACTCAAATAGAAAAATGTTGTTTATTGAATTTGTTTTCTATTTGGCAACCCAGCAAACTTTTATGGTATACAGTAGTAGTTGTAGTAAAATTTATAATTGAAGTAATAGGCCATAAAAAAGGTGCTTTTAGAGAATAATTTTTTTTATAAATTATAAATTTAGAATAAATTTCAATGAAATTTCATATATTGCATCATAATATGGTTTAAGGAAGTGTTTCAACGTGTTGGTGTCTTGGTGTACCTCTAAACTCTAGAACTTTTGTAAGAAAAAGCGTCTGATAAACAGACTAACTTAGTTTAGATTTTCGGAAATAGAAAATATCACTGATGATTAAAACCAGATGCCATTTAAACGTTTCCCAAAAAGGTAAAGAAAGCAAATAGAATTTTAATATTCACTTCGATCTACTTGTCGAGTAATTTAATTGATCAATATAAGTATTTAGTCAAGATTACAACCTAGCTTCTCTGCACACCATTCATGTTGGGTGTGTTAATTTTATACTTGAGTGGCGTAACCTACAGTTTGTAGTCGAGTTTAAACGACAAATTTTTTAGAAATTTCTTTAAATTTTTACTGAGAAGAAGTCACTATGATCTCTAGTCTAATAAGCTACACTACTAACTAGACTTTTTTCACGACAAACGATTACTTACAATAGTCATTAGCCCGTAACTATCTAGAAACTACATGAGTAATCATGACATACAAACAGTACAACCCTTCAGTCACAGTTACAATGTTGTGCTCAAAGTCGATTTCGAAAGTTTAATTTGAGAAACTTTTTCATGATAATTTTATTTACTCTCCGAGTTTTTGCCAGAAATCTGGTGAGCGGAAGTAGCCAAAGAAATATTATCATATTTTCTTTTTGTTGGAGATGTTTGACCTGGGATTTGAACCAAGGTTGTACGTCTAATTAACTAACGTACTACCTACTAGACTCCAGCGACTGTGATGAATACTTGAACTGATTTAAAGCCAGAACGTAGTATATTCCAACCACCAAATCAAAAGGTATTATTTACCTGTGGGATTCATAAGAATCCATTAATTTTAGTTAGATTTTTTCAGGATTTCTGTCTTCCATTTACTCATACAGATGCTGTTGTTATCTCTATCCCCGTTTGTAATTTTCTTTGAGAAAAAAAAAATTATAAATTATTTATTAAATATTTCTTAAAATATTAAATATTTATTAAATATTTCTCCCATGGCATAAACATAGCTTATATTTCAGCTCCAACTTCCATTTTAGCTGTTGAGTAACTTCCAGCGCTGTTATTTGTTACTGATTTAAAATAAGGGCCCTGATGAAAATATTTGTTCTTGTGATGGTTAGTATTGTGCTAACGAATCTTGTTCATTGAGTCTTACTTCTTCCATGAAAGATGGTCATTATTACGATTTTCATTGTTAAGGGCATTTGCTCCTCGATGGGTACCTTGCAGTGAAATTAATTCTTATTTTGCTTGGATAAATAGTCTAGCAGTATAATAGTAATTCTTAGCATTAAACCATAAAAACATTTCAATTCCTTGCAATAACCTCATATTTTATGAGTCTAACTCTGGCGGAGCAAAGGAAGAAAATTTTTCTTATTAGAGTGACGGGGCCCAGAGGACAATTTTCTTAGAAACCTTTCATGAAAATTTTATTTACTTCCAGAGTTTTTTTTTACCAGAAAACTGGTTCGGTTGTTGTTTCATTTTGTTGAAAAGGTCTGGCTTGGGTCTCGAACTGTAACCTTACATCTAGTGAGGTAACATACTATCTACTAAACTACGGTGACTTAGGGGAAAATGTATTTTTCCCTCTTTCACTTTGGTCGACGCAAAAGATGTTGTGTTCCGTTGATATAATTTTGGCCCACCAGAATGCGCATAATTGGTCAATCGAAGAGCTGCTGAAGACAAATGATTTTTTACAGCGATGGAGGTATGATGTTAACGAATAAAAATGTTGCACAAAATCATAAAGATCATAGAAAATTTATTCGAAAATCCTCGAAAATATTTTATATTTTAAAAAATACCTTCAAGGGTCAATATTTTTTACAATCAATATTTATGAATTATTATAAAATCTAGGGAATTTCCCATATTTTATACTGCGAACATAAAAACTAGTTGAACTTACCTTTTATTTATTTTAATTATCTTTGATGTTCTGAAATAAAAGAAAATAAAGAAAGAAACATTTACTACAAGTATAAAGATTTGTTTTTTGTTGTTGTTGTTTTTCTTTTATTTAAAATATTATTTAAAGTTTATAACTTATGGAGTACAATTAAATATAAAAAAATCCTTTCAAAGAAAAACCGAGAGGGAGAAAGTTTTAATGAAAATTATTAAAGAAGTTCATATAAAATATGCACAAGCATTTAAGCATTTAAAGCTTTTCATTGCATTTCTAAAATATAGAATATGCAAAGAAATCTTTTAAAGAATGCGTAAAATATTTAATTTTTTAACATGAAGAGAGTTAAGCCAGTTTAAACTAAAACTGTTTCTAGTCCAAAGCCTTATAAAAGAGATGGAGAGACAGAGAGCAGAGTACGGATGGCATGAACTTATAAAACGAAACAGAAGGTGAGACAAATAAAACGATATTTATTCTCTCGCAATATTATTTAAATGGAGTCTTAACACCACATTAAAATTTCATTGCATTAGACTACAAGAATTGAAAAGTTTTTTTTTTTTTTTTGATTCCTTTTCAAGCATAAGATTTGTACAGCAAAACTCTTCAAGCCTCGTATCCGAAGAAGCATAGTATACACCTTATTTTGTTTAGTACTGTATTCGAAACCGTAATTGTGCATTTGCATAAATTATCGTGTTTCATAAATTATGCAGATTATAATTCATAATAATCCTTAAAAGGGGAAATGTGCACCGACAACCAACCAACCAACCAACCAGCGTAACACGAGTGCATTGGCCATTAATGCCGCAAATACCAAGAAAAACAAACCCACTATCACACTTAAACGGTTGAAGAACACGAAAAACTCTTTTCTTGACAACAGAAAGAAGGAAAAGCACAATCCAGCACCATCATAATAATCTGTTTAGTCCTCTTGGAAATAATTTATTTAAGAGTACCCAAGAAAGGTAATAAAAAGGAAATTTCTACCGTTGCCAAGGTGTTGCTGGATAGCTATGGTCTATCCATTAGTCTAACTAACACAAATGTTTGCATTGTTTTTCTATTTGCTTTTTGAAATGAAAATGTTTTCTAAATAATTCATTTCAAAGCAAGGGATTTCAGCATTTCTCGAAAATAAATACGAAATAAAAAAAAACGACAAATTAAAATCAAACGATTTTTTTTGGAAAAAGGAATATTTTAATAAAGATTTCTTACACTCAGACAGACATGATAATCACAATTGCTTGCTAATAATAGATTTATTCCAACAAAACTGAAAGTGATGTATGCCTGACCACAGTCCTTACGGATTTTAAATAATATTTCTGCAGGTGAATGCTTACACACAGGTTATTCAATACCCAATCGTTGCCGTGCATCGAACATTGCTATTCAATCTGTTAATCTATCCTTAGTCCAGTTCCAAGATGAAGAGAATCTGACTCGATAATGTGCTAAGCTATGGTGATGGACAACATTACAGTTGCAACCTGAAAGATAATGTTTAGCGAAGTAGACCACAGTAGGTCCTATCATAAACTAGTCAGTTTCCCCAGTCTACAGTTCTAGACAATAAATACGTTTTAGTAGCATTATGAACATTATTGGACAGTAAGTTTGATGTCTGAGTAAAGTAAAGGAATCGAAGTATGAGGGACAAGTAAGCTTACTCCCCGTTTGAGTCAAGGACATGGAATAATCCCATAGGATCAAACAAAATATTTCGTGGACTGGAAACAGATGTTTGGTGAAGTAGATTCTATCAAAGATAAGGTAAACAGAGGCCAAGACTCTCCTACCACCAAATGAATTAAAATAAAATAAGAGTAGATTTTATTTTCACTTCAGGCTATCCAGGAGTAATCACTCTTTTGACAGGTGACTATACAGTCTCAATTTTCGGTTGTTTAGAATAAGAATCTTCTCGAGACCAAAGCCTGCAAGTCTGTTAAAATGAGAATGATACATTACTGTAACCTGTGCGTTACTAAAGAATATAAGAAAACACTTGAGTGCATAGCAGGTGCTGGACATGGAATTGTCCTTGTTGATATCGAGCAACATTCTAAAGCTTATCAGGCAATATGGTTGGAAAATTTAGTAAAAGGAAACCATTTAAAGATTGAAAGGAGTACAATAGATCATATGGTCGCAGTGTGATGACACCCTTTCACTTCCCAACAATGAACTGACAGTAATAAGCAACATGATGAGGGCCACTTCAACTACACAATAAAAAATGGTTCTGCCTTATAACTGAATGGGATAGATGGGACCCGTTAGCCAAATATTACTAAATTGTTCATTATAACCGTTAAGTCAGAATTGTATCCTTCACCTTCATACTCAGAACGATTTCTTTCAAATCTATCGTCGACTGCAGGTCCTGCCACACGTGTTAGGAATTAACACACACAACACAGTGTGAGAAGCTAAATGGTTGTAATGACTGCCTTTTCATGGCAATTTTATTTGGTCTGAGAATTTTTGCCAGAAAACTGCTGAGAGGAAGTCCCGAAAAAATATTTTCTTCATTTTTAGATTTAACCGTGGCCATACATCTAATAAGCCAACAAACTACCTACTAGACTATTGCCAAAAGGCAATTACAAATCTTAAACCTCTCTAATCCCTAAGTAACAAGAGTGTACTAAAATTTCGTTGAGAACCTTATGGATCTAGGATACACCAGGCAAGATGAATTCAATACTCTGTGGCGACCTAGTAGTCGGTAAGATCATAAGTTTATTAAGACTAAATGAAAATGACCTGCACAGGACCACCTTCTGAGGTATTCCACCTTATAATACATCTAAACTGTATAGGTAATTAAGCTTAATAACAGCTCAGACGACTCAATTAAAAAATTTTTAAAAAATATTTCCTTAGGAAATGGTGTAAAAGCTCTGTGCTTTACTATTGTTATTAAAACATGATGTTTCTAAAACCAAGCGTATATCACATTAAAATTCCAATGGCTTAATTTGAAAACACTTAAAATTAAAGCAAATAAAAACCTAATAAATCTTTACAAATGTTGTACTTAAACACTCACTCACGGTACATGCCCCATCTCACTCGCCCTTGTTTTCTCTCAATCTTTATTTCTGTGTGTTACTCGTTTTTCTTAACATGAAGTATTTAATAGAGGCATTCTGGAAAAGCCATTGGCAGGAGCAAGGAAAATGTGTATGAAAATGTTTTTAAATCGAAATTGTTTTTGATTTTTTTTTTGTTTTTTTTTTTAAATACTGAAACGAACGAAGAAATAAATAAAAATACAACGAAATAAAATAGAAATGTATAGAGAGAGAGAGAGAGAGATAGAGAGAAGATAAAGACAAAAACTGTAAGAAACTGGTGAAAACATGATTTTAAACTCATTTATATGCTAGAAACGTTACAAATAACAAGCATCACATACACTTGTACAATACGAGGACATGATGTCCTTTTTCTTATTACGGTTTTGTATTGCCAATCCAATGCTGTTACACTGGCACTGACGGTTGCTATTGACGTTTCTTTGTTATTGGACTGGGCAAATAGGAGACCTTGTTGTGTTGCAGCTGTAGTACGGGGTAGTGGCAGCAGTTGTTTGTATAGCTTCCTTTAAGTGTTTTGTAAACAACTGTTTTTATTTCAGTCTACTATTACTCTCTTCTCTCTCTCTCTCTCTCTCGCTCTCATTCTCTTCTTGTGACTCTCAATTTTAAGTTTAATTTTTGCTGCCGTTTTGTTGAATCCTTTTTTACACACACTCATATACTCTTACTTAACACACACGACGCACAAGTGGAAATTTTCTATGTTTATAAAGAACTTAAATACGATTTTATGTCCTTAAGACTACTCCTCCTCTTCCTGCCTTGCCACTTTACTTGCTTTGTCCTTCTCTTTGAATCTCTATCAACGTCCTGTGCATGCACGTTCTCTTAAACATCGTATAAATATTCATGTATGCAGCCCTATATATATATATATGTGTGTGTGAGTGTGAGTATGTGTGTGTTTACAATCCTTTTTAAATCATTGCTTTCATATATCCGTACATGTGAATGTGAAAACAATCTTTGCGTATGTATAGGCTGTCTATACGTCCCTGGTATTGACTTATTCATCATTTCTTTCGAAGACCGCTTTTCATTTGCTTTCTTTCATTTGAAACCATACCGTCGTTTCGGTTGTCATACATTTTCGGCCGTAAAATAAAGAAACAAAATCAAGAAAAGAAAAATGAAATCGTTTCTTATGCAAAGTGCGTTGCTGGGCAAAAATGAAAATCATTTGAAATCTTGAATTAAATTTCGGTTTTTGGGTTCGCTTTTTCTCAAATAGCCAAACTAAACAAGAAACACTAGACGTAGCCATTGTAGTACAAACTAAAGTGGGGGGGGTGAGCGGGGAATCATTTGTTATTACAATAGATTTTATTGTTGTTTTTTTTATTGTTATTTTCCTTTCTGACATTTTGTACACACGTTTCTATAGAGAAATGTTAAGATTCTCATTTTATTTCAACCAATTTTCCTGATTCCATTCTACTTACAACACTATTTCCAAAGTCTCCCACAAACACACACACACATACACTCACCCACATCTAGAACGCCATGGGTGATAAAGTGCTTTTCTTGTATTTTAATTTCGCATAAAATTAAGGGTCAGGTTATAAAATCTGAACTGTTTATGGGATTGCCTTCCCTTCTGCCAGAGATAACAATGATGTGGGACCACAGACAATCACCATGAATGGAATCCTTGACGTACTATTTTACGTTATTCTATAAATAAACAATCGGAAGACTTGTTTTATTGCCGACTGTGTAAAGGTTAAATGTCAATACAATATATGAGTGAATACCGTACATCTTGGAGCTACCAAAGGTAACATGTTTGCTTGAACAATAGTCCCCCGGTCACAATGTTGAAGAATTTTTTCTTTCGTTTTTCGGACTCAGCATTTTAATTTTATGTGAAACGAAATAAATTTTTCATTACTTTTGTACGTTTTACTTATTCATGAGGACGTATGTAGCCATGATATGTGGAGGCACATAATTGCATCAATTTAAACTTAACCATCGTAATGAAATTAATTTGTGTCATCGGCTATTATGAGAGATTTTGTACATTTGCCTTCACTTGAAAGATTCAAAGAGAGATTGTTGTGGCATAATATGTTCACTGGAAACTCAGTTAATATCCAGCGATCCAGTCCTATTAAAACCTTAATCTTAGTGTAAGTTCCATTAAAACTAAATTTTTGCTTTTGAGAAACACAAGCTTAGTTCAGTTCTAATCTAAAATCGCTTTAGATCACACACTGTTGGATTATATTGTTCGCTCCAGTTTACTTCAATTATCATGATTATGATAAAAACGCCTGAGGCCGTGCTTCACACCCCAGGTCAGACATTTCGATAAAAATGAAATATAAATCTCAGCAGATTTCTGGCAAAAACTCCTAGGGTAATTAAGATTGGCATGAAAAGTTTCTTAAACATCTGCCATTCTGAATCGGCTTTAAACTATCGGTTCCGCAATTCCTACATAACATTAACATACTCGACATAGGTGGTGTGAGAAGTTAGGTTGTAGTCCTGACTAAAGGGTTGTACTGTTAACTTATGTGTGTATGTATGTATGTAATGACTTCAAGTTCGAGGGACGGGTATGTAACTACAGGGGACATACCAAGTAGCTCACAGCCTCCGTATCTTAGATCAGGCGCTCGTCGGGTACTGGTATCTGGCAACCGCTGGGTACTTGCTAATGTTAGAAGGCAAGATTGATGTTTCGGCATGACATTGACTATGATTGGAACTTCGATTTGAATATGACGCAATCGATCTGACTTTCTGCAGTATTCTGTTACCTGAGTACACCGAGTGAAATCCGGTGGAAATGGCTTTCCGGCTAATGTTGCAGTCACCTCCGTTCTGTTAAATTCTTGGCAGGGCTTCAAGTACGTTCGATTATCGTCGCCATTTGGTTGGTGATGCAGGTTTAGTTGAGATGACTCCTAATTAGTGTCCGACTTGGCTCTGAACAAACTCCCATAAGGTTTTGCGTCAACTTTCGCAAGGACCTCACTGAATACCTTAGGCACCCTCGGGGTCTTAAAGGATAACTGCATAATCGATATGAAATAGCAGCTTGAAGATGGAACCCAGATGAAAATGAATAAAGGAATATTTCAAGTAGATAAGATGATGCAAGGAGGGTTGCTGTAGACATTTGTAAGATCTCTAAAAAAAATTTGAAAAGTTTTAAAGATCGACTGATTGAGGTCTGATGCACGTTTTTCCTGTAATACTGCTTGGAAGTTATCGTATTCAACTCACATGCAAAATCAATTCTTCTCTATGCTTACGAATGCATGGATTGGAACACTTCACTTACTTTGAGGCACACAGAAGATCAAAGACGTCATAACTCATCCATAGAGAGGGTTTTAAAGCCATCTAACTAAAGCTAATAACAATATGCAGGAGTATTTGAGCTGAAGCCATAGAAACGAAAAAGTGCAAGTAACGATGGATTAGTCATCATTTAGAAAAGCCATTGAAAGCTAACGTATCGATCTCTAAAGAAGGAGACGCCCTGAATGAATAGAATTGGACGTCTTGAATAAAAACTAAAGTTCACTTTCAATACAAAACTATTTCCATACATAACTGACATAATCTCCAAAACGTCGATGGTAATTGAAAGTATACACGCCAGAAATACTTAAGAAATCTGACAAAACGGTATTACGTCCCGTGATGAACATGCTTGGACGAGTTCAAGTGATTAGCATTGCAAAGAATACAAAATAGAGTGTATTAAAGTAAGATTTACAGGTATACTCTAGGTGGATATCGCCAGATTTACATCCTGAATTAGTCATTATATCACTTTAGTTAGGATTACAACCTCGTTTCTCACCCTACTTATGTTATGTGTGTTAATTTTATTCGTGTTTGAACCCCAGGTTTTTAGGAGGTTTAGCTAGCAAAAATGCTGAGAAAATCTCACCGAAGAATATTTCTTATACTTTCCTTTTATTGACGGCTGATCTGGATTAGAACCACGGTCTTTCGCCAACACAATACCTGCTAGACTACGACGACTTCACAACGAACAGGCACTATCACGATAATAGTTCAGTAGGGTTTTAAGCCATGTGAAATCAATGAAATTAATGAAGAGATAGAGCCTGGAGATGATCTTATACCTTTTACCGCTTGACCTATACACCAGGGGTGTGGCTGCAAGGGGCGACTGGACAATGACATGCAACGAGCGACTGGACAATGACATGCAACGAGCACTGGTCACACATGGATACTTGAGGGAACTGATATTGTCGGAAACATAAACTTCAGATATAGACTAGACACCGCGATATGACTTCTCAATGAATTCCGAAAAGGGAGAACTGGAGAAAAGGTGTGGCACATCTCGCGGGAATGCCGCCGAATCTACACCGGTGGCTCAAAATTAGAAGAAGCCATTGGTATTGGCATCTATTCGAAATCAATCGGAATATCCAAGGCTACCAGATCACTGCAGTGTCTTTCAGGCGGAAGTGTCGGTAATTCAAGCTGCGATGAAAATTATTGTGAACAAAAATGTTCACAAGCGAAGGATCACTATACTTTCCAATAGCCGAGCGGCCATCACGGCAATGGATTCTAGTGTAATAAACTCCAAGACAGTGTACGACTGTCGCAGATGTCTCAATGAGATGGAGAACCGTTGTGATGTTTGTATCACATGGGTACCGGGACACAGGGATATTTCCGGCACCTGCGTAGCGAATGATTTACCCAGGAGGGGCACGACTATCGAGTTCTCTAAACAATTCTCTGAATTGAGAATCTCTTTAAGTACCGATGGGCTTATAATTGACAATGCAATCGTGGATCTTGTCAACAGTAGGTGGGCAGCTTCGGATAAAG
The DNA here is from genome assembly GCA_014635995.1 of Sarcophaga peregrina. NCBI lineage: Eukaryota > Metazoa > Arthropoda > Insecta > Diptera > Sarcophagidae > Sarcophaga > Sarcophaga peregrina. The sequence goes on from CM025790.1 coordinate 34,401,891, forward strand.
GCAGAGCGGCTCAGAAAATCTGGCCAAGGCTGAAAAAAAGTCGCACGGCGACTCTGCTTAAACTTCAAAGAAGCGTTGTTATCGTAGGTTATTACGGGGCATTGTGTTATAGGAACACATGTGAGGCGTATTGGTCTTGGACACCTCGCGAATGATTTCTGCAGATGCTGTGGAGATGAGAAAGAGGATGAAACTATTCTTCACCTACTGTACACATGTCCGTCACTCTGTCAGAGAAGAAAGAGACACATGGGTGCCTACTACATGGAAGACCTAGATGAACTATCATGCATGGACATTGGCAGTCTGAGTCGCTTCATCGGAAGCGTCGAGTGGGGAATAGGGGAGAAGATGAAACTGTGGTATCACAATGGGCCCTGTATGCGGCCTAAGTGTGTCCGCTCATCGGGTGGACAGCTACTTCTACCTACCTATCGAGGCTGTATAATATCGCTGAGGACAGTATAATCCATTAAAAATTGTTCATTGAACCTTACAAGGATCCATTACAGTTTTATTTATCGTAAGTATTATCAAGTTCTACTCTCTGCTATAATTTAGATGTTGATAGTGGAGATTCTAAAGTCATTAAAATTTGAAAACTTGCTCACAAACAAATATACGTACATATGTAAGCGGAAATGACACAAATTTTTATGTTTTTTTTTTCTTATTAAAAATTTTCTTCAATTTTGTCATTTTTCCTTATGCACTGTTATCGTACGTAATATTCTTGCATTTATTTTTTCCAGAAAAAAAAATAGTTTTTCCAACTTATTTTCCTGTGTTTAATTCGTATTGACAATAAAACGAGAACAAACAAAAAAAAAACGAAAAAATTTGTTTACAAAAGTTTTCAAATTCCTTTGTTTTTTTCTTCTTCTTCTTTCTTTTTAGTTTTTTGCTGGCTTGTCTTTAAATCTTATCAATTAATTTCCATTCCATTTTGCTTTTCTTTTACTGCAACGTAATAAAAGAAAAACTAAAAATCTGTTTTGTTTTCCTTACGATTTTTCTTCTTTTTTTTTCAAATAGTTTTTGTTCTTAAACGGCTATTTTGTCTGGGCGTAATTGAAATGCTTTTAACTTTAATGCTGTTGCCAAAGTTTAGAAGCGAACAAAAAAAAGCAAAAAAAAATGAAGAAAAGGTAATGAAATGAAAATTGAATCCTTGGCTGTGCTTCTGTAATACTTAAGTTGGTCGAATAAGGAAAATGGGTTACTTTTTTCAATATTTTCGCATATTTTTTATCGTCGCCGTTTGTTTGCAAACAAGCCTCGTAAATTGTCATTTAATCAGTGACATTTTATTGCTACAAATTTTTTTTCCTTAAACGTAATTGAATGCAGAGGCGGGTAGATGGTATTGGTGGATTGGGCATTTACTGTAGGATCTTTAGGTTAGACTTTACAATTATACAGAGTGGCTGATATGTATTGCAACCAACTTCAGGTTGTTATCATTTGCAAACCGCTCGTCTAACAGCTGACAGATTTATTCATTTTATTATTTACAAGCTTATAAAAGCTATTGCATTCAGAAAAAAAGTTATTCGTGATGGAATTCAAGCGTGATAGTGTGATTGCTTTTTATTTGGCTAAAAAACCACAGGTAGCTATCGTTAGAGCCCTCCAGCATTTAAATGTGAATAAATCTGTTGTTTCTCGTACCATTGCACGTTACCGTGATACTGGCAGTGATGGATCGTGGTTAACAACACCAGACATGATTCGTAAAGTGAAGGCCAGATTTGATCCACGAAATCCAGATCGAAATCCACGTCGCTATAGTCGAAAAATTGCTCGTGAGCTGAACATATCACAAGAACGAAAGCAACACATATTGAAAAATGAGCTTAAACTAAAGCCATTGAAGTTCCAAAAAGTGCAAGAGCTCACCGATAGACAAAAAAAGTTAGACTGGAAAGAGTCAAAGAGTTACTTCGCTTGCACGTAAGTGGCCAGTTACCGAATTTGGTTTTCTCCGATGAGATGCCATTCCAAATTGAGCAGTTTGTGAACAAACAAAATGATCGGGTTTACTTGCCAAAGAGATCAGCTGAAAATTTACACCTGCGATTGGCCACCAGAACTCAAGCGCCGCCGGTTGTAATGGTGTGTGGTCGATAATCGCTTCCCGCTCGTATTCATCAACTGTGGGGTCAAAATAAGTGCCGAATATTATCGGGATAATGTCTTAAAGACAATATTGAAGCCCTGGGCAGACAAATATTTCGGCCGCAGACCATGGACATTCCAACAATACTCAGCACCACCGCACTCAGCACGCTTCAACCAAGAATGGCTTAAAAAAGAGGTCTCTCGCTTCATTTCTACCGCACAATGGACACCAAAATCTCCGGATCTCAATCCATTGGACTTTTGTGCCTGGGGTGTTTTGGAGAGTAAGGTTCTCACTAAAAAATACCAAAGTGTCTGTCATACAAAGACGGCGCTTCACCGGGAATGGGCCAGAATACCGCAGAGCCACTTTCGTGCAGTCTATGATGGCTTTGTCGGCTGTTTGATGGCCATAATTCGTACCAACGGTGGCCAATTCGAACAAATCTAAACTGATTCTAAATTGATTTGATGTTATTTCCAACATTTTTTGCTTTTGAACAATAAAATTAGAAAAAAAATTAAAAAAATATAGGGCTTTACTTTGTTGAATTATATATCAGCCACCCTGTAGTGTAAATGTATGGAAAATTTAGTAAGCGTAGAAATTATTTCATTCCCGTTACACCAGAGAGTCACTTTCAATGTGTGCATCTATAGTTATCCAGTTGGATTATAAATCAGTATCGGACCAAATAAAAAGTTTAGATGTGAATGTATACCACTGGTCTTTTGAGAACTCTCTTAAAAACTAACTTTTAATAAAGGCTACCCAATGAGTGGCCCGTCCATGTGCTCCAATTTTGCTATACTTTTTCAACCACTTTGGCCGGTAGCTCTTCAATTGGAAAAATAATGTGCTAAGATTGAATTTGAGATTGCATTGTCCTTGCATACGAAATATCAGTCAATATTGGTGCGAAAACTGACCAACATATTCATGGTATTACATATCTTGTGGCATATCTCCAATAAATCCAATTCTTACAGTTTGAATAAAAACAGTCTATAATCATCGCTCGATTCTTCAACGTTCGGGAAGCAGTACGGCCCAAATAATTCGTATTTACTCTTTTACAAACGTTTTCATTTGATCATACCTAATCAATTACTACCTACTCTAACCAGAACTAAGACGAGATTCTTGAATTTTCTAGTTTCTAACACCAATTATGTTATGTGTGGGATATTTTTTTTTTATAAATGGGTGGGTTGACTCTGAACGACAGATTTTTGAGAAACTTTTTTAATGGCAATTTTATTTACTTTCATAGTTTTTGCCAGAAGTCTGCCAATAGGTAGCGACCAAAGAAAAACTTTTTCTTATTTCGTTTAGTTCGAAAGCTAAACTTCTACAAATTGTAATAGTGCTTACGGTCCTAATACTTTTCATATTTATATAAAGGCAAAAATTCATATCAAATCTATCACACTTGCAGTTGGTCTAGAAGGTGATTTATGGAACTCTGTTCTAGGTCTGAGAAAAATAAATTCAAAAAAGTGTACAAAATTTTATTTTACTTACTACCGATGCCCTGCCCGATGTATTTGTTTTGCTGAAACCATTTTTTATTGTAAAAAAACTCGAAAATACGAAATTAAAATCAAGCATTCAAGGACAGGTTTCAACCGAATATCAATTTCAAAAAACAACAGAAAAACAGAATGAAATTAAAAAACACAACACACACACACATCATTTGAACATTTTCGACATAATAATGAGAAATTCTAAACAATTCAATTGTTGAGGATGTTGGATCTGAAATCGATAGAAAATAAATGTGCACCCAAAATACAAAAAAAAAAAAACAAAATGATAACAAAACAAACCAGCAACAGAGAAATAAGCAACAGAAATTGGGTTAAATAAAATTGTTCAAATTTATTTCATGGATTTGTTTACAATTCCAAAGAAAATGCGAATATTTACCAAAGAAAACTCTCGAATGTCTGCCAATGGCTTGTTACACAGACGACGAAGAGAGAGAGAGAGAGTAGAGATGAGATGGACGTTGGGAAATCTTTCTTAAATTAAAAAATTTTCTGGAATTGTGAAAATCAAACGGCATTCATTACGTTCAGTTCAAAACAGAAATTAAATAACGAATCGGGTATTGATTACTTACTCTTCTCCATGAGAAATAAACCCGCAAAATAATTGCATTCGAAGGAAATTGATGCGTAACCCTGAAAACAAAACCTTTCTTAAGAATTTTCTTAAACTCTATTTGTATGTATCTATGTGTGTATCTTCTCGATAAAATAAACAGAAATGGAAGCATAAGAAAATATTGATTTTCGCTTGAAATTTCTAAAAGGTAAACAATAATCCTTTAGCGCTGTCCTTTAAAATCCTTATCGACACGACTAATGAAACTGAATTATAAAAATAAAATTAAAAAGAAGAGGTAATGTGTACCATCTAAATTATCTGAAATAGAAATTCACAACATAATTGACCATTACAACCCTCTTAGTCACGATTACGTCTTAATTTCTCACACTACTTCTGTTGAGTGGCGAGACCTATAGTTTAAAGTCGACTCCGAATGACAGATTGTTGAGAAATCCGCTGAGAGAAAGTTGTCGAAGACAAATTTCGTTTTGTAGGAGATGCCGGCTTTATTTGTTGGAACGTTAAAAGATTCTAACAAAAAAGGTACTCAAAAGACAACGAACAGCATACTTTAGTCTAATTAGGCAACGGGACTGAAGGAGACATTATATGGAAATTAATCCAGAATTGATAAACTAGTTCGTAATCCTTGCTTAAGGATCCAATTTGTAATCATCATCAATTACAGGGTGGCTGATATATATAATGCAACAGTGTAAAGCGCTATATTTTTTTAATTTTATTTTTAATTTTATTGACCAAAAGCAAAAAATGTTGAAAATAACATCAAATTTTAGAATGAGTTTAGATTTGTTCAAATTGGCCACCTTTGGTACGAATTATGGCCTTCAAACAGCCGACAAAGCCATTACAGGCTGCACGAAAGTGGCTCTGCGGTATTTTGCCCCGTTCCTCCCATTCCCGGCGAAAAGCTGTCTTGAGACTCTCCAAAATGCCCTAGGCGCAAAAGTACAACGATTGAAATTCGGAGATTTTGGTGGCCATTGTACGGTGGAAATGAAGCGAGGATCCTCCTCTTTAAGCCATTCTTGGTTGACGCGTGCTGAGTGCGGTGGAGCTGAGTCCTGTTGGAATGTCCAAGGTCTACGACCGAAATGTTTGTCTGCCCAGGGGTTCAATCCTGTCTTTAAGACATGACCGATAATATTCGGCATTTATTTTCACCCCACGCTCAATGAATACGAGCGGGGAGTGATCATCGGCGGCCCACACGATTACCATCGACGGCGCTTGAGTTCTGGTGGCCAATCGCAGGTGTAAATTTTCAGCTGACCTCTTTGGCAAGTAAACCCGATCATTTTGTTTATTCACAAACTGCTCGGTTTGGAATGGCTTCTCATCGGAGAAAACCAATTTCGGTAAACGGCCACTTTCATGCAAGCGAAGTAACTCCTTTGCTCTTTCCAGTCTAACTTTTTTTTGTCTATCAGTGAGCTCTTGCACTTTTTGGAACTTCTATGGCTTTAGTCCAAGCTCATTTTTCAATATGTGTTGCATACGTTCTCGCGATATGTTCGGCTCACGAGCAATTTTTCTACCACTGCGGCGTGGATTTCGATCAAATCAAGCCTTCACTTTTCGGATGATTTTTGGAGTTGTTATCGTTTTTTTTTTTCGTCCACTTTTTGGATGCGATGCAACACTGCCAGTATCACGGTAACGAGCAATGGTACTAGAAACAAAAGATTTATTCATATTTAAATGCTGGAGGGCTTTAACGATAGGCACCTGTGATTTTCCAGCCAAATATAAAGCAATCACAGTATCAGGCTTGAATTCTATCACGAATAACTTTTCTTTCTGCACGCAATAGATCAAAATGCTTGTGTAAGCTTGTAAATAATAAAATAAACTGTCGCTGAAATAAATCTGTCAGCTGTCAGACGAGCGGTTTACAAATGATAACAACCTGAAGTTGGTTGCAATATATATCAGCCACCCTGTATGTATGTATGGAGATTAAGTGCAGTACAATTAATCCATTGGTCATGGTACTCTACTGATTCTAGTACCCAGCAACCCAGCAATAGGTACATTCTGCTTTGTTTCTTTTGTTTTTTTTTTGTTTTTGTTCTTTCTTTTGCATTAAACAATGCAAAGCAAACATCGACAGATTTTATGATAAATTAATATCACAACGATGCTACGTTATCTGATTAATGTTAGCCTTTGAATTAGCTATCCACCCATGTAGATACTTCTTGTCTTTAAAATTATTGACCACTTCATACAATGGTTTAGTAGTGTATTGACCGATTTTTCTGAGTGTATATCGGTATTGTAACATATCATTTGTACATTTTATTTCGTTTTTTAAACAAAAACATTAGCAGGAAATTCGATATGTAAAGGAAATGAAAGCAAATGGATATACAACTTATCACAGTAGATACTGATTAGTTTTCGTTGGAAAAGCATTTTTTTTTTTCAATTGAAGACTTAAAGATTATTTTGAAATAAAGTTTCCATTGGAAAATACAATTTTTTTATGTTTTTTTTTTTGTCATTTTATTAACACCAGTTCTAATGTGTTGTTTTGAATTGAAGTCAATTTTTAGTTGAGACGTTAAGCCGTGTTTCAAACCTTAGTCGAGACATCTGAAATGTTACGAAAAAGTTTCTAAAAAAACTGTCATTCGGAGTCGTCTCTGAACTGTAGGTGCTGCCTCTCATATATGAAATTAATACATGCAACATGGCTGGAGCGACAAACTAGGCCGTAACCCGAACTAAAGTTGACTTTAAACTGAAGATACCCCACTTATGAATAAAATTAACATACACGACATGGTTGATTAAGTTGGGTTTGTTAAGACGGAATCGAAGAAGCAGTAGTTAAAGAAACATTGTTTTAAGGTAAATACTTTAGCTTGTAAACCTATTGTATTTGTAGTATTAAATGGAAATGAGACTCACATTCTTATTTTAAATTAAAAGTTCTCAAATTAAAATCATCGATTTTGATGGCTCTACTGCTTGCAGTGTGTGGTCTATAACATCCTCTACTGCCATAATGACAAATGCTTTCCATCGCAAAACTGCTAGTGTCTGCTAAATCTGAAGAGAAACTAATCAGAAATTCGTTTGGCGTACAAAAGCCCTCATGTACAGCCAGTAATTGTATGCTGCTGTCGTCCTCATCCAAGTGGGTGTCTATTTCGAAAAGAGGTTCAATGCACTGCCCTGCACTATACTGTACTGAACTGAACTGCACTGCACTGCACATCATCAAATTAAAAATAAAACTGCATTGAATTATTTGTTTTATATCACTTTACATGTTTTTTTTTTTATTTTTCTTTAGCTGTTCTTGTTGTCTTTATTTGCATATTCATTTTTGTCGTGATCATCATCAACATCACGTATGTCCCCAAACATAGTGAAATGGAAAGAAAAACACTTCTCAGCAAATATTGTGGAAATAAAATGAAAGAAAATTTTAAATTTACGATATACACACCAAATACACTGGATATCGTAAAAGAAAAGAAAACACAGAAAATTAAGTTGTAATGGATATTACCACACAACGAATGGTGAATTTCATTTCGGATGGGATTTTCCAATTTAAGTTTTTCAGTTTTTCATTCACAGGATGGCGTAAACTATAAACGGAAGTGATGGGTTGCGAAGTTTTTCTTTCTTTTATTTGTTGAACTCACATACTTTAGAAATTGAATTTAAATTAAAATTTCGTTTTTCTTTAAATTCTTTTTAAATTTAAATTTCCCAAAAATTTCCTCTTGACACTCATACGCAGGGTGTGTGTGTAGCTTAAATACAAAAACAAAAAAAACAAACTCTTTACAACGAACTCGTTTGCATTTGCACAAGAACATGAATGAATTGAGTGGTAGTTGTACAGCGAATGCTGAACAAAAATCAGCATAAAAATCATTTCCTTATGAATATTCATTAAAATGTTGAATTGATTATTTATGCCTTCAAATTGGAAATATTTTTCTATGAAAATATCACACAAACACACATACAGACGACACCCACATGTTTATGGAAAATTCCCCTTTTAAAAATGGTATGAGCATGGCGAGTTTTTTCCATAAAAAATCGTTAAAATGAAAGTTTTATTGGGTGTTATGAGGTAGAAATTAATATGAGAGTTGTTTCGCGTAAGAGAGAGAGAGAGAGAGAGGGAGGTGTAATACTATGGAAATGTATTTGTTTGCATATAGAAAGAATAAGTAAGTACAGCATGTCAGGCTTAGATCGACTGTTTAAAACCCTATAGCAAGAATTACGTTCCAAAGGCTTAGCTAAGGATTCAACACATGCCTATATACAGGACAGTGAATATCTCGTAAATAATTTCTTTATCAACAAAGAATATTTATGGGAGAAAGTGTGTCCTATTTTATTTTCTAAACTTACACAATCCATGTTTGATATTCTCTGTATGTACATACTATTAGCCATCAATAGGCCTTAATAAAATCCATTAGAGTCTGTTGTAGCCTGTTGTACTTGAAAAAACCAAGCAACTGTTAGATTAATAAATTTTTTAGTGCATAATCCCATACTTAAGCAAATACATATTGGCCATTACAATCCTTCAGTCAGGATTACGATCTAGCTTCTCCCACTATTTCACATAAAGTTTAAAATAGACTCCGAACGACATAATTTTGAGAACATTTCGTATCAATACTATTTACTCTCAAAGTTTTTACCATAATTCTGCTGAGATGCAGTCGTCGAAGATATATTTTTTTTTTAATTCGTTCTGTTTAAGAAGTCTGAGCCAAGGGTTAAGCCATATGGCCTCAAGTCTAATAAGCTTACTTACTAGTAGACTACGGCGACTTCATGAACAGCCAAAGTAGGAACAAAATGGCTAAGGAGAGAAGCGCTTTTTATGTGAATCCAAATAAAACTGTAATTTCTTGGCATGGAGTCAAGTTGGTGTGGGGTATCATGGTTAAATTCCATGACTACACACCCTTCTTATGAATTTCTTTCCTTAGTTTCCATTTTATTTGCCCAGTATTTGTACATAAGAAAATGATCTACTTGCTACGAATTATAAATATTTCTTCTTGCATGTGATAGAGTGGAAACATAAGCAGATTTACTGACAATAAAGCATTCGTTATATTCTTAGAGAGTATGCTCACCAAGAATGCCGAATGTCTGTAGCATACTGTCTAGTGTCCAATGAAGAAGAAGAAGGTGATCTACTTGCAACGACTTAAAAATATTTCTTTTTGATACGCATATTTAATGATTGTAAAGCATTCATTCAAGTCGCCGTGATCTAGTGGGTAGTGTGTTGACTTATTAGACGAAAGGCCCGGGTTCGTATCCCAGGTCAGACATCAAAACGAAAAATATTTCTTCGGCGACTTCCTCTCAGCAGATTTCTGGCAAAAACTCTGAGAGTAAAAATTGCCATGAAAAGCTTCTCAAAATCTGTCGTTCAAAGTCGACTTTAAACTGTAGGTCCCGCCACTAATGTATAAAATTAACGCACACAACATAAGTGGTGTGAGAAGCTAGGTCGTAATCCTGACTGAAGGGTTGTAATGGCCAATTATGTATGTATGTAAAGCATTCATTATATTGTCATAACGTATTCATATAAAAAAAGACGTGTGCCTAAGAATGTAGGGGGGATCTAAGACATTCTTGAACATGAGGACATTGAAATAATAATAATAATAATGTTGGATCACTTGTAAAGGCTGATACAACAGAAAATTCGAAGCATTTTATAGAGAAGATTGGCAGAAAGGCAAACAAATGCTTTCAAACAAATCTAACTCATTACACTTATACAAAGGCTAGACAAATCTGGCTCTAACTATGGATATATCTTGAGCCCAGACATAGACTGGAATTATCTCACAATGTCTTTTACAGAAGCTGAAATAAGAACGAAGAAGGCAAGATATTTGGAACAGCAAGTGTCTAATCAACGGCACCACATACATAATTCGCCAGTCAGGATTATTGACCTAGCTTCTCACACCACTTATGTTGTGTGTGTTAATTTTATACATAAATGGCGGGACCTACCGTTTAAAGTCAACTCCAAACGACAGATTTTTTTCAGAAGCTTTTCATGGCAATTTTATTTACTCTCAGAGTTTTTGCCATAAATCTGCTAAGAGAAAAACACCGAAGAAATACTTTTTGTACTTTGTTTTGATGTTTAGCCTGGGGCTCGAACCTTGGCTTTTACGTCTAATAAACCAACACACTACCTACTAGACCACGGCGACTTCAGTTAATTAAACTACCACCAGCTTTGTGAAATGCCAGCCATGATTTATAGATAAATAACGGACATAGTCAAAATAAACAGACAAAAGTTTATACGTCAAATAAAAAATGGAAATTTTATTCTAATCGAACTACCAGCAACATTAGGAACATCATAATTTAGTAGGGTACTCGAAATAGTACATGTGGTATCATAATTCATTCAAAATAAAAAAAAAACAAGAATCTCAACCAGGAAGAAAACTAAATAAAAACCAATAACAACAATATCAGCATCCGCAGCGACAAAAATAAATAATAAAACAAAAAATAAAAACCAAAACAAAAAACTAAAAAAAAAAACAATGGAAATCGCAATAACAACATAAACTTCCTTTATTAAAATATTTTCTGTATTAAAAATGTGCCATGACGAGAACGATTTACTTCATGTGGCTGTGTCCTGTGTGTGTGTCTGTGTACGTATAGAACCAGACCAGACACAGATTACAAAATACATTCACATATCAGCACATATCCACATATAAGCTGAAGCAAAATATTAGAGCATGTATTTGAAAAATTTACAATACACAGAGCAAGAGAGAGAGAGAGAGGGAGACAGAGAGAGGCAAAGGAAGAGAGTAATATTAAATCTTTAATATGATGTCTGTTTATCTGTAATTTCCATTTTTGTTATTCTTTTTTTTTTGTAGTTTTTGTTGTTGTTGTTGTTGTATCATTTGCAAACGCCAACAAAAATCGACGACAACATTAAAATGTCACATTAAAGTCAAGCATTTGTAACGAAGAGAAAAACCAAGAGAATCAAATTAAATATTTAAATTAAAACACGACACACACACACACAGACACATCAGACATACACACACACACATATACAACACACTTAGATATCCTTGTAGTGGCTGTTACTCATATCATAACGTTAAAGTAAAAGTTTTCCATTTTTTTTCACTCTCTCTCTCTCTCTCTCCCTCTTGTATCCACTTTAGTTTGTAGTTTCTGTAGTTCAGTTGCTTCTCTTTGCTGTTAGTGTATGTAAATTGCTTTCAATGTATGCAAATATGCGTATCTATGTGTATGAGTTACTGTTGCAGACATTTATTTTAAATTCTCATATCAAAAGTTTTTGTTGTTAGTTTTTGTTTTTGTTTATAAAATTAAAATAATTTTTTTTTTTTTGGTTTCATGGATTTGTTCCATTAAAACCGGAATTATATAAATTTAGTATGAGGCCAGTTGTATCCTTTTAAGGGATTATAATCATCAGGACATTAACAAGAAGAAAAACAATTATTGCTCGTGTTCCTTATAAAATGGAGAAGTTAATATAATTCTGCTCAATCCTTATTATATTTTTTTGAATTAATTTCTTCAGAATAGTTTAAAGTTTTATTAATTCCTTCACGTAAAACTTAATTTATTCCAATTAATGTCTTCAATTGTTTCACCTTATGTATTAATGATCAACACAATACATTTTGATACAGAAGTTAGTCAATCATGTATTTCTTTACTGTGAATACAGTGAGCGTCAAAAGAAGTCATCGTTGTCTAGTAGGTTTGTATCCCGGGTTTGTATCCCCGATCAGGCATCAGAAACGAAATATGAAAAAAAATATTTCTTCAATGATTTCCTATCAGGAATTTTCTGGCAAAAACTTTAAGAGCAAATATAATTGCCATGAAAAGTTTCTCAAAAATCTGTCGTCCAGAGTCGACTTTAAACTGTCCTGTCATTCATATATAAAATTAACCTAAAATAACAACATAAGTGGTGTGGGAAGCTAGGAATTCAGGGCTGCAATAAACGAAATGTTTCCTATTATATTACAACACAAAAATCGGAGGCACATTTTAATTGAAAATTATTTGGTTTCCAATGACCATCAAGTTGCAAAGCAACTACCAATCGTCTATCTCAAGATAATTTCGTTTAAGGTAACTCTGACATCGTTCTCAAGACATAGCAATATCGTTGGCAACTATATTGTTGATGAACTGATCTGTAAACTATTACGCGTCGTACATACAGGGCGGCTGATATGTATTGCAACCAACTTCAGGTTGTTATCATTTGTAAACCGCTCTTCTGACAGCTGACAGATTTATTCCAGTGACAGTTAATTTTATTATTTACAAGCTTACAAAAGCATTTTGATCTATTCTATTCAGAAAAAAAGTTATTCGTGATGGAATTCAAGCGTGATAATATTGATTGCTTGATATTTGACTGGGAAACCACAAGTGGCTATCGTTAGAGTCCTCCAGCATTTAAATATGAATAAATCGTTTGTTTCTCGTACCATTGCTCGTTACCGTGATGCTGGCAGTGTTGGATGAAAAAACACCAGAAATGATCCTAAAACTGAAGGCCAGATTTGATCGAAATCCACGCCGCAGTAGTCGAAAAATTGCTCGTGAGCTGAACATATCGCGAGAACGGATGCAGCACATATTGAAAAATGAGCTTGGATGAAAGCAGTTGAAGTTCCAAAAAGTGCAAGAGCTCACCGATGGAAAGAGCCAAGGAGTTACCTTCCCTTGCACGAAATTGGCCAGTTACCGAATTTGGTTTTCTCCGATGAGAAGCCATTCCAAATTGAGCAGTTTGTGAACAAACAAAATGATCTGGTTTACTTGCCAAAGAGGTCAGCTGAAAATTTACACCTGCGATTGGCCACCTGAACTAAAGCACCGCCGATGGTAATGGTGTGGACCGCTGTAACGGTCGATGGTCGCTCTCCGCTCGTATTCATCAACCGTGGGGTCAAAATAAGTGCCGTATATTATCGGAAAAATGTCTTGAAGACAGTATTGAAGCCCTGGGATCTCAATCCGTTGGACTTTTACGCCTGTGGCATATTGAAGAGTAAAGTTCTCACTAAATATACCAAAGTGTCGATCATCTCTCAAGAGAGCGCATCGCTGGGTATGGATCAAAATACCGCTAAGCCACATTTGTGCTTTTTCGGCCGTTCGAAGGCCATAATTCGTACCAAAAGTGGCCAATTCGAACAAATCTAAACTGATTCTAATATTTGATGTTTTTTCCAACATTTTTTGCTTTTGAACAATAAAATTAAAAAAAAAAAATTATAAAAAATAACGCTTTACTTTGTTGCATTATATATCAGCCAATTTATACTCCTGTCAATTTCGTTAGCAATATAAGATTATTTTCACTTTTGCTAGGCTCTTTTTTAAGAAGTGAACTAATTCTTTTGCATGGCTTCAGTCAGGATTACAACCTAGCTTCTCAACTCCGAGCTACAGATTTTTGAGAAGCTTTTCATGGCAATTCTGAAACAAAATCACCGAAGAAATATTTTGAATTCGCTACCTTCCTAGACCATGGCGACTTCCGATAGATTTTGTGATAAATTTTCCAAATAACTTACTCGTGCAACAATATTTTCAAACTCACACTTTCATTATAAAGTTTAACAAAAACTGTTTCTTGGAGTAAGTGTGCAATACAAACATATACACATACACATCTACCCATAAAAAAAAGTTGCATATGTAAACATTTTGCGTTAAATTTTGTTGTTTCCGTTTTGTCTATTGCTGTGTTGTCATCATTAAAAAATCATTTTATAGATGGGATACAGCGCAACATATTCTCCAAACGTTTTATATTCGTTTTTGATTTTTCATCTCGCCATCTTTCAGTCTCTCTCACTTCAGTTTGAACTCAAAGAAACTGTGACGTTAAGAAATTATTTGGAAATTCACAAAAGATGTGTAAATGTGACAGAAAAATTATATTTCAAGATGCTTTTTTTTCAGCTGTCACTGTGTCAACGGAATGTAGTGCAAAAGGTTATTTCGTTCACAATTTCATGATTTTGTTCCCGTTGTTTTCTTGTGTATATTCGATGGAAAATATTTTCCTTTCAATATTCTCGTTGCGAGTGAAGGAAATTTGAAATTATTTTGGCATTCAAACAATATGAAGGCAGTAAATGTCTTTTGATTTTATTTAAAATTATGTTTTTTTCTTGTGGTACATTACATTACAAAGTAGTTTGTGCTTCGAATGTTATATTATGACTGCAACATCTCAAGAAAAGATGGGACAATGAATCCACTTGTCAAGATACCAGACAGATCTGTTCATATATGCATATACATTCGCTGTGCAATTGATCATTACAAACCTTCAGTTAGGATTAGGATCAAGCTTCTCACACCACTCCTCTTATGTGTGATAATTTTATGCATAACTGTTGCAACTTATATTTTAAAGTTGATTCCGAACGACAGATCGTTGAGGAACTTTTTACGGAAATTTTATTTACTCTCGGGGGTTTTTTTTTTGTTTTCTAAAACACTTTCTCAACTGATTTCTTCTTCCTTATATTTCGTTTTGTTGATGGCTGAGTTAGGGTTTGAACCACAGAATCTAGGCCAACAAACCAGCACACTGCCTACTAGACTATGGTGATTATATAGATTATACGTGAGTAATTATCTAACACTGTCCACTTTCCATTGCAGTATACTACTACACAGAAGCACAGACTTTACAGAATATTTTATGAGGCGTATTGTGGTATGATGATTGAATTCACAGCATTGCAAATAATTTCTAATTTTTAAAATGCAGATCAAACAACTGTTGTTAATTTCTTTAATGTTTAAGCATTTCAAGCAGCATAATTTAAAATGCTTTAAATTGAAAAATATGAACCCGAAATTGATCGAAAATTTTAAAAGAATTTTCTAAAAATAGATTTAATAAGACCCATAAGACTGCCGCCTCAACAAATTGCATTCTAACAGACGCAAAAGGCAAAAAGTAGCTGCTAAAAGAATATCATCATCATCAAAAGAAAAGACATAAAGAAACATTAACTTTTACTGCAACTTACGACAGACAGACATAGACAGACAGATAACATACGACAGGCAGTATGTATAATGAAAAAAAGAAAACAAAAATTGGAAAGAAAAGACATGAAAATTCCCCTTTAATGTTGAAAATTCTTAAAATTCACACGCACATGTAAGAAATCCGCTCCAGAAGTAGTCTGCCGTTGTTCATCGTACAGAGAATTCGCAGAACATGTGTGTTCTTTCATCTTTTATGTTGTTTTTGTGTTTTTCCTTCATTTCTTTTTTCGTTTTTTTTTCGTTTTTTTGCAAATTACCCTGCTTTTCTTGGAAAATTGTGCAGTTGTTGTTGATCTTGCCATGTCTGAATAACTAAGTGCAACGAATGTTCATGATGCAGCAGCAAAATTGTGGCACAAAGAAAGAATGCATATTACAGGAAATATGAAAGTTCCAGTAGCTATTGTCGGCATATATGGCAGCATGGATTGTGACATGTCTCCTGGCCTAGGTTCTTAAACGCATTCGTCTTTTGTTTGTTGATTTTATTCACAAACATTTAATGAACGTTCGGAAGAATAGTTTGGAACCAAGATGAAATGAAACGGGGATTTCATAAGAGCATAGAATTAAGTAGAAGGGCAATAACATATTCGAATCCTCTTAGCGTCGGGAATATAACTCCACAAGTTTGAAGAGTTTATTTAGAGTTTATATAGTTGAAGGTACCGCATACTTGCGGGTCAACATACTTCCTTTATTTATATGTACAACCACAAACCACTCCTGTTGTGTCTGTTAATTTCATCCATAAGCGATGGCACATACGAATTTACCTCGACTCGGAGAAACACCACGCTCCTGCGCTGATTGTAGAAATTCTATAAAAACAATATAAATGCCTAAGGCCTATGACCTCAAAGTCATTTACAACAATAGATTTATAACGATTCTAATCAAAGAATTCCCTCTAATTTCATGATCTCATAAACGAAAGCATTTATAGCAAAAGAAGAATCTTATTACAGCACTTTCTTATCACCGGATATACATTTTTCAAAAAATCTAAAAATTTTATAACGAATGTCAAACAAGTGTTGCCATGTTCTCCCATAAACACAGATTCTTTTGAACAAATATTGAATAAAATTGATACTCATATTGGTATAAAGCTTCCATATTCTGTTGCATATTTAATATGCTGCAAACAGGAGAAACAGCAAACAGGGTGTATAAAAAAGCGGTGTATGTTTAAAAGAGGAGAAAAACAAATTTTAAAATATGTGATGTGAATTCATCTCTTATCAGTGTAGCCTGTAGTATTTTCTAAACTTTTTTTTTGTATCTTTTTTTTTAAATTGATAACAACATCAATGCTACTCCTGCTGTTGCTCTATTTTTCTATGCATAAATAACACATTCCAAGTATTTTTGCTTGTAAAATACCAGGAGTAATGTGGAAATCATCATCAACAACGTACTTGTACGAGTACAAGAGTAAAAATAGCTTAACTTTAAATGTAAAATTATTTTTGCACAAATTGACGCTCACAGAAAATTGTCAGTTTATTTAGAATTTTTTTTTTCTAAACAATTCTGTCTCCTTTGAAATAGATATTTTCGCTACTTTTTTACTTTCTTTTAATGACCATTTAGGTAAGTTAGTAAGTAAGAAATTAGAAAAACGAGATAATAGAAATCAATACCTATTGTTCCAGAGTATAAGTAACATAGGAAACCTATTTCCATAGTTTAGACCTAGAGATAATGAATTATGTTATGAATTATGCTTATGTTTACGTCTGCTTCTCAGACGTAATGAAATACAGGTGTCCCTCGGTTAACGCGGTGGTTATGTTCCAGGAAAAATCCGCGTTATGTAATTCGCGTTATAGAAGACTTAGCTTCCATATAAATTTAAAGGTTACGTTGCAATATACTTTTTCCAAAATAAAATCGGTACTAAATTAAACATGAATGTACGTTTACAATTCAAGATCTCTACTACTTTATTAAAAAAAAATTAAATTAATTAAATATTCCCCAGTTTGAGTCACTTACTTCGAACATCATATTACGTCGAAATATTCATCAGAAGAAATTTCATTGAAAAAGTTTTCTTCATTTGATAAAACATTTTGTTGAACGTTCTTCCAGTGATTGTGCGATTGTGAAATCAGTTAGCAGCCTTTGTTTGCTTTTTTATTAACTGTTTTTCGGTTTCGTAATAAGGCGCGTTATACAAGTCGAAATTTCGCTTTGTAATGAAACTTTATATTTTTTTTCAAAACGCGTTATAACGAAACCGCGTTTTAGAAGTACCGCCTTATACGAGGGATACCTGTACTTTGTTATGAATTGTCATTTTACATTTAATTTTATAATTTATCTTAAGAATTTTAAAATTTTAATCAAACAGAAATAAACTAATAACCGAACCAACCGGATGTTTTTTCATCGCATTGAGTACGAAAAACTCTATGCATTACTTATATTCATTGTATATATAAATAATATGCTTAAAATAAGTGATCAACTGACTTCCTTTCCATATCGAATCTAATATTGCTAAGTACAACTACCAGTCCTTCGAAATGACACCTCTGTTGTGGCACATACTTTCGAAAGTCTCTTAATAGGTCATCTTTTCATCATAGCTTTTTTCAAGTAGTACTAAAGAATATCTCTTTGAATTGTTATCGGTTCGTTTGTTTTCCTAGAATCCAAAGTAATCTGAGGCTTACATTAGCTCTGACTGAAATAAGAAGGTTATCGTATTCAATTCTTTCCTGCCCAATGTTAGGTGATAAGGAGAGATCGAAAATTAATAGCTTAGTGTCAACATAAATACAAAAGAACGTCAGGGCTGAGATAAGCAGAGATTTTTTAGCATATATAACAACTGGAATGCAAATAGGCTTCATTAGACTTGGTTATAGGATTGATAATAAGTTCTAATAATGTCTAGCCGCATTTCAAAATATTTGCTTATACTTATATCAACTGGAATTAAGAAAGTCTGCAAGAATCAATATGTAAATCATTAGCATGCAGTCACTGTCAAAAGAAAATGTACACCATGAAAAAATTCTAACAATCATCAAACTAAAATTTTAACACTTAAGGAGAGTGTCCGAATGGCAATATTTCGAAATTTTTTATAATTTATTTTGTTTTAATTTTAAAAACTAGCAATGAAATAATTTTAAAATAAAAATAACGATAATTTATTAATGTAGACTTTCCTTTGACGCTCACTGTATATATATACATACATAGATAATTGGAGATTATAACCCTTTAGTCAGAATTACGACCTAGTTTCTCACATCACATATGTTGCGTGTGTTAATTTTAATCGTACGGGGCGGGACTTATATTTAAAGTCTACTGCGAACGACAGTTTTTTTTTTTAGAGGAATTTATCATGAAAATTTTTTATTGTACTCTCGGAGTTTTTGCCAGAAATCTGCTGGGAAGAGAATTCACAGAAGAAATATTTTTTCGGAGATGTATGATCTGATCCTAATTTTTGATGTTTTTATGCATCCCCGAAAGTCTGCACAAGCGTTGGATTCGCTGCTTTTGAGGTCAACGAAAGCGAACCTAATTTTTGATGTTTTTATTGAAGTCGCCTTAGTCTAGTAGGTAGTGTGTTGGCTTATTGGATGAAAGGCTCGGGTTCGAATCCCAGGTCAGACATCAAAACGAAAAATATTTCTTCGGCGACTGCCTCTAAGCAGATTTATGGCAAATACTCTGAGAGTAAAAATTGCCATGAAAAGCTTCTCAAAAATCTGTCGTTCGGAGTCGACTTTAAACTGTAGGTCACGCCACTCATGTATAAAATTAACGTACACAACATAAGTGGTGTGAGAAGCTAGGTCGTAATCCTGACTAAAGGGTTGTAAAGGCCAATTATGTATGTATGTATGTGTAATCTGATCATTAACATGCTAACGATTATTTCAATTCTTTACTTTCTTGTCAAATTGGATCAGATTACCCTCTTTAATTTCAAGCCCATTCCTAATTCCTAGTCAACTTACCGGTAAAAAAAAACTTGTTCAACTTATTACATTAAAATACGTTCTTTTCGACAAACGGCAAACGATAAATTCATATAAAAACCAAATTTTCGTTTTACAAACAATTTTCTCTGAGTGTAAACATTTTATTATGTATGTAGTATGGGTGTGTGTTTCTAAATGAAACCTTACATTTGACGTTACACCTGTGCACTACATTTTTTTTTTTTACGGGGTAATTGCAAATGATTTCATTCGACTGCCAATGCTACCTTAAGTACTTTCAAGGAACCCATCCATACACACAGAAAACAAATTCCGTTTCTTTGATTTCCACACACTTTTTCTTTATCGATTAGAGGAAAACGTAGAATATATTGGCGTTGCTTACCTACTCTACTAGCATTTCCAAAAAAAAAAATTTAAATTTTTGTCAAGGTTCTATGCTTGTGTTCTACTTGCTTGCGACGCATTACAATATCCCAGCTCTGGTGGAAAGAAGAGAAGCAAACGAAACCAAAAAAATTATGAAAGAAAAATCCAACATCTGTTGCAAAATGCTTGAGCAGAGTTGAGAATTAATGCTGATGAACGGAGAGAACCTTTCTTTTATTCTCGTTTTCGTACTTCTTTTATGATTTTTTTTTTCATTTTTTTTTATAATATTTTTCTTAAAAGGAATTGAAATTTGCATAAAGTTTTTATAGAAAGAAAAAGATTAAAAAGAAATCAAATGATTATCCTTTTTACTGAGGCCCCTTTTTTTCTGAACAAGAAAATAGAGAAAAAGGAAAAGAGAAAAATGAAATAAAATTCACAAAAATAAGGCATTAAAGAAATTTAATCACATGTTAACATTTTTTCCAAAATGAGGGGGGGGTGGGGTGGGTTAAAAAAGGTAAACGGCTGCTAATAAATATGGAAAAAAGACCGAACGAAATATATTGAAAAATGGAAAATAGGAAATTTAATTCAAAATTTTCTTTCCTTAATAGATGCAAACATTTCAAATGAAGATTAATGGCACCTTAAGCACAATGGAAGAAGCTTAGATCCTTAAATTACTTAAAGAAAATACAGATCTAAAGGTAGATTAATAATGTGCGTTTTTCATTAAGCGCTTTTAATCTTTAAATTTAAATAAAACAAGGCATGAGGCAACATTAACGTTTGGTATTCATTTCCATTAAGTGTGGCATATAATATCGTTCCAAGTTCCATCACGGCTACTCTGGGTGGAGTGGAGTGGAGTGTAATCAAACCGTGCATTTTCCATAGCTTTGACACCTAAATCACGCAGAATTTATTCAACAGCATGGATTATATTGGCATTGAGCACTGCTGTGGGGTCTTGCTTATTCGCATACATTTTTGACTTCAGCAAACCTCACAAGAAAAAGTCAAATCTAGTTGAATACCACGACCATGGTATCCAATCCACTACATTCTCACATGTGATTACCAAGCTTTCCAGTCGTAATTTTAGAAAACCCAATGTGACATGGGCCTTTTGCCACGTAACATAGTATTGTTGAAGTCGACGTAATCCAGCTGCTAGTGTGTTAGCTTATGGTGTGCAAATCACAGATCAGACATCTTAAACAAAACGAAATATGAACTAATATTTCTGCGGCAACTTCCTCTTAGTAGATTTCTGATCAAAAATCGGAGAGAAAATAAAATTGTCAGAACATCTGTCGTTCGGAGACTTCAAACTGTAGCGTCCGCCGCTCATGTATATAAAATTAACACACACAGCATAAGTGTTATACGAAGCTACTTAGAAATCCTGACAAAAGGATTGTAATGTAATGCAATCACGTATGTTTTATGACATGGGTTTTGTCACACATAAAAGCACAAATACTTGGTGTTCGGTTCGTTGAATTTAGGACAAAAGAAGTAAGTAGACGTTGTAGTAATAGCTTAGCTAACATCATTTTTCGAAGAATATGGACCGATTAATGCCAGTGATCTTTCCGTTCCAAATTCTTTCACTGAGAATGTTTTTTCGTTCAAAATTAGGATCGTTTGGGAATTACTTTAAATCGCATTCAACAAACACATACTCAAGGACTCATACTCAAGTCACGTTATGTTGCCGTAGTTTAGTAGCAGGGTTATTAGATGTGGATCCTCGACTCAAACATCAGACATCTCTAACTAATGGCAATATAATCCGGGGAAGAAGACTTTTGGCAAAAATTCTGAGAGTAAAAAAATTTTGTCGTTTGGAGTCGAATTTAAACTGTAGGTTTCGCCACTCGTGGATAAAAAATTAACACCCTCTGCAAAAGTAGTTTGAGAAACTATGTTGTAATGACTAATTATGAATGTATGTATCTAGTACTGTTGAAATAACAAGATCTTGTTGTTTAGATCATACAGTTCAAGCTAAAAGAAGTAGGTACTCATTGACTTATAGTACACGCCATTGATGTCCTAGCCAACATCGTTTTTAAAGAAATATTAAGTGATGATACAACTAATCTTTTTCAGATGGCATTCGATGATCTAGGATCTTATGTGGATTTGTTTACGTATCCATTAATACAGTATAAACCTAATCGCTGAGAATATTGCTTCCATTAAAATTAGGGTCAGTTGGCAATTGCTTTAAATCAAATTCAGCGAACACATGTCAAGATCTACAGTTGATTACCTTTAGTTCCAGGTTCAGTACAATTTTGTACGGAATTACACTCCAATCACAATGAAAAATTTGCCAAATTATGGTGAGCGCAAGGCTGAATTCCTTAGAGCAAAGTAAAATCGACAGTCTCGGATTCTCCTAAACCCTCTCACGAACAATATTTCTCCTACAAACCTGGTATTGGTCGACCGTTTAGCGAATCAGTGGACTAGAACTTATTCTTTACACTACGAATATTTCTCTCGGTAGGACTAACAAGCAATCGTAAATTCTCACATTTAAAAATTAATTGCCAATTTTAATTCACATGTAATTGCAGTATTTTTTGTTTAGCATCCTCTTGTTGCCAACGTCAACGTTATGAGCATTCCAGCAGGTCAGTGTCTTAACACTGTGTAGTGCATTTGTATGCTCATTTGCATTAAAAATGAGCAACTGAATGCAAATAAGACAAGGATATGCTGACCAAAGTTGTTACAACTTGTTGTTACTGTGTTACTACACGTCCAAGTACACCACAGAAAAATGTATTTTACATGAGAGAGAAATGCTCATGAAAAATGACACGAAATTTATTAAAGAAAAAAAAATGACAACTGAATTGTTGTTTTTCACGCAGAACAAGCCAAATGCCAGGCAGACAATACAACACAATACCAGTACAGAACAGAGCAATACATGTCATACACAAGCTGACAACATTTTCAAAGTAAAAAAAAAGAGACGAACACACTAACAGATAGGACAACCAGACAAACAAATGAATGTGAATATAAATGTGGAAATAATAAAATAAAAATGAGAGAGAGAGAGAAAAGAGAGCGAAAGAGCGAAAAATTACTTTTTCTTTGATTTTTGTTTTTGTATGAATGTATGTAAATGGAAAATTCGTTTCTTTCGAGGGCTTAAAGGCATGCAACAGTCTCCACAGTATCAGCTTTAAAAGGAAAACCCAACCGAACGTACACGCCAGTAACAACACATTGGCATTGTTACGGGCAAAAAAAGTATTAAAAAAGAAAGAACGCACGCACACATACTCGTACTCGTATAGCGTAATAAATACCTGTTACCTTTAAGATATTACTGTGTGTCTGTATGGGTGTGTGAAAATACAATATGGCAGCATTCTAAACGTAACAGATACAAACACACATAAACGCACACATACGAATACATTTGTGTACATACACAGTTCGCATAATAATGTTATATTCATAACGGTAAAATGATCGCCAACAGCGGTATTTGTCGCATATTAAGTAAATAAAGCTTACCATGGTCTTGCCAAACGTGCTTCGTACTGTAAATATGCTATTTATTGTGTTCCTCTAAACACAAAGCCATCTTAAGCTTGGGGAAATATAAGCAGAACCTGGCTAGGGACACCATAACATCAGCAATGTACTGGAGATGCTGTCAACCTTTAAATATTAGGTGGTGGGAGTACTTGAAATCTTTGCAAAGATGATGACGATGTTACTTACAGTGTGAATACGAAAATGACTTTAAAAGTCTTTAAACTGAATTGAAAACTTTTTCGCGAAATAATGTGTTTCCCTAATTTCATATAAGGGGTCACCTTAAAAAAACATAGCAGTGAAGCATTTATACGCAGAGTGCAGGTGGCCATATGTCGAGAAAAATTACATCTACTATCTCCATTTGCATACCAGAAGTCGTTTTAAAACTTACTTCTTCATGTAAAAAGTACTTTAAATATGCCACCAAAGAACTTTTGCTCTTGGAGTTTTACGGTTAACTTAGATGTTGGTTTTCCTAACATTTAATGGCATTCATTGCTGATATTGTCTTCTGTAGATGAAGATTTCTCTCTGAGAATTAAAGACTCTTAACCTTTAAAAGTTAAAAACCATGACTACAACAATATTTGTGGTAAGGTTGGGGTCTCCGTCCTGTTGGACAGACAGGCGGAGATTCTGGATTCTTGACTTGAATTTTTCCCAACGACATAAAACTGTTAGCGTCTGTTATTATTTGTAATATTGAGAGCCTTCTCTTTGCTATTAGCTGGCTAACTTCGTTACCTAGCTCCAGAATCTAACCCAAACTAACCTGATGCAAGTACACAATTTGAAAAAAAAAGATAGGGTGACGGCAGACCTGAGGTATTACAGTGACCCCAATTCTAAAGTATTTATTCTCATAAAGTACTCGGCAAATGGCATTAGAATACAAGAATTTTATACAGATTATTGGTTTCAACGAGACATATTCAAAATTAAATATATGGACTACAAGTGTGAGATAAAGAAACGATCTTGATTTCACAGATTTTTTTTCTTTCTTCGAATATCCTTGATATCCTTGATAGCGTCTCAACAATTTTTTATACCTGGCCATCGTGACGCACCAATCGACCTTACCTACGATCTAGGTGCTGCACCAACTTTTTTGTGCCTTGGCTTCTGACTTTCTTATTCCACTGAAATGCTTTTCCATGAATGTTGCCATTTGATCTTTAAAGTGTGTGTGTGTGTGTGAGTGGTCAATCCAAAACCGTATCAGTTTGACTTTATTATTTTACGCTTGTTTCGTTAACGTGTTCTAAAAACGATTCATAGAGCCAGAATACAGCCCAATTCTCATTGAAGTCCAATAATAGTATCTCAGGGTATTTCCTATTCGCTATACTTATAGCCTCTATGTTATTAAGTTTTAAATTCTACTGGAGGATCGTTCAGAGTAACTTTATTTTTATTTTTGTTTCGATTCGTAGTTGTTTAAATTTTTTTTAAACAAAAATTAAACAATAAACTTTAATTTTGTCATTGAAAGCTTTTCTTTCCTACGACTTATATTTAAAAATAAAAATCAAAAATTCGTATCTCCCTCCAGTTTGGTAGAAATACTCGAATTATTGTGACAAAAATTTCTGGCTATAAAATCTTCGCTATTCTAGAAGTTCTATGAAACATTTTAACTACCATATACTGCTTCAGTTGTAGTAATTTCTCGATAAAAGTTAATAAAGATTTAAATTTTATTATTTTATACCAAGAATTTAATGTGAGAGCTTTTAAAAAAAACGGCGGTTTCCTGAGACTGCAAATTATAACGCATGGGCAAAAGAAAATTTACATTAAAAAATAAATTTTGCCCACCAATCCAGTATTTTCCAATAACATACATAATTGATTATTACAACCCTTCAATCAGGATTATGGACCTAGTTTCTCCCACTACTTATGTTGTGTGTGTTAATTTTATACATTAGTGGCGGGACCTCTGAGTTTTTGCCAAAAATCTGCTGAGAAGAAATTGCCGAAAAAATACTTTTTGTATATTATTTTCATGTCTGGCCTGGGACTCGAATCCTGACTTTACGTCTAATAAGCCAACACACTACCTACTAGACCAAGGCGACTTAATGTTTTCCAATAAACCAGAATTAATTTTTTAATAAAATTTTTTATAAGAACCTCAAGTAAAAAAATTCGTAAAGTTTTGTCCTCCATTATGATACCAAGAAAATGACAAAATACACGCATATTGCACAATGCCATTCGCTCCTCCGCCACTGTCTTATACTTTTTCTCTCTCTGTTTCTACTACAGGCAGGTGCAAAAGCCTAGATTTATGTGTAATAAATTTCAATCTCTTGAAAACGATATTTTCAAACCAAAAGCAACGTTTGGAACGCAATACATTTTTGCCATACACCACCACCGCCAAGTCATGACAAACATCTTTACGGCATGGCTCATGACGATATAGGTATGAATGAATGTGTGTGCTTTTTAATAAAATGCCGTTGTTGGCATTACAGAAAATTGTTAGAAAATCTTAAAGCGCAACAAGAAACGCATAAAAATTATTCAACTTTGATTTACAATACATATTACATGAGACGGTGTGCAGTTATGTAGTTGCTACCTACGCAATGCCATTTGCCATGGCTTATAATAAGACATTTTTATAAGGACGGCTAAAATATGTATAAGTAAGAAAGTGTGTGTGTTGGAAACAAATAAATTAAATTAAACATGTATTCTTTACAACATTTTATAGCTCGTATTCACTAAGGAGCATAGGTTCGAAGCACTTTAAATGCACACAAAAAATAATTGCCTTAAATTTTTTCTTTACTTCTTAAATTATGCTTTGATTTCTTGTATTGAAGAAAATTAAATTTGAAAATTTCCTTTTCAATTTAAAATTTTTGTTAAAAAACCTGATAATTGGCTTTGGTTATGCTTCATCATGCAACAGATTCTTTGCATTGCTTTCCTTGTCTGTTAACATTGTCCATGTTGCATTATTTTGTTGTGTGTAGAAGGAAATGCCACACAATAAAAAGGAAAATACGAGGAAAAAAAAAAGAAAACTGAAAAACTGCAACTAAAATGAAAATGAAAACAATTTAATGAAGTCAATTATAAATGTAGACATGCATTTGCACATGTTTGCAATGCCACACATACACTAACCATTACACTCGTGCCATACAATGAGACACACACACAATTACTAATTCATTCACTTTCTCTCTATCTCTTTTCTCTCTCTCTGTCTCTCTTTCTTTCTATCTCTTTCTGGCTTTGTAAATGCCTATGTATGTACATGAGAATGAACACTTTACTTTGGGCATGATGTGGGCCGTAGTAATTAAACGGAAAGACAAGAACATCAAGCAAGCAAGCAAGCACTAGCAACATAATGTTGCAGACAATGACACGTACAGCAACAACAATGATAGCAACAAAAACATCAATATCAACAACAGGATGTATTTAAATTGCTGCCAGCCGTTTCAAAAAACTAAGCGAATGGCAGAGAAAAAAACAACCGAAAAATTTGCATTTAAAAGGTTTTAATTTTCCTTTTTTTTTTTGCCATTGTGTAGAATGCGCAAAACATTGTTAGGAGAGAAGTGAGGAAAGAGGGGAGTATATATTTTTTTTGTTTGTTTTTTAATATTTTCATTCATTTATAAAACATAAATCTTAATTTGCGTTTATATGAGTTTTATGACTGCAGCCATAAAATACATTGCATTGGAATATTATTTTTGAATTTAAAAATAGTCTTTGAAACACAAATCAACTCACACACAATTTTTTTGCTGAACAAACAAATACAAGCGCGTAATTAATGTCACACTATGGATAATTAAAAGCACTTATAGGGATAGGTTAAAAATTAATACATAAATTCGAATTTAAAAATCCAAGACACAATCCATATATTTTAGCAGCGCCACATTTAGCGTTAACAGTGCAAAATTTTGTCTTAACAAAGCCAAAGTCTTCGGGGACTTCCATTCAGTGGATTTCTGTCAAAAACTCAGAAAGTAAATAACGTTATGCATATAAGCTAATCGCCGTGGTCTAGTGGGTAGTGTGTTGGCTTATTAGACAAAAGGCCCGGGTTCGAATCTCAGGTCAGACATCAAAACGAAAAATATTTCTTCGGCGACTTCCTCTCAGCAGATTTCTGGTAAAGACTCTGAGAGTAAAAATTGCAATGAAAAGCTTCTCAAAAATCTGTCGTTCGGAATCGACTTTAAACTGTAGGTCCCGCCAGTCATGTATAAAATTAACGCACACAACATAAGTGGTGTGAGAAGCTAGGTTGTAATCCTGACTGAAGGGTTGTAATGGCCAATTATGTACGTATGTATATAAGCTAATCAGGCATACATACATAATTGATAATTATAACCCTTCAGTAAGGGTTACGAGCTAGCTACTCGCTGGGTGTGTTAATTTTATGCATGAGTGGAGGGGCCCTTTAAAATCGAAAGATTTTTTTAGAAACTTTTTTTTTTGTATTTACTCTGAAAGTTTTCTCTAGAAATTTGCTGAGACAGTCGCCGAAGAAATATTTGTTAAGATTTCATTTCGTTTCAGATGTCTAACCAGTATTTTGAACCGAGTTCTCACGGTACTTACCAGACATCAGCAATGAATCGTTTTTCGCTACTCATAAGTACTTAGGCAGTTTTGAGTATGAATGAATCAACAGAATTGAAATTCAATTACTCTGATTCATTTGCTACACGCTACAACATTGATTTATAAGTATAAGTAGCAATGAGTATGAGTACAACGTTGACATCAAACTCTCAACATTCGAAATATATCTGATTCATACGCCTATTCATTCCGATTCATAAATTTAGAAAAATACTTATAATACTTATAAGTAATTCGAGTGATTCGAATCATTCATCAAAATTTACGGTCTCCGTTGTTATTGCATTTACAAACAAAGAAGAAAGGGAAGACAAAGACAACAAGCAAAGCATGCTCACAATCGTCTAATGAGTATTGCAGTACTCGTACGCGAATCATACTTATTTTGTGCTTCGTATAAATGTGAAGTAGAGACGAGTCGAAGTCAATAACATCATGCTTATTGTTAAATATGATTACGACGAGTACTTCCAACTTTGAGTATGAATAGTTTAAATATCATATTAAAATAAGTATGAATGCGTATAAGTATCTGAAATTATAAGTATGACTCGAATCTACTCATCGTTTTGAATATTTATTGCTGATCTCTGGTTACGACCTAGCTACTCGCACTACTTATGCTGTGTGTGTTAATTTTGTATATGAGTGAAGGCGCCCTTTAAAATCGATTGCAAACCAAAAATTTTTTCGAAACTTTTCATGCCAATTTTTAATTACTTTCAGAGTTTTCTCCAGAAATTTGCTGAAACAGTCGCCGATGTCTGGTCAGGATTTTGAAGAGAGTTCTCTCGCCTTACTTATTTACTAGACTACAACGATTAGGCATTGCTTGGAATGTTAAAAGCCTTCTTTCGTTATGTAAGTATGATGCATCTGAGTCGTGGTCTCACATCTAATAAGCCGACGCACTATTTACTAGACTACAGTGAAATTTACAAATTCAAAGAGAAATTAAATTTAAGCCAAGTATTCTATTCAATAATTTGCAGAAAAACAAAAGTTTCTGGTCTAACAACAGCTATTAAATAACGATAATAATTTCATTCTATTTCTAATGGTGAACAACTAAGTTTAAAAGCAATTCCCAATTCCAATAACTTGTTTTAAAATGATACCACCTAGCTTAAGGACAAATGTTCCATTAACTCCCATTTAAAATGACGCTTCCAGAGATCCTTACGGCCCAAAATAAACCAAAATTTCTGTTTGTGTTTTTCATTTACTTTGACTCAAACTAATTAAAGGTGGGTAACTCAATACCGCTAATGAAAATTGGTTAGGAAAACTTTTTGGCCAATTCACATGGCATAGGAACGAGTGTTTATTGTAATAGAAAGGTAATCAATGGTACAAAAACAATTGAAAATAAACTACTGTAGTCAGCAGAAAATAGAAATAGAAACAGAATCACAATGACTTGTTGGCACACGTATGTACGTATGTAGGGGTGAAAATAAATTAATTTCACAAACGTGTTTCATTTCATTTCGAATTGACACTTAATTAAATTAAACTTTATTTTTGTATTTGCTATTGTTTTCGTTTTTGTTTTTATTTTTATTTCGCTCTTCAGTTAGTTATTCTATCCAGAAAAAC
Source organism: Sarcophaga peregrina (assembly GCA_014635995.1). Lineage (NCBI taxonomy): Eukaryota > Metazoa > Arthropoda > Insecta > Diptera > Sarcophagidae > Sarcophaga > Sarcophaga peregrina. Next base: position 34,431,453 of record CM025790.1, read on the forward strand.
AATCATCATGTAGAGATCATGTCCATTTAAGGTACTGGAGTAATGAAAACCAACGGAAAAAAATTGTAATTGAATGCCAACGATTCGTTTGAAAAGCTCATTAAAGAAGGCTACGGATTTGGGTAACTAAACATTAAGATAAACAAAAACAAAGAAGATAAACAATATCAGCTACAAATACAACACCAAATAACAACAGATAATCAATTTTCGAATACAGCAAACAACCACCATTACCATCACCACCACTCTGTCTGTCAGTGTGGCTGAAGAGCCAAAAATAACTTCACATTGAAAATGAAACTTTCCAGCCAGCCAGCCAGCTGGCCAGCCAACAATGGAATAAAAGAAACCTCAACCCTCTGTCTGGGCCAGGTTTAATTGATATTATTTGTTTAATTAGAGTTAAATTTAAGCCCCCCTTTTTGTTATTGTTTCCTCAAATGATTTATCTAAAACCGTCAAACCAAATTCATTCATTTTCCAAAAATTTCTTTAAAAATCTTTGAATTACGTTACGTTAAACAAAATGAATAATTATTCTTAGAGTAGAGTATGACCGACCGACCGACCGACCGACCGACAGTTTGGCAGACTGTTTAAAAAATTTTAAAGCTTTTCTCTGCTCTCTCACACTTTGGCTGGTCTATTCAAAATGATAAAATGAGCAATTTTTCTTGCGCGCTATGAAAATATGTTGGAAGGGGAAAAATAATACTTTAATGCCTTTTAAAACCGTTCCTAAGAAATTATTTCTCTATTCCCTATACCAATTTAAGCCTTTGCTTTCGCCTTCGCCTTTTCTTTGCTACGAAAGAATTTCCAAAAAAAAAAAGGGTACGAAACGCAGGAGTTCATCATTAATTTTGCTTTTTCGTCTCAGCCAAGACGTTCCATGAAATATTTTTAACAGGATGTCTGTTAGTGTATGTAGTAGGAGAGGGATTATTTCAAACAACATAGAGAAAGATGTCTGATGATATTACAGTGTGATAAAAAAAATGTAAATCAACTGCCCTGAACAGATCAAAACGGTGGCTAAGCGTGGTATGAAATATTTTCAGAATTTGCAACTTGAGCTCATAAAGCTATTAGCCAGGAATATCGGTTATATCAGTAACCTGTGACAATTGTAAGATATCCAGGATAGCAAACAGCATAGTTTCGCATAGGCTGGCGAAGTTATGGCACTAGTTTTTGATGTGATGGTTCCAAAAATAGTTTCAGAATGTCGTAAATCTTTTAACTAGATGGCTAGGCTGTATAAAACCGCATTGTTATGGTAATAACAGTCGAAGCATGATTTTCAAAACTAAAAGAGAATTTTCTGCATTTGGATTGCCATTGATAACCTGTAAGCTTGCGAATGTCTATGTGACTATGCATGAGCAAGACAACCTAAGTTATCTCATTTATCTTAGGCGCTCATCATTTGGCATAAATGGTCTTCTGCATAAATTGTAGAGACGACGAAATCACCATTGTCGACTTAGTAGTGTGTTGGCTTATTAGATGGAAGTGCATGGTTCAAAATTAATCTCAACTATCTAGGACATAACCAAAAAAAAAATTTCTTCATCGACTTCCTCTCAGTAGTTTTCTGTCAAAAGTGTCGAGATTAGAAAATTTCTATGAAAAGTTTCTCAAGAATTGAACTGTATGTTCAGCCCCTTATGGATTAAATAAACAAACACAACATGCGTCTGATATGAGAAGCTAGGTTGTAATCCTAACTAAGGGAATGTACAGAACAATTCGGTAAGTTAATAAGGAAGCTAATGAAACTATTCTTCTCGTATTAGGTATGTGACCAATATCAGGTCATAGGTGGGGAACCCCTGGACGTCTAAACTACAGTTTGAGCGGGCATTATTACCCTCAACCGAGTTATGATAAGATTCAGATGGCCCTGTAGTTCGTCAAAAAGAAATTCATTATTATGTCCAACTGTTATTCAGACTTTTGAGCTACAGTAGGTGAAAGAAGGTGAAAAAAAATGTACGCTTCTATTGCAAACCATTCATATTTAATTCCTTAATACCAAATTAAAATTTAAAATAATTTATTCAAGGATTCAACTTTTTTCTCCCACTATAACAAAACAACGGTTAAATATTAAGCAGCATTTGAGATGGAGAGAGAGAGAGAGAGAGAGAGAGGTTTGGAAAAAGGAAGTACGATAATGTAAGCTTGTGTTGGTAATTTAATTTTGTTTTCATAGTTAAACTCGCGATGTTCGTGGTAAACAGTATTGAAGAGTGAAAAAGATAGAGAAAGAGAGAGTGAAAGAGAGCCAGAGAGAAAGATAGTGAGACTGTTTTAATAGTGTGACAGCTTAGCTGTAGCATACAACAATGTATTGTTGCGTGTGAGAGTTCTCGTGAACATGAAAATATTATTTGTCACTATCAAGACGACACTTGGTTGGCTTATTTAGTTAGAAAAACAGCTTGAGATTCTATTTCATTTCATTTTTATTTTTATTTATTTTTCTTCCTTATCATCATTAATTATTAAACCTTCGCCGCATTCACAAGGCAAAGGAACGTTCCTCACCCATAAAGTTATCAACTTCTTTAGAAGAAATTTTTGTCGTTTTTTTGTTGTTTGCTACACGTTTATTAGTTTATGCCAACAAAATAAATTAATTTTAATGTGAAAATATTTTTGTTTGGCATTTGCAAAAGAAAAGAAACTGAAATGAAAATAAAACTTTACGACTTTTGACAGCAATTGCGGAGATTTTTGTCTACAGATTTTGCACAGAAATTTTGGTTTCAAACCCTAAGTAAAAATCACTATTTTTAGGGAATGATTTGTAAAACCAAATGTTTTTTTTTTTGTTGTTAATGTCGTATGGATTTAATTAAATTATAAATTTAAATTGATAAAATAAAAAACAAATGAATAAATGAATAAAAACATATTGAATTGCGTTCAGTTGAATCATATTATGATCACCACATTGTGTTAACAAATCAAGTTAAATTTTTCCCATTAAAAATACAAGCCTCACGTTTGCCGTGAATATGAAAGAATAATAGAATGAATGACTGAACGATTGAACGAATGAATGAATGAATTTAATTAATTTAATCATTATATGCGCTTCATTTAAAAGGACAATGAAATTAATTGTATGAACAATTAAAAAATTGGAAGCCAACATTTAAATATTTTATAACCAATACACACACACACACACATACACACACGCTTTTATAAGGTTCCATTTACTTCTATTGGTGGCGTACAAATTGTTGTTCAACAGAGTAAATGTTACAATGTCAGTCATTTAACAATTCATTTGACAAAGTGTATCATTTTAATAAATTTTATGATGTTTGCATATATTTTTAATGTACAATTACAATTATAACAGTAACAACAACAACAACAATAATGACAACAAATAATTAAATAAATTCATTTGAAACATCCTTATGATTGCCAACAAAAAAAAGCAAAACAAAAATACTCGAAATGTTAAAAGTTTAATGTTGAATTCAAGCAAAATTATAACACCTATCTACTACGTCTACTACCTTAATAGTGAAAAGTGGAAAGTTTCTTTAACTTAATGGAACTGTTGGAAGTAAACTTTTTCGGAATCGATCGGAATAGCTTAGTCTATAAGGCTGATTGACTACTGAAGCCTTTTCCAAGTGGATTGTTGGCAATATAGGTTGCGGTAAGTATTATTGAAGACGAAATCATCTGCAAGCGAAACATTACAAAACCAGACGGCTATCAAGGCTCTAAATTTGTAATGAACTTAATTTCTCATCAAATCTATAAGGGTGGCATTAGTGTCCTTATTCCATGATTTTTATATCACGCTTTATAAAACAAAAATACCCACTATGTGGACGGTATTCCTTTCGTATAATTTATTTCCAATAATAAGGATGAAACAAGGCAACATAACTGTACCCAACATGGGTAGAAAAAAGAGTTTCGAAAAAGTCTGGAAATTATTATTCGATTTGATAACAGTCTGTGATTTAATGGCCCCTAAATATTTTTCGTTTCTCCTTCTCTATAATGACTTTCTTTTTAAAGACTATTTCCTGTTATTTAAACTCCAACAATAAAGAAAAAATTTGTTTTCTTATTTAAATTCCCAGGGAAAACCAGACTTATTGTGGCAGCAGTTCAGTATTTTGCCTATAACGAGTGTACATTAAATCACTGTACAGTGCCTGTACACATGCATAATTATCTGAAATTTTTTCTCCCCATCCACTTGCATATTTTATTGTCATGAAATTTCATTAACAAAAAGGAAAAAATAATTCTTTTGTCATAATTATTCTGGCAACTCGTCAGTATGTCTTTCCTGTACAGCTCTACTGTTGTAAATTATTGTCAATGTTGCCGTTGCAGTGGTTGTTGACATTTTTTTTTTTTTTTGTATTTAAAGAAAAAAAAATTCATTTTTCCTGTTGATTCATTCCCCTCATAAGCAGTGTAGACAATTGCAAGCGATGATTTTTTTCTCCGCTTTTTTTTAATGCCACAAAGAAAGAAAAACATTGCCGTTTATGTATAACAGACAGACGACAGCAACAATTGTTATAATCACAACAGCAACAGCAGCAACAACAACAACAGCAACAATATTAAAAGCATTTATTATGATAACAATAATGAAAAGAAGTATGACATTGACATTATCGTCAACTGTCATCCTCTTATGTTCTGCTGGCTGGCTGCCTGGCTGTTCACTGGACTTCAACTGTTCAACTCACATTTATTCATAATCACAGACACGAGAAATGTAAACGACTTAAGAAGGAATTGTATTGTAATTAATTTATTGAATAAACATATTCACAGAGAGTAGTCAGGGAGGGAGGGAAGAATGCGAATGTATTTCAAGTAACAATTTCAATCATTTAAGGGTTATTCAAACGGAAATGGCATTTGAATAATTTTATTGTACGATTTCGATGAAAATTTTGCAATGTTGACATGCTGTGATCAAAAAAAGAGCAGTAATTGTTATCAAATTGTTATTTAAGAATCCTTAAATACAATTTTATTTTAAATTTAACAGACGATTTATTCATATTTGTTCAGCAAAATATTGTGCAAGTAGAGTTAAAGAAGGGCTGCAGAGCTCAAATATCGTTTCAAGTAGTGCAAGTTTCCGAATAGTTTGAAAACTATTTTTCATACGAAATACTGATTAGAAAATAATTCGAAAATCATAAAGCCGCCTAACAAACAAGTAAAAGTGGTGCTGACGTCACTAGGGAATCATCAATTAAGATACTTGCTATCCGTAAGAATTGCCGGATCAAGGATAACTCCAGTTATGTGCTTATAGAGAAGAAATTAAATTGAGTTTTCTCCAGTTTGTTAGGCCAGATTTTTTAAGATTATATTTTTTCCCAGTGTTATAAGGACAGTCTTCTGTGGATTCCCATTCATTCTCAGACCATTTTTTCAATATCAGACTAGAGCCACTTTAATCTAGCAATTAGCTATGAGAAGACCATGAGTACAGTTTAACAATTAAAAATTGTTTTCCACGCGATTAATGCATTTTTTATCACCGACCAACGTTTCATAAAAACGAGTTCCGTGGCGTATTTTTCTCTTAAGCTTGGTATTGCCAGAAAAATTTGTGTGTATTTCTATAGTCCACAGTGGTGGAGAAGTTCATTTAGTTTACACTAAAAAGTAATCGTGAAAATCCCTAAGACTTTTAGCGTAACGTGTAGGTAAGAGCGTAACGTGTAGGTAAGAGCGTAACGTGTAGGTAAGAAGCGTAAGTGTAGGGTAGTAGGAGCTGACCATATACCATATGGTTTTCATACGGACAGTGTTATTAGCGAAGAAGATGGACTTAGTCGTAAATAATTCGACCCGCGTTGGGTCTGGAGTCAATAGGAAAGTCTGGGTTGCATGTTGTAGACATATACGGCCGATAAATGTATTTTACAAGTGTCAATGAATTTGTATATGTTGGCTCCACTATTACCAATAAAAAAGTTCCAAATTTGGACATCAACGCTTAGGATCACTCTCAAAAGTTTTGATTGAACAGAATGGACGGTGTTATGCACGCAGAATGCTTGAGAATGCTGCAATAAAACTCCTGCAAAAGATCTTCCAGTCCAATGCCAGTTGGCAATGAATTCCTCGCCCGATTTAACAATAAACTATATGAACTCCTCAGCGACGTGCCATTGTATAGGACATTAAGATTCATTCGCGCTGATTGGGTTATATTATTCAAATGGAAGGGAATGTTTCATTGAGACGGGTATTGATTGCGGGCATTAGCAGAAGTCGGCTTAAAAAATGTATTACAAAACGTTGGGAATAGGGATGCAACATCCTTCATAATACCAACAATGCATCCCTAGTTCGATAGACCAAATCCGGTTATCGACTGATGTGAACAATTGTTAGAGACGCGCAAGATGCAGAGCTCCCTGGGATAATGAATTATGGCTGGTCGAAATCCTATTAGTTAGTTGTCTGATTCAGTATGTAAGTAGTTCGAAAAACTCAAAGAGAATTGAAAGCTTTAAAATATTTCCTCCTACATACATACATACATAATTGGCCATTACAACCCTTCAGTCTGGATTACGACCTAGCTTCTCACACCACTTATGTTGTGTGCGTTAATTTTATACATGAGTGGCGGGACCTACAGTTTAAAGTCGACTCCGAACGACAGATTTTTGAAAAGCTTTTCATGGCAATTTTTACTCTCAGAGTCTTTGCCAGAAATCTGCTGAGAGGAAGTCCCCGAAGAAATATTTTTTCGTTTTGATGTCTGACCTGGGATTCGAACCCGGGCCTTTCGTCTAATAAGCCAACACACTACCCACTAGACCACGGCGACTTCAATATATAAAAAAAACTACAATTAAAGCAATCTAATCAATCTAACTTCAATAACAAAAATAATTCCATGATAGTAAATAATTCACCAAAAACTGATCATGCAATATAGCCAGCAGACCATAACAGAATGTCAACATTTGATGCTATAGCCGTGCGCAAAAATAGGAGAAACCTCCCAGACAAATTATTGCAGATATTTGACCTGAAATAATGTCATCTTTTAAATGGAATACCCATTTAGCAGTATCGATCCGAATTAAGATTTTAACTGTATTGGAGATTAAATCCCTTCCCTGCCAATTGTGAGGTCAAGAAAATTTTCCTTTGTTTTTGGAATATTTAAACATAATTACTGTGCTGTGTGTGTGTGTAGATGAGCCCAATAA